>JAAFYQ010000082.1:0-445819 GCA_013389735.1 Phaseolus lunatus | reverse complement strand
TCTTACTGATAAAAAAAAATGATCAAAAGAACAAATGCATATATTGTTTCGTGCTGATAAAAATATATATGTTTTTTTTTTCTGTTTAAAAATTGTATCTATTGTGTTTTGTCGAAAAAAATCTGATAAACAATGTATATATTAATTCTTCCTGATAAAAAAATTCTATATATTTTTTTTGTGTGATAAAAAAACTGATAATAAAAATGTATTATTGTTCTAGCAAATAAAAAAATTACAAAAACACAAATTATTTGTTGTTTTTCCTGATAAAGAAATGATCAAAAGAATAATTCTATAACTGTTCCTTGCTGATAAAACAATATTTATTATTTTTTTGTGATAAAACAAAAGTAATAGGTTTTTTTTATTGAAAATTTTTACAAAAAAAAGCATATATTAATTCTTCCTGATAAAAAAATTGTATATTTTTTTTTTGCTGATAAAAAATATATATATTGTTTGTTTTCAATAAAAAAAATGTATATACTGTATCTTGCTGATAAGAAAGACACAAACAAAAAAAAATTATATATTGTTTCTTACTGATAAAAAAAATTATAAAAAGAACAAATGTATATATTGTTGTTTGCTGATAAAAAGAATTATTTTTTTCCTGATAAAAAAAATGTATAAAATGCTTTTTGTTGAAAAATAAATTGCTAAAAAATGTATGTATTCATTCTTCCTGAAAAAAAAAATTGTGTTTATTCTTTTTTGTTGATTAAAAAATTGTTGATAAAAATGTATATATTGCTTCTAGCAAATAAAAAAAATTATATATATTTTCTTGCGGATAAAAAAAGTACAAAAAAAACTTACATATTGTTTTTTAACTGATAAAAAAATGATCAAAAGAATAAATGTATAAATTGTTCTTTGCAGATAAAACAATATTATTATTTTTTGGGGATAAAAAAAGTATGTAGTGTTTTTTGTTGAAAATTTTTTATAAAAAAAAGCATATATAAATTCTTCCTGATAAAAACATTGTATATATATTTTTCTGCTGATAAAAATGTATATATTGTTACTTCTCAATAAAAAAAATGTATATACTGTATTGCTGATAAGAAAGATACAGAGAAAAAAAATTTATATATTGTTTCTTATTGATATAAAAAAAATGATAAAAAGAACAAATATATGTTTTTTGCTGATAAAAAAATTATTTTTTGCCTCATAAAGAAAATGTATAAATTGCTTTTGATGAAAAATAAATTGATAAAAAATGTATGCATTCATTCTCCTGATAAAAATTGTGTATATTCTTTTTTGTTGATAAAAAAATTGATAATAAAAATGTATATATTACTTCTAGCAAATAAAAAAAAATTCTATATATTTCTTGCTAATGAAAAAGTACAAAAAAAAAATTATATATATTGTTTTTTGCTGATAAAAAAAATGATCAAAAGAATAAATCTATAAATGTTCCTTGCTGATAAAAACAATATTTATTATTTTTTTGTGATAAAACAGAAGTATGTAGTTTTTGTTGACATTTAAAAAAAAAAAAAAGAAGCATATATTAATCTCCGGATTAAAAACATGTATATATATTTTCTGCTGATAAAAAATGTATATATTGTTTCCTTTCAACAAAAAAAAAAAATAAATATAATATATATATATATATATAATATATTGTATCTGCTGATAAGAAAGCCACAGACATTAAAAAATTTATATATTCTTTCTTACCGATTAAAAAAATGATAAAAAAACAAATGTCTATACTGTTTTTGTGATAAAAACAAATTATTTTCTCCTAATAAGAAAATGTATAAATAGCTTTTTGTTGAGAAAGAAATTCATGCTTCTTGATAAAAAAATTGTGTATATTCTCTTTTGTTGATAAAAAAAATTGATAATAAAAATGTATATATTGCTTCTAGCAAATAAAAAAAATTATATATATTTTCTTGCTGATAAAAAAAGTACAAAAAAAATTTATATATTGTCTTTTACTGATAAAAAAAATGATCAAAAGAATAAATATATAAATTGTTCCTTGCTGATAAAACAATATTTATTATTTTTTTGTGATAAACCAAAAGTATATAGTGTTTTTTGTTGAACAATTTTTATAAAAAAAAGCATATACTAAATCTTCAAGATAAAAAAATTGTATATATTGATTTCTGCTGATAAAAAATGTATATATTGCTTCTAGCAAATAAAAAAAATTATATATATTTTCTTGCTGATAAAAAAAGTACAAAAAAAAAAAAATTATATATTGTTTTTACTGATAAAAAAATGATCAAAAGAATAAATCTATAAATTGTTCCTTGCTGATAAAACAATATTTATTATTTTTTTGTGATAAAACAAAAGTATATAGTGTTTTTTGTTGAAATATTTTTATAAAAAAAAGCATATATTAATTCTTCCTGATAAAAACATTGTATATATTACTTTCTGCTGATAAAAAATGTATATATTGTTTCTTTTAACAAAAAAATGTATATATTGTATCTTGCTGATAAGAAAGACTTAGACCAAAAAAAAAATATATTGTTTCTTAATGATAAAAAAATGATAAAAATAACAAATGTCTATACTGTTTTTTGATGATAAAAAAAGTTATTTTTTTCCTGATAAAGAAAATGTATAAATTGCTTTTTGTTGAAAAATAAATTGATAAAAAATGTATGTATTCATGCTTCCTGATAAAAAAATTGTATATATTCTTTTTTGTTGATAAAAAATTGATAATAAAAATGTATATGATGCTTCTAGCAAATAAAAAAAAATTATATATATTTTCTTGCAAATAAAAAAAGTACAAAAAAAATTTATATATTGTTTTTTATTGATAAAAAAATGATCAAGAGAATAAATTTATAAATAGCTCCTGCTGATAAAAAACAATATTATAAATTGCTTTTTGTTAAAAAATAAATTGATAAAAAATGTATGTATTAATTCTTCCTGAGAAAAAATTGTATATACTCTTTTTTGTTGACAAAAAAACTGAAAATAAAAATTTGTACATTGTTTCTAGCAAATAAAAAAAGTACAAAAAAAATTATATATTGTTTTTTACTGATAAAAAAATGATCAAAAGAAAAAATGTATAAATATTTCCTTGCTGATAAAAACAATATTTATTATTTTTTCTGATAAAATAAAAGTATATAGTGTTTTTTGTTGAAAAAGTTTTATAAAAAAAAAGCATATATTAATTCTTCCTGATAAAAACATTGTATATTGTAACATCCCTAATTCTACTCATTTATATAACAAACTATCTCATAAATATTTAATTAACAAAAAATCCTTCGTTTACATAAGTAAAACGGTAATATTTAATTAACATACAAATACAACTATCTTATAATTGTCTCTCAAAAGAAACATCCCTCCTCGCAGGGAGTTTAATTTATACATCAAAAGTTTTCCAAAATAAAACAAAACAATTCAAATCTAAAACGATCCTTTTCTCCAACTGCTCAATGAGGGCTCTAACACCTGCAACATCGTCTGCTCCCGTGAAATACACGATCATCACAGATTTAAAGAAAACAAACACAAAACAAAACACAGGGTAAGCTAGCTATTTTTAAAACTTCATAGATAAAGCTTGACATCAAATAACCATCAATTATTTACACATTTCACAATTTCATCAAGTGTCATTCATTCCACATAACCATCAAGTGTCTATCCAATTTCAATATTTATCTTTCTCATGTCATACTTCTACTGACTCATAACACATAGACACTTGACTCTACTTCCGGAAGACTCGTGCTTTGAAACTTAGCATCCAGAGACTGCACCTGTCATATTACCCGCTGTGAAATCCACACAGCCATGCGCATACTCAATCTCAATGTCTCCTCATTTCATATGACAGGGTAAATCCATTTGATCTGCTCTGATCAGTTCCTTCGAACCTCAGACTCAGCCAAATGGACCTCCTTCGACTCTCACCAACTGAATAACTTTATCTATGTGATTCCATTATATCAGTAGAGTCAGGATCGTCTCATTCACAGGATACTCACTGATCAAAACACCCTTAAAACCATCTCAACACGGTATTTCCTTCCTGAAAATACTATGTTTTGATCACACTTTCACATCATTCCATATATCATACAACACATCCATGAACGATTCAATCATATCATATCTTAAACCTTTTCTAAACAATCCAAATCACAAAAATCCAATCGCACCAAAGTCTAGAATTTCGAAAATCATATACATTTCACATTTCAATCTCAAACAGATTCCAATATACACAAAATAGAGTATCGTGCAAAACAATTTGAAACTGGTGACCACATTCCCCCAACTTCAGAATCTTCTAGCCTAAGGTTTTTATTGAAAATAAAACTAGCTTCCGTTACCCGGACTTGAGTAAAATCTCACTAAGCTCCAAACCCACCGAAAAGACCTAAGGATATCCTAACCTGCACCATAGAGTCTTGATCACAAATCTAACGAGATTACTCATTTTCTGCGTTAACAGAGACGATTTCTGAAGCTAAAAGAGTCGCATGCAAAGCCTATGCAGAGGCAACCCTTCAAGTTCAGAATCGACTCGAAGAACAGAGCAAAATGACTTACTCTGTTTTAAGGCTTTGATCAGAAAACTTGCAGAGTCCAATGGCAGGTCGTCGATCGATAACTGGCGAGGGAGGGTGGCCGCGTCGTAGAGTGAAGGACGAAAAGGTAGAAGGGAAACCGAAATGAACTTAATCCTCAGAGATTATAATCGAACCGTTCCAAAATCTTCGCTGCCATCACCCACTCTCTGGCAACCTGCGTGTGGTTTCCTCTGCTTGAGTGCAAAGCACGACAGAATGGCCACATGGACACCTTTATATGCCCAAAACTCTGGAGCCACCTACCCTACTTACTCTCTGTTGCCAACTGCTCTGGGGACCCTTACTGTCTACGTGTTGTGCCTGCAGAACGCCTTCGCTGGGAGCCTAGGTCCCAGCTTATCGTGTTAACAGGACCCTCCGATGACCAGCACCGATTACTGATCTTGCGATGAGTATCACCGATGTCTCATTCTGGCAGACGACGACATGTCTCCTAGCAGACGACGATCGATCTGTCTCTCCTGGCACGACGACGATGTCTCTCCCTGGCAGACGACCGATGTCTCATCCTGGCAAACGACCGATGTCTGATGAACATCGTCACACCCTGCTGAAGGCTCATCGACTCACTACTCCACGTCTGTGTTATCACCCCCACATGGCTCGGTGAGCGTCGGTAGCTCTCCTACAGGACAGGTCGGTACCAACTCCTCACGCACGAATGCAGCAACACTGAGGACAATCTCTTATGCCAAAGCATAGAGTTTCGCATTTATCCTGCATGCATGGCGTATCTAAGGTTCAAATCACACCTTGATACATGTGATTTCTGGAACCCACTATGGTCCACCGACCGACCTCCACCATACTGACCTCAGACTCTTGGACAACGTCTGAGGTCTGACTACTATGGATTTTCTATTATATGACCTTTACATTTTCGATAATCAAATATTCAGACAGAAATTAAAATATACTACTTCTACTCTAAATTAATTTTCTAGATCATTACATATATATATATAATTTTTTTTGCTGATAAAAAATGTATATATTGTTTCTTTTCAATAAAAAAAAATGTATATACTGTATCTTGCTGATAAGAAAGACATAGATAAAAAAAGTTTATATATTGTTTCTTACTGATAAAAAAATGACCAAAAGAACAAATGTATATATTGTTTCTTGCTGATAAAAAATATATATGTATTTTTTTCTATTTAAAAATTGTATCTATTGTGTTTTGTCGAAAAAAATTTGATAAACAATGTATATATAAATTCTTCTAGATAAAAAAAAACTCTATATATTGTTTTGTTTTGATAAAAAAGCCGATAAAAAAATGTATATATTATTTCTTGCAAATAAAAAAATATATACTGTTTCTTGCTGATAAAAAAAATAGTTATTATTTCTTCCGATAGAAAAGTGGATATAGTTTTCCTTCCAGATAAAAAAAATACAGGTAAAATATGTATATATGGTTTCTTTAAAATATAAAAAACGTATATACAGTTTCTTGCTAAAAAAAATATCTATAATTTCTAGCTGATGAGAAAAAGATATATAGTTTTTCCTATTTATGAAAAAAATGGAGAGAAAAAAATTTATATATTGATTCTTACTGATAAAAGGAATAAATGTATATATCTTTTTTGCTGAATAAAAAATTGTATATTCTTTTTTGGTGATAAAAAAAAATGTATATTGTTTCTGGCAAATAAAAAAAAAGTTATATATATTTTCTTGCTGATAAAAAAAGTAGAAAAAAAAATTATATACCGTTTTTTACTGATAAAAGATGATCAAAAGAAAAAATGTATAAATTGGTCCTTGTTGATAAAACAATATTTATTATCTTTTTCTAATAAAACAAAAGTATATAGTGTTTTTTGTTGAAAAATTTTTATAAAAAAAAGCATATATTAATTCTTCCTGATAAAAACGTTGTATATATTATTTTTTGCTGATAAAAAATGTATATATTGTTTCTTTTCAATAAAAATAACGTATATACTGTTTCTTTTCAATAAAAAAAATGTATATATTGTATCTTGCTGATAAGAAAGACACAGACAAAGAAAATTTATATATTGTTTCTTACTGATAAAAAGAACAAATGTATATATTGTTTTTTGCTGATAAAAAAAATTATTTTTTTCCTGATAAAGAAAATGTATAAGTTGCTTTTTGTTGAAAAATAAATTGATAAAAAATGTATATATTAATTCTTCTAAATAAAAAAAAAAAAACTCTATATATTATTTTTTTTTTTGATGAAAAAAACCGATAAAAAAATGTCTATATTATTTCTTGCAAACAAAAAAATATATATTGTTTCTTCCTAATAAAAAAAATATTTATTATTTCTTCCAATTGAAAAGTGGATATAGTTTTTCTTCCAGACAAAAAAAAAATACAAGTAAAATATGTATATATTGTTTCTTTAAAATATAAAAAACGTATATACAGTTTCTTGCTGATAAAAAATATTTATAATTTCTTGCTGATGAGAAAAAGGGATATACTTTTTCCTGTTTATGAAAAAAATGCAGAGAAAAAAATTTATATATTGATTCTTACTGATAAAAGGAATAAATGTATATATTCTTTTTTGCTGATTAAAAAAACATCATTTTTTTTCCCGATAAAGAAAATGTATAAATTGCTTTTTATTGAAAAATAAATTGATAAAAAAATGTATGTATTAATTCTTCCTGATAAAAAAAGTGTATATATTCTTTTTTGTTGATAAAAAAAATGTACATATTTTTTCTGGCAAATAAAAAAAAGTTATATATATTTTCTTACTAATAGAAAAAGTAGAAAAGAAAGTTATACATTGTTTTTTACTGACAAAAAATGATCAAAAGATTACATGTATAAGTTTTTCCTTGTTGATAAAACAATATTTATTATTTTTTTCTGATAAAACAAAAGTATATAGTGTTTTTTGTTGAAAAAGTTTTATAAAAAAAAGCATATATTAATTCTTCCTGATAAAAACATTGTATATATTATTTTTTGCTAATAAAAAATGTATATATTGTTTCTCTTTAATAAAAAAAATGTATATACTGTATGTTCTTGATAAGAAAGACACATACAAAAAAAGTTTATATATGGTTTCTTACAGATAAAAAACAAATGTATATATTATTTTTTTCCTGATAAAGAAAATGTTTAAGTTGCTTTTTGTTGAAAAATAAATTGATAAAAAATGTATATATTAATTCTTCCAAATAAATAAAAAACTCTATATATTACTTTTTTTTTATGAAAAAAACCGATAAAAAAATGTCTATATTATTTCTTGCAAACAAAAAAATATATATTGTTTCTTGCTGATAAAAAATATATTTATTATTTCTTCCGATTATAAAGTGGATATAGTTTTTCTTCTAGAAAAAAAAAATACAGGTAAAATATGTATATATTGTTTCTTTAAAATATAAAAAACGTATATACAGTTTCTTGCTGATAAAAAATAGTTATAATTTCTTGCTGATGAGAAAAAGGGATATACTTTTTCTTGTTTATAAAAAAATGCAGAGAAAAAAATTTATATATTGATTCTTACTGATAAAAGGAATAAATGTATATATTCTTTTTTGCTGATTAAAAAAACATCATTTTTTTCCCGATAAAGAAAATGTATAAATTCCTTTTTGTTGAAAAATAAATTGATAAAAAAATGTATGTATTAATTCTTCCTGATTAAAAAATTGTATATATCTTTTTTGTTGATAAAAAAAATGTACATATTGTTTCTGGCAAACAAAAAAAAGTTATATATATTTTCTTGCTGATAAAAAAAGTAGAAAAAAAAAGTATATACTGTTTTTTACTGATAAAAAATGATCAAAAGAATAAATGTATAAATTGTTCCTTGTTGATAAAACAATATTTATTATTTTTTTCTGATAAACCAAAAGTATATAGTGTTTTTTGTTGAAAAAGTTTTATAAAAAAAGGCATATACTAATTCTTCCTGATAAAAACATTGTATATATTATTTTTTGCTGATAAAAAATGTATATATTGTTTCTTTTCAATAAAAAAAACGTATATACTGTTTCTTTTCAATAAAAAAAAGTATATATTGTATCTTGCTGATAAGAAAGACACATACAAAGAAAATTTATATATTGTTTCTTACTAATAAAAAAAATGATAAAAAAAACAAATGTATATATGGGTTTTTGCTGATAAAAAAATTATTTTTTTCCTGATAAAGAAAATGTATAAATTGCTTTTTGTTGAAAAATAAATTGATAAAAAATGTATGTATTAATTCTTCCTGATAAAAAATTGTATATACCCTTTTTTGTTGACAAAAAAACTGAAAATAAAAATTTGTATACTCTTTCTAGCAAATTAAAAAAGTACAAAAAAAATTTATATATTGTTTTTTACTGATAAAAAAATGATCAAAAGAACAAATGTATCAATTTTTCCTTGTTGATGAAACAATATTTATTATTTTTTTCTAATAAAACAAAAGCATATAGTGTTTTTTGTTGAAAAATTTTTATAAAAAAAAGCATATATTAATTCTTCCTGATAAAAACGTTGTATATATTATTTTTTGCTGATAAAAAATGTATATATTGTTTCTTTTCAATAAAAAGAACGTATATACTGTTTCTTTTCAATAAAAAAATATATATATTGTATCTTGCTGATAAGAAAGACACAGACAAAGAAAATTTATATATTGTTTCTTACTGATAAAAAAGATGATAAAAAGAATAAATGTATATATTGTTTTTTCCTGATAAAAAAAATTATTTTTTCCTGATAAAGAAAATGTATAAGTTGCTTTTTGTTGAAAAATAATTTGATAAAAAATGTATATATTAATTCTTCCAGATAAAAAAAACTCTATATATTATTTTGTTTTGATAAAAAAACCGATAATCTTGCAAATAAAAAAATATATACAGTTTCATGCTGATAAAAAAATATTTATTATTTCCTCCGATAGAAAAGTGGATATAGTTTTTCTTCCAGATAAAAAAAATACAGGTAAAATATGTATATATTGTTTCTTTAAAATATAAAAAACGTATATACAGTTTCTTCCTGATAAAAATTATTTATAATTTCTTGCTGATGAGAAAAAGAGATATAGTTTTTCTTGTTTATGAAAAAAATGCAGCGAAAAAAATTTATATATTAATTCTTATTGATAAAAGGAATAAATGTATATATTCTTTTTTGCTGATTAAAAAAACATCATTTTTTTCCTGATAAAGAAAATGTATAAATTGCTTTTTGTTGAAAAATAAATTGATAAAAAAATGTATGTATTAATTCTTCCTGATAAAAAAATTGTATATATTCTTTTTTGTTGATAAAAAAAACGTATATATTGTTTCTGGCAAATAAAAAAAAGTTATATATATTTTCATGCTGATAAAAAAAGTAAAAAAGAAATTATATATTGTTTTTTACTGATAAAAGATGATCAAAAGAATAAATGTATAAATTGTTCCTTGTTGATAAAACAATATTTATTATTTTTTTCTGATAAAACAAAAGTATATAGTGTTTTTTGTTGAAAAATTTTTGTAATAAAAAACATATTAATTCTTCTTGGTAAAAACATTGTATATATTATTTTTTGCTGATAAAAAATGTATATATTGTTTCTTTTCAATAATAAAAACGTATATACTGTTTCTTTTCAATAAAAATAATGTATATATTGTATCTTGTTGATAAGAAAGACACAGAGAAAGAAAATTTTTATATTGTTTCTTACTGATAAAAAAGATGATAAAAAGAACAAATGTATATATTGTTTTTTGCAGATAAAAAAATTATTTTTTTCCTGATAAAGAAAATGTATAAGTTGCTTTTTGTTGAAAAATAAATTGATAAAAAATGTATATATAATTCTTCCAAATAAAAAAAAAACTCTATATATTATTTTTTTTGATGACAAAAACCGATAAAAAAATGTCTATATTATTTCTTGCAAACAAAAAAATATATATTGTTTCTTACTGATAAAAAAAATATTTATTATTTCTTCCGATTGAAAAGTGGATATAGTTTTTCTTCCAGACAAAAAAAAAAATACAAGTAAGATATGTATATATTGTTTCTTTAAAATATAAAAAATGTATATACAGTTTCTTGCTGATAAAAAATATTTATAATTTCTTGCTGATGAGAAAAAGGGATATACTTTTTCCTGTTTATGAAAAAAATGCAGAGAAAAAAATTTATATATTGATTCTTACTGATAAAAGGAATAAATGTATATATTCTTTTTTGCTGATTAAAAAAACATCATTTTTTTTCCCGATAAAGAAAATGTATAAATTGCTTTTTGTTGAAAAATAAATTGATAAAAAATGTATATATTAATTCTACCTGATAAAAAAATTGTATATATTCTTTTTTCTTGATAAAAAAAATGTACATATTGTTTTTGGCAAATAAGAAAAAGTTATATATATTTTCTTACTGATAGAAAAAGTAGAAAAGAAAGTTATACATTGTTTTTTACTGATAAAAAATGATCAAAAGATTACATGTATAAGTTTTTCCTTGTTGATAAAACAATATTTATTATTTTTTTCTGATAAAACAAAAGTATATAGTGT
Source organism: Phaseolus lunatus (assembly GCA_013389735.1). Taxonomy (NCBI): domain Eukaryota; kingdom Viridiplantae; phylum Streptophyta; class Magnoliopsida; order Fabales; family Fabaceae; genus Phaseolus; species Phaseolus lunatus. The sequence goes on along the minus strand of JAAFYQ010000082.1, from coordinate 434,637 downwards.
TTTTTGTTGAAAAAGTTTTATAAAAAAAAGCATATATTAATTCTTCCTGATAAAAACATTGTATATATTATTTTTTGCTGATAAAAAATGTATATATTGTTTCTCTTTAATAAAAAAAATGTATATACTGTATGTTCTTGATAAGAAAGACACAGACAAAAAAAGTTTATATATGGTTTCTTACAGATAAAAAACAAATGTATATATTATTTTTTTCCTGATGAAGAAAATGTATAAGTTGCTTTTTGTTGAAAAATAAATTGATAAAAAATGGATATATTAATTCTTCCAAATAAAAAAAAAACTCTATATATTACTTTTTTTTGATGAAAAAAACCGATAAAAAAATGTCTATATTATTTCTTGCAAACAAAAAAATATATATTGTTTCTTGCTGATAAAAAAAATATTTATTATTTCTTCCGATTATAAAGTGGATATAGTTTTTCTTCCCGACAAAAAAAAATACAAGTAAAATATGTATATATTGTTTCTTTAAAATATAAAAAAACGTATATACAGTTTCTTGCTGATAAAAAATAGTTATAATTTCTTGCTGATGAGAAAAAGGGATATACTTTTTCATGTTTATAAAAAAATGCAGAGAAAAAAATTTATATATTGATTCTTACTGATAAAAGGAATAAATGTATATATTCTTTTTTGCTGATTAAAAAAACATAATTTTTTTCCCGATAAAGAAAATGTATAAATTCCTTTTTGTTGAAAAATAAATTGACAAAAAAATGTATGTATTAATTCTTCCTGATTAAAAAATTGTATATATTCTTTTTTGTTGATAAAAAAAATGTCCATATTGTTTCTGGCAAACAAAAAAAAGTTATATATATTTTCTTGCTGATAAAAAAAGTATAAAAAAAAATTATATACTGTTTTTTACTGATAAAAAATCATCAAAAGAATAAATGTATAAATTGTTCCTTGTTGATAAAACAATATTTATTATTTTTTTCTGATAAAACAAAAGTATATAGTGTTTTTTGTTGAAAAAGTTTTATAAAAAAAAGCATATATTAATTCTTCCTGATAAAAACATTGTATATATTATTTTTTGCGGATAAAAAATGTATATATTGTTTCTTTTCAATAAAAAAAACGTATATACTGTTTCTTTTCAATAAAAAAAAAGTATATATTGTATCTTGCTGATAAGAAAGACACATACAAAGAAAATTTATATATTGTTTCTTACTAATAAAAAAAATGATAAAAAAAACAAATGTATATATTGGTTTTTGCTGATAAAAAAATTATTTTTTTCCTGATAAAGAAAATGTATAAATTGCTTTTTGTTGAAAAATAAATTGATAAAAAATGTATGTATTAATTCTTCCTGATAAAAAATTGTATATACCCTTTTTTGTTGACAAAAAAAACTGAAAATAAAAATTTGTATACTCTTTCTAGCAAATTAAAAAAGTACAAAAAAAATTTATATATTGTTTTTTACTGATAAAAAAATGATCAAAAGAACAAATGTATCAATTGTTCCTTGTTGATGAAACAATATTTATTATTTTTTTTCTAATAAAACAAAAGTATATAGTGTTTTTTGTTGAAAAAGTTTTATAAAAAAAAGCATATATTAATTCTTCCTGATAAAAACGTTGTATATATTATTTTTTGCTAATAAAAAATGTATATATTGTTTCTTTTCAATAAAAAGAACGTATATACTGTTTCTTTTCAATAAAAAAAAATATATATTGTATCTTGCTGATAAGAAAGACACAGAGAAAGAAAATTTTTATATTGTTTCTTACTGATAAAAAAGATGATAAAAAGAACAAATGTATATATTGTTTTTTGCTGATAAAAAAAATTATTTTTTCCTGATAAAGAAAATGTATAAGTTGCTTTTTGTTGAAAAATAAATTGATAAAAAATGTATATATTCATTCTTCCAGATAAAAAAAACTCTATATATTATTTTGTTTTGATAAAAAAACCGATAAAAAAATGTCTATATTATTTCTTGCAAATAAAAAAATATATACAGTTTCATGCTGATAAAAAAAATATTTATTATTTCTTCCGATTATAAAGTGGATATAGTTTTTCTTCTAGACAAAAAAAAAATACAGGTAAAATATGCATATATTGTTTCTTTAAAATATAAAAAACATATATACAGTTTCTTGCTGATAAAAAACATCTGTAATTTCTTGCTGATGAGAAAAAGAGATATAGTTTTTCCTATTTATGAAAAAAATGCAGAGAAAAAAATTTATATATTGATTCTTACTGATAAAAGGAATAAATGTATATATTCTCTTTTGCTGATTAAAAAAACATCATTTTTTTCCTAATAAAGAAAATGTATAAATTCCTTTTTGTTGAAAAATAAATTGATAAAAAAATGTATGTATTAATTCTTCCTGCTAAAAAATTGTATATATTCTTTTCTCTTGATAAAAAAAATATATATTGTTTCTGGCAAATAAAAAAAAGTTATATATATTTTCTTGCAGATACAAAAAGTAGAAAAAAAAATTATATAATGTTTTTTACTGATAAAAAATGATCTAAAGAATAAATGTATAAATTGTTCCTTGTTGATAAAACAATATTTATTATCTTTTTCTCATAAAACAAAAGTATATTGTGTTTTTTGTTGAAAAAGTTTTATAAGAAAAAGCATATATTAATTCTTCCTGATAAAAAAATTGTATATATTATTTTTTGTTGATAAAAAATGTAGATATTGTTTCTTTTCAATAAAAAAAACATATATACTGTTTCTTTTCAATAAAAAAAATATATATATATTGTATCTTGGTGATAAGAAAGACACAGACAAAGAAAATTTATATATTGTTTCTCACTGATAAAAAAGATGATAAAAAGAACAAATGTATATATTGTTTTTTGCTGATAAAAAAAATTATTTTTTCCTGATAAAGAAAATGTATAAATTGCTTTTTCTTGAAAAAAAAATTGATAAAAAATGTATGTATTAATTCTTCCTGATAAAAAATTGTATATACCGTTTTTTGTTGACAAAAAAACTAAAAATAAAAATTTGTATATTGTTTCTAGAAAATTAAAAAAGCACAAAAAAAAATTATATATTGTTTCTTACTGATAAAAAAATGATCAAAAGAACAAATGTATAAATATTTCCTTGCTGATAAAACAATATTTATTATTTTTTTCTGATAAAACAAAAGTATATAGTGTTTTTTGTTGAAAAATTTTTATAAAAAAAAGCATATATTAATTCTTCCTGATAAAAATATTGTATATATTATTTTTTGCTCATAAAAAATGTATATATTGTTTCTTTTCAATAAAATATAATGTATATGTTGTATCTTGCTGATAAGAAAGACACAGATAAAAAAAAGTTTCTATATTGTTTCTTACTGATAAAAAAATGATCAAAAGAATAAATGTATATATTGTTTCTTGCTGATAAAAAATATATATGTTTTTTTTTTCTGTTTAAAAATTGTATCTATGGTGCTTTGTCGAAACAAATTTGGTAAACAATGTATATATTAATTCTTCCAGATAAAAAAACCTCTATCTATTGTTTTGTTTTGATAAACAAAACCGATAAAAAAATGTATATATTATTTCTTGCAAATAAAAAATATATATTGTTTCTTGCTGATAAAAAAAATAGTTATTAATTCTTCCGATAGAAAAGTGGATATAGTTTTTCTTCCAGATAAAAAAAATACAGGTAAAATATGTATATATTGTTTCTATAAAATATAAAAAACGTATATACAGTTTCTTGCTGATAAAAAATATCTATAATTTCTTGCTGATGAGAAAAAGAGATATAGTTTTTCCTGTTTATGAAAAAAATGCAGAGAAAAAATTTATATATTGATTCTTACTGATAAAAGGAATACATGTATATATTCTTTTTTGCTGATTAAAAAAACATCATTTTTTTCCTGATAAAGAAAATGTATAAATTGCTTTTTGTTGCAAAATAAATTGATAAAAAAATGTATGTATTAATTCTTCCTAATAAAAAAATTGTATATATTCTTTTCTGTTGATAAAAAAATGTATATATTGTTTCTGGCAAATAAAAAAAAGTTATATATATTTTCTTGCTGATAGAAAAAGTAGAAAAAAAAATTATATATTGTTTTTTACTGATAAAAAATGATCAAAAGAATAAATGTATAAATTGTTCCTTGTTGATAAAACAATATTTATTATTTTTTTCTGATAAAAAAAAAGTATATAGTGTTTTTTGTTGAAAAAGTTTTATAAAAAAAAAGCATATATTAATTCTTCCTGATAAAAACATTGTATATATTATTTTTTGCTGATAAAAAATGTATATATTGTTTCTTTTCAATAAAAAAAACGTATATATTGTATCTTGGTGATAAGAAAGACACAGACAAAGAAAATTTATATATTGTTTCTCACTGATAAAAAAGATGATAAAAAGAACAAATGTATATATTGTTTTTTGCTGATAAAAAAAATTATTTTTTTCCTGATAAAGAAAATGTATAAATTGCTTTTTGTTGAAAAACAAAATTGATAAAAAATGTATGTATTAATTCTTCCTGATAAAAAATTGTATATACTCTTTTTTGTTGACAAAAAAGCTGAAAATAAACATTTGTATATTGTTTCTAGCAAATAAAAAAAGTACAAAAAAAAATATATATATTGTTTCTTACTGATAAAAAAATGATCAAAAGAACAAATGTATAAATATTTCCTTGCTGATAAAAGAATATTTATTATTTTTTTTGATAAAACAAAAGTATATAGTGTTTTTTGTTGAAAAATTTTTATAAAAAAAGAAGCATATATTAATTCTTCCTGATAAAAATATTGTATATATTATTTTTTGCTAATAAAAAATGTATATATTGTTTCTTTTCTATAAAATAAAATGTATATGCTGTATCTTGCTGATAAGAAAGACACAGATAAAAAAAGTTTATATATTGTTTCTTACTAATGAAAAAAATGATCAAAAGAACAAATGTATATATTTTTTCTTGCTGATAAAAAATATATATGTTTTTTTTTTTTGTTTAAAAATTGTATCTATGGTGCTTTGTCGAAGAAAATTTGGTAAACAATGTATATATTAATTCTTCCAGATAAAAAAACCTCTATCTATTGTTTTGTTTTGATAAAAAAAACCGATAAAAAAATGTATACATTATTTCTTGCAAATAAGAAAATGTATACTGTTTCTTGCTGATAAAAAAAATAGTTATTATTTCTTCCGATAGAAAAGTGGATATAGTTTTTCTTCCAGATAAAAAAAATATAGGTAAAATATGTAGATATTGTTTCTTTAAAATATAAAAAACGTATGTACAGTTTCTTGCTGATAAAAAATATCTATAATTTCTTGCTGATGAGAAAAAGAGATATAGTTTTTCCCATTTATGAAAAAAATTGCAGAGAAAAAAGTTTATATATTGATTCTTACTGATAAAAGGAATAAATGTATATATTCTTTTTTGCTGATTAAAAAAACATCATTTTTTTCCTGATAAAGAAAATGTATAAATTGCTTTTTGTTGAAAAATAAATTCATAAAAAAATGTATGTATTAATTCTTCCTGATAAAAAAATTGTATATATTCTTTTCTGTTGATAAAAAAAATGTATATATTGTTTCTGGCAAATAAAAAAAAGTTATATATATTTTCTTCCTGATACAAAAAGTAGAAAAAAAAATTATATATTGTTTTTTACTGATAAAAAATGATCAAAAGAATAAATGTAGAAATTGTTCCTTGTTGATATTGTTGGGTTTAATAGTTCCAAAGTTCAAGAGGGGGGGTGAATTGACCTTTTAAAACTTTCTCGCAGAAACAGTGTTTAACACAGTTTTACAGAAAAATAAATCGATTTATGTGAAAATGAACAGATTTATTTCAGCACTGTTTTTCTTTGAAAAGCTTTTAATTCAGCAAGGTTAATCACAAGATTATGCAGATAGAATTTCAAGATGTACACACACAGATATCAGATTGAAAAACAGTGTAACTCAAAAACAACAAACCTTAATTCCAATTCTTGTGATTCAGGTTCAGTTAAGGGCTTGACAATTAGTGAGACAATCTATTACACACAACCTATTTTATTAGCCTTTAACAGATTATCAGTGTTCTTATTGAAACCAGACAGTTTTCCAGAAATTAAGAACAATGAATCACAGAACAGCAAGCTTCAACTTTAAGCAATTGTTTAAGGTTCAATTAATAGTTTTAACAATTTCTTGAGCAACCTATCACAGCCAATCTGTTCCAGTGGCTTTTAGCAGATTTTATATGTTCTTATCAGATTCAAACAACTTTTTCAGAAATTAAGAACAGTATGCACAGTGCCCAGAAAGAACAGATTTATTTTCAATTGAACAGATTTATTTCTTCGCTGTTTTATCAATTATGCAGAAACGAAATTGCAGAGAGTGAGAGAGAATGAGCACAAGCAGTTATACTGGTTCACTCAACTGAGCTACATCCAGTCTTCACCAAAACCAGGTGGAAATCACTAAAACACAGTACAACCAAGTACAATTCCCACTGTTCTTGAAACCTACAAGAACTTAGGTACTCTTGCTGAAAAAACCTATTTCAGCTCACACACACACACATTCTCCAAGAAAACCTATCAAGAAGAGTGTTCAACCAAACTATTACAAGAAATGAGAAGTGAAACGACTACACCTGATTGAGGATACAAAGATCTGCCTTAAACCAGTAGGCAAGATTGCTAGAACAGTAGCAGCACCTTACACCAAGCTTTTGGAACCAAACCAAGAACAAGCACTTTGTGATTTTTGAAAACTTTGAAGAACAAATGCTAATCCTTTGTAAACACTTAACTCTCTGCTGTCAAAACTCGTTTTTGCAAATGTATGAATCAGTAATAAACTCAGAAACAAGTTTGCATTTTATAGAAAACCAACTTATAACAGATTTTTGAAAAACAGTTAAAGCTGTTATAAAATGAACAGATTGAAAATAAAATGAACAGATTTATTTTCAAAAGCAGTTAGAGAATTTGTTAAGAGAGGAGACTTAGTCAACCATTCTGGTGCAGAGATAAAGCTGAAAAACGTTTAAGCTTGACATGGCACCAGAGACAAAAAGAATGTATTCATTTACAGATGAACAGATTTATTTTTCAAAACGAAAACAGAAAAGCTTAACTGTTTGAAACTCAGTCGTTTTGAAAAGAAGAAGACTTAGTCAAAATACCTGATGCACAACATCTAATTTTTACAAGACTTAGCCAAGGCATCAGTAAAAAAAATGAATCTGTTTATTTAGAAAAGAACAGATTTATTTTTATGCAGTAAACATGTTTTTTGTAAAATATGTGAAAAACAGTTTAAGAAAACTTATGCTTGTTCTTATCACATGGCCAGTGGTTATGAGGTGAGATACTCAGCAAAAGCCGACAACCTCTAAGCACTACCTAAGACACACTTAAAGCAAAGCAAAATACAAATGAAATGTACATAGAAGTCTTCATCAAACACAATCTTGAAGGGGCAGCAACCATCTTCAACAGATAAAACAATATTTATTATTTTTTTCTGCTAAAACAAAAGTATATAGTGTTTTTTGCTGAAAAATTTTAATAAAAAAAAGCATATATTAATTCTTCCTGGTAAAAACATTGTATATATTATTTTTTGTTGATAAAAAATGTATATATTGTTTCTTTTCAATAAAAAAAATGTATATACTGTTTCTTTTCAATAAAAAAAATGTATATATTGTATCTTGCTGATAAGAAAGACACAGACAAAGAAAATTTATATATTGTTTCTCACTGATAAAAAAGATGATAAAAAGAAGAAATGTATATATTGTTTTTTGCTGATAAAAAAAATTATTTTTTTCCTGATAAAGAAGATGTATAAATTGTTTTTTGTTGAAAAAGAAATTGATAAAAAATGTATGTATTAATTCTTCCTGATAAAAAATTGTATATACTCTTTTTTGTTGACAAAAAAACTGAAAATAAAAATTTGTATATTGTTTCTAGCAAATAAAAAAAGTACAAAAAAAAATTTATATATTGTTTCTTACTGATAAAAAAATGATCAAAAGAACAAATGTATAAATATTTCCTTGCTGATAAAACAATATTTATTATTTTTTTCTGATAAAACAAAAGTATATAGTGTTTTTTGTTGAAAAATTTTTATAAAAAAAGAAGCATATATTAATTCTTCCTGGTAAAAACATTGCATATATTATTTTTTGCTGATAAAAAATGTATATATTGTTTCTTTTCAATAAAATAAAATGTATATTGTAAGGATCTAGAAAATTAATTTAGAGTAGAAGTGGTATATTTTAATTTCTTTCTGAATATTTGATTATCGAAAATGAAAAGGTCATATAATAGAAAATCCATAGTAGTCAGACCTCGGACGTCGCCCAAGAGGTCTGAGGTCAGTATGGTAGAGGTCGGTCGGTGGAGCATAGTGGGTTCTAGAAATCACATGTATCAAGGTGTGATTTGAACCTTAGATAGGCCATGCATGCGGGATAAATGCGAAACTCTATGCTTTGGCATAAGAGATTGGCCTCAGTGTTGCATGCATTGGCGCGTGAGGAGTTGGTACCGACCTGTCCTCGGGCAGGAAAAGCTACCGACATCACCGAGCCATGTGGGGGTGATAACACAGATGTGGAGTAGTGAGTCGATGAGCCTTCAGCAGGGTGAGACATCGGTGGATAGTCATCGCGAGATTAGTCATCGGTGCCTGGTCATCGGGGGGTCCTGTTACACGCAGATAAGCTGGGACCCAGGCTCCCAGCGAAGGCGTTCTGCAGGTGCGACACGTAGACAGTAAGGGTCCCCAGAGCAGTTGGGAACAGAGAGTAAGTAGGGCAGGTGGATCCAGAGTTTTAGGCATACAAAGGTGTCCACGTGGCCATTCTGTCGTGCTTTGCACTCAAGCAGAGGAAACCCACACGCAAGGTTGCCAGAGAGTGGGTGATGGCAGCGAAGATTTCTGGAACGGTTCGATTATAATCTCTGAGGGATTAAGTTCATTTTGGTTTCCCTTCTTCCTTTCCCCTCCTTCACTCTACGACTCGGCCACCCTCCCTTAGCAGTTGACGATCGGCGTATCAGTTTGAAGATCGGCGACTGCCTTTGGACTCCTGGGAAGTTACTCTGCAAGTTTTCCGATCAAAGCCTTAAAACAGAGTTAGGATATCCTCAAGTTTTTGGTGGGTTTGGAACCTTAGTGAGCATCTGCTCAAATCCAGGTACGGGAAGCTAGATTTATTTTTCAATAAAACCTTAGGCTAGAAGATTTTGACGGTGGGGGTGACGTTTCTACGATTTTGATGTTTTCGACGATTCTTTCTTTATATAAAGATTTTGTGTTTTTCATTAAATTTTAGCTTTTCCTCTTACTTTCATATCCTTGACAGGGTTTATCTCGGTAGTCAAGATTTCTTCAGTTAGATTGTTATAGTTTCACAACTGTCTCTATATTATCTCACTGTTTTGGTGAAAATTTTGGTTGTGGCTTCTTCTTGGGAGACAGCAGTGCTGCAAACAATACATTAACCCTCTGCAGGCCTTACGCTTAATCTGATTTATTTAAGCTTCATATCTTATTCCTACACTAACTTTGAGAACCTAATTTAAGATATTTTTGACGTGGTCACCAGTTTCATTTTCTTATACGTTTGAAATGTGAAATTTTAAATATAGTAGATGCGGTGAACTGTATATGATTTTGGAAATTCTAAACTTTGGTATAATTTGGATTGTTTAGAAAAGGTTTAAAAATAGGTTATGATTGACTGGTTCATTTACGTGTTGTATGATATACTGAATGATGTGAAAGTGTGATCAAGGCATAGTATTTTCAGGAAAGAAAATACCGTGTAAGATCGTATAGAATGTGCATTGACTAGGGATTTGTCTAGAAGGAGATATCCTGACTCTCCTGAGATAATGGAATCATATAGATGAAGTTATTCAGGTGGTGAGAGTCGAAGGAGGTTCATATGTATGGGTAAGTTGTTTGAAAGATAACTAACTTGACCTGTTATATGAATTAACCCTGTCATACTAGGAGAGTGATGATATTGAGATTATTTATGCGCATAGCTGTGTGGATTCACAGTGAAAACCACTGTGTGGATTCACAGTGGTATAGTATGACAGGTGCAGATCTCTGAGTCTGAGTCAACGCACGAGTCTTCCGGAAGTAGAGTCAAGTGTCTATGTGTTATGAGTCAGTAGAAGTCTGACATGAGAAAGATAAATATTGAAATTTGATAGACACTTGATGGTTATGTGGAATGAATGACACTTGATGAAATTGTGAAATGTGTAAATATTTGATGGTTTATGTTGATGTCAAGCTTTATATATGAAGTTTAAAAAAAAAATTAGCTAGCTTACCCTTTGTTTTGTTTTGTGGTTGTTTTTCTTTAAATCTGTGATGATTGTGTATTTACACGGGAGCAGACGATGTTGCAGGTGTTAGAGCTCCTCAGTGAGCAGTTGGAGAAAAGGATCGTTTTAGATTTGAATTGTTTTGTTTTATTTTGGAAAACTTTTGATGTATAAATTAAACTCCCTGCGAGGAGGGATGTTTCTTTCGAGAGACAATTATAAGATAGTTGTATTTGTATGTTAATTAAATATTACCGTTTTACTTATTTAAATGAAGGATTTTGTTAATTAAATATTTATGAGATAGTTGTTATATAAATGAGTAGAAATTAGGGATGTTACATATATGTTGTATCTTGCTGATAAGAAAGACACAGATAAAAAAAGTTTATATATTGTTTCTTACTGATAAAAAAAATGATCAAAAGAACAAATGTATATATTGTTTCTTGCTGATAAAAAATATATATGTTTTTTTTTCTGTTTAAAAATTGTATCTATGGTCCTTTGTCGAAAAAAATTTGGTAAACAATGTATATATTAATTCTTCCAGATAAAAAAACCTTTATCTATTGTTTTGTTTTGATAAAAAAAAACCGATAAAAAAATGTATATATTATTTCTTGCAAATAAAAAAATATATACTGTTTCTTGCTGATAAAAAAAATAGTTATTATTTCTTCCGATAGAAAAGTGGATATAGTTTTTCTTCCAGATAAAAAAAAATACAGGTAAAATATGTAGATATTGTTTCTTTAAAATATAAAAAACGTATATACAATTTCTTGATGATAAAAAATATCTATAATTTCTTGTTGATGAGAAAAAGAGATATAGTTTTTCCTGTTTATGAAAAAAATGCAGAGAAAAAAATTTATATATTGATTCTTACTGATAAAAGGAATAAATGTATATATTCTTTTTTGCTGATTAAAAAAATCATTTTTTTCCTGATAAAGAAAATGTATAAATTGCTTTTTGTTGAAAAATAAATTCATAAAAAAATGTATGCATTAATTCTTCCTGATAAAAAAATTGTATATATTCTTTTCTGTTGATAAAAAAAATGTATATATTGTTTCTGGCAAATAAAAAAAAGTTATATATATTTTTTTGCTGATACAAAAAGTAGAAAAAAAATTATATATTGTTTTTTACTGATAAAAAATGATCAAAAGAATAAATGTATAAATTTTTCCTTGTTGATAAAACAATATTTATTATTTTTTTCTGATAAAACAAAAGTATATAGTGTTTTTTGTTGAAAAATTTTTATAAAAAAAAGCATATATTAATTCTTCCTGATAAAAACATTGTATATATTATTTTTTGCTGATAAAAAATGTATATATTGTTTCTTTTCAATAAAAAAACGTATATACTGTTTCTTTTCAATAAAAAAAATGTATATATTGTATCTTGTTGATAAGAAAGACACAGACAAAGAAAATTTATATATTGTTTCTCACTGATAAAAAAGATGATAAAAAGAACAAATGTATATATTGTTTTTTGTTGATAAAAAAAATTATTTTTTTCTGATAAAGAAAATGTATAAATTGCTTTTTGTTGAAAAAGAAATTGATAAAAAATGTATGTATTAATTCTTCCTGATAAAAAATTGTATATACTCTTTTTTGTTGACAAAAAAACTGAAAATAAAAATTTGTATATTGTTTCTAGCAAATAAAAAAAGTACAAAAAAAAATTTATATATTGTTTCTTATTGATAAAAAAATGATCAAAAGAACAAATGTATAAATATTTCCTTGCTGATAAAACAATGTTTATTATTTTTTTCTGATAAAACAAAAGTAGATAGTGTTTTTTGTTGAAAATTTTTTATAAAAAAAGGCATATATTAATTCTTCCTGATAAAAACATTGTATATATTATTTTTTGCTGATAAAAAATGTATATATTGTTTCTTTTCAATAAAATAAAATGTATATGCTGTATCTTGCTGATAAGAAAGACACAGATAAAAAAAGTTTATATATTGTTTCTTACTGATAAAAAAATGATCAAAAGAACAAATGTATATATTGTTTCTTACTGATAAAAAATATATATATATATTTTTCTGTTTAAAATTTTATCTATTGTCGAAAAAAATTTGATAAACAATGTATATATTAATTCTTCCAGATAAAAAAACTCTATATATTGTTTTGTTTTGATAAAAGAAACCGATAAAAAAATGTATATATTATTTCTTGCAAATAAAAAAATATATACTGTTTCTTGCTGCTAAAAAATATATTTATTATTTCTTCCGATAAAAAAGTGGATATAGTTTTTCTTCCAGATAAAAAAAGTACAGGTAAAATATGTATATATTGTTTCTTTAAAATATAAAAAACGTATATACAGTTTCTTGCTGATAAAAAATATTTATAATTTATTATTGATGAGAAAAAGATATAGTTTTTCTTGTTTATGAAAAAAATTTATATATTGTTTCTTACTGATAAAAAGAATAAATGTTATTCTTTTTTGATGATTAAAAAAAATGTATATATTATTTCTTGCAAATAAAAAAATATATACTGTTTCTTGCTGATAAAAAAAATAGTTATTATTTCTTCCGATAGAAAAGTGGATATAGTTTTTCTTCCAGATAAAAAAAAATACAGGTAAAATATGTAGATATTGTTTCTTTAAAATATAAAAAACGTATATACAATTTCTTGATGATAAAAAATATCTATAATTTCTTGTTGATGAGAAAAAGAGATATAGTTTTTCCTGTTTATGAAAAAAATGCAGAGAAAAAAATTTATATATTGATTCTTACTGATAAAAGGAATAAATGTATATATTCTTTTTTGCTGATTAAAAAAATCATTTTTTTCCTGATAAAGAAAATGTATAAATTGCTTTTTGTTGAAAAATAAATTCATAAAAAAATGTATGCATTAATTCTTCCTGATAAAAAAATTGTATATATTCTTTTCTGTTGATAAAAAAAATGTATATATTGTTTCTGGCAAATAAAAAAAAGTTATATATATTTTTTTGCTGATACAAAAAGTAGAAAAAAAAATTATATATTGTTTTTTACTGATAAAAAATGATCAAAAGAATAAATGTATAAATTTTTCCTTGTTGATAAAACAATATTTATTATTTTTTTCTGATAAAACAAAAGTATATAGTGTTTTTTGTTGAAAAATTTTTATAAAAAAAGCATATATTAATTCTTCCTGATAAAAACATTGTATATATTATTTTTTGCTGATAAAAAATGTATATATTGTTTCTTTTCAATAAAAAAACGTATATACTGTTTCTTTTCAATAAAAAAAATGTATATATTGTATCTTGTTGATAAGAAAGACACAGACAAAGAAAATTTATATATTGTTTCTCACTGATAAAAAAGATGATAAAAAGAACAAATGTATATATTGTTTTTTGTTGATAAAAAAAATTATTTTTTTCTGATAAAGAAAATGTATAAATTGCTTTTTGTTGAAAAAGAAATTGATAAAAAATGTATGTATTAATTCTTCCTGATAAAAAATTGTATATACTCTTTTTTGTTGACAAAAAAACTGAAAATAAAAATTTGTATATTGTTTCTAGCAAATAAAAAAAGTACAAAAAAAAATTTATATATTGTTTCTTATTGATAAAAAAATGATCAAAAGAACAAATGTATAAATATTTCCTTGCTGATAAAACAATGTTTATTATTTTTTTCTGATAAAACAAAAGTAGATAGTGTTTTTTGTTGAAAATTTTTTATAAAAAAAGGCATATATTAATTCTTCCTGATAAAAACATTGTATATATTATTTTTTGCTGATAAAAAATGTATATATTGTTTCTTTTCAATAAAATAAAATGTATATGCTGTATCTTGCTGATAAGAAAGACACAGATAAAAAAAGTTTATATATTGTTTCTTACTGATAAAAAAAATGATCAAAAGAACAAATGTATATATTGTTTCTTACTGATAAAAAATATATATATATATTTTTCTGTTTAAAAATTGTATCTATTGTCGAAAAAAATTTGATAAACAATGTATATATTAATTCTTCCAGATAAAAAAACTCTATATATTGTTTTGTTTTGATAAAAGAAACCGATAAAAAAATGTATATATTATTTCTTGCAAATAAAAAAATATATACTGTTTCTTGCTGCTAAAAAATATATTTATTATTTCTTCCGATAAAAAAGTGGATATAGTTTTTCTTCCAGATAAAAAAAGTACAGGTAAAATATGTATATATTGTTTCTTTAAAATATAAAAAACGTATATACAGTTTCTTGCTGATAAAAAATATTTATAATTTATTATTGATGAGAAAAAGATATAGTTTTTCTTGTTTATGAAAAAAATTTATATATTGTTTCTTACTGATAAAAAGAATAAATGTTATTCTTTTTTGATGATTAAAAAAAATCATTTTTTTCCTGAGAAAGAAAATGTATAAATTGCTTTTTGTACAAAAAAGAAATTGATAAAAAAATTTATGTATTAATTCTTCCTGATAAAAAAATTGTATATATTCTTTTTTGTTGATAAAAAAAATGATAATAAAAATGTATATATTGTTTCTGGCAAATAACAAAAAGTTATATATATTTTCTTGCTGATAAAAAAAGTAGAAAACAAAAATTATATATTCTTTTTTTACTGATAAAAAATGATCAAAAGCATAAATGTATAAATTGTTCCTTGTTGATAGAACGATATTTCTTATTTTTTTCTGATAAAACAAAAGTATATAATGTTTTTTGTTGAAAAAGTTTTATAAAAAAAAAGCATATATTAATTCTTCCTGATAAAAACGTTGTATATATTATTTTTTGCTGATAAAAAATGTATATATATTTTCTTTTCAATAAAAAAAAATGTATATACTGTATCTTGCTGATAAGAAAGACACAGATAAAAAAAGTTTATATATTGTTTCTTACTGATAAAAAAAATGATCAAAGGAACAAATGTATATATGATTTCTTGCTGATAAAAAATATACGTTTTTTTTTCTGTTTAAAAATTGTATCTATTGTGTTTTGTCGAAAAAATTTGATAAACAATGTATATATTAATTCTTCCAGATAAAAAAACTCTATATATTGTTTTGTTTTGATGAAAAAATGTATATATTATTTCTTACAAATAAAAAAATATATACACTTTCTTGCTGATAAAAAAAATATTTATTAGTTCTTCCGATAGAAAAGTGGATATAGTTTTTCTTCCAGATAAAAAAAAATACAGGTAAAATATGTATATATTGTTTCTTTAAAATACAAAAACCCTATATACTGTTTCTTGCTGATAAAAAATATTTACAATTTCTTGCTGATGAGAAAAAGAGATATAGCTTTTCTTGTTTATGAAAAAAATTTATATATTGATTCTTACTGATAAAAAGAATAAATGTATATATTCTTTTTTGATGATTAAAAAAACAACATTTTTTTCTTGATAAAGAAAATGTATAAATTGCTTTTTGTTGAAAAATAAATTCATAAAAAAATGTATGTATTAATTCTTCCTGATAAAAAAATTGTATATTTTCTTTTTGTTGATAAAAAAAATGATAATAAAAATGTATATATTGTTTCTGGCTAATATAAAAAAGTTATATATATTTTCTTGCTGATAAAAAAAGTAGAAAAAAAAATTATATACTGTTTTTTATCGATAAAAAATGATCAAAAGAATAAATGTATAAATTGTTCCTTGTTGATAAAACAATATTTATTATTTTTTTCTCATAAAACAAAAGTAGATAGTGTTTTTTGTTGAAAAACTTTTATAAAAAAAAGCATATATTAATTCTTCCCGATAAAAACATTGTATATATTATTTTTTGTTGGTAAAAAATGTATATATTGTTTCTTTTCAATTCAAAAAACATATATACTGTTTCTTTTCAATAAAAAAAATGTATATATTGTATCTTGCTGATAAGAAAGACACAGACAAAGAAAATTTATATATTGTTTCTTACTGATAAAAAAAAGGATAAAAAGAACCAAGGTATATATTGTTTTTTGCTGATAAAAAAATTATTTTTTTCCTGAGAAAGAAAATGTATAAATTGCTTTTTGTTGAAAAATAAATTGATAAAATACGTATGTATTAATTCTTCCTGATAAAAAATTGTATATACTCTTTTTTGTTGACAAAAAAACTGAAAATAAAAATTTGTATATTGTTTCTAGCAAATAAAAAAGTACAAAAAAAAATTTATATATTGTTTTTTACTGGTAAAAAAATTATCAAAAGAACAAATGTAATAAATATTTCCTTGCTGATAAAACAATATTTATTATTTTTTTCTGATAAAACAAAATTATATAGTGTTTTTTGTTGAAAAATTTTTATAAAAAAAAAGCATATATTAATTCTTCCTGATAAAAACATTGTATATATAATTTTTTGCTGATAAAAAAATGTATATATTGTTTCTTTTCAATAAAAAAAATGTATATATTGTTTCTTGCTGATACAAAATATATATGTTTTTTTTTTCTGTTTAAAAATTGTATCTATTGTGTTTTGTCGACAAAATTTAATAAACAATGTATATATTAATTCTTCGAGATAAAAAAACTCAATATATTGTTTTGTTTTGATGAAAAAATGAATATATTATTTCTTGGAAATAAAAAAATATATACTGTTTCTTGCTGATAAAAAAAATATTTATTATTTCTTCCGATAGAAAAGTGGATATAGTTTGTCTTCCAGATAAAATAAAATACAGGTAAAATATGTATATATTGTTTCCTTAAAATATAAAAAACGTACATACAGTTTCTTGCTGATAAAAAATATTTACAATTTCTTGCTGATGAGAAAAAGAGATATAGCTTTTCTTGTTTATGAAAAAAATTTATATATTGATTCTTACTGATAAAAAGAATAAATGTATATAATCTTTTTTGCTGATTAAAAAAACATCATTTTTCTCCTGATAAAGAAAATGTATAAATTGCTTTTTGTTGAAAAATAAATTGATAAAAATTTGTATGTATTAATTCTTCACGATAAAAAAATTGTATATATTCTTTTTTGTTGATTAAAAAATGATAATAAAAATGTATATATTGTTTCTGGCAAATAAAAAAAAGTTATATATATTTTCTTGCTGATAAAAAAAGTAGAAAAAAAAATTATATATTGTTTTTTACTGATAAAAAATGATCAAAAGAATAAATGTATAAATTGTTCCTTGTTGATAAAACAATATTTATTATTTTTTCGTCATAAAACAAAAGTATATAGTGTTTTTTGTTGAAAAATTTTTATAAAAAAAAGCATATATTAATTCTTCCTGATAAAAACATTGTATATATATTTTTTGCTGATAAAAAATGTATATCTTGTTTCTTTTCAATAAATAAAAAAAACGTATATACTGTTTCTTTTCAATAAAAAAAATGCATATATTGTATCTTGCTGATAAGAAAGACACAGATAAAGAAAATTTATATATTGTTTCTTACTGATAAAAAAAATGATAAAAAGAACAAATGTATATATTTTTTTTTGCTGATAAAAAAAATTATTTTTTTCCTGCTAAAGAAAATGTATAAATTGCTTTTTGTTGAAAAATAAATTGATAAAATATGTATGTATTAATTCTTCCTGATCAAAAATTGTATATACTCTTTTTTGTTGACAAAAAAATTGAAAATAAAAATTTGTATACTAGTTCTAGCAAATAAAAAAAGTACAAAAAAAGTTTATAAAATTGTTTTTTACTGATAAAAAAATGATCAAAAGAACAAATGTATAAATATTTCCTTGTTGATAAAACAATATTTATTATTTTTTTTCTGATAAAACAAAAGTATATAGTGTTTTTTGTTGAAAATTTTTTATAAAAAAAAGGCATATATTAATTCTTCCTGATAAAAACAATGATATATTGTTTCTTTTCAATAAAAAAAATGTATATACTGTATCTTGCTGATAAAAAAGACACAGATAAAAAAAGTTTATATATTGTTTCTTACTGAATAAAAAAATAGTCAAAAGAACAAATGTATATATTGTTTCTTGCTGATAAAAAATATATATGTTTTTTTTTCAATTTAAAAATTGTATCTATTGTGTTTTGTCGAAAAAATTTGATAAACAATGTATATGTTAATTCTTCCAGATAAAAAAACTCTATATATTGTTTTGTTTTGATAAAAAAATGTATTTATTATTTCTTGCAAATAAAAATATATACTGTTTCTTGCTGATAAAAAAATATTTATTATTTCTTCCGATAGAAAAGTGGATATAGTTTTTCTTCCATATAAAAAAAATACAGGTAAAATTTGTATATATTGTTTCCTTAAAACATAAAAAACGTATATACAGTTTCTTGCTGATAAAAAATATTTATACTTTCTTGCTGATGAGAAAAAGAGATATAGGTTTTCCTGTTTATGAAAAAAATGCAGAGAAAAAAATTTATATATTGATTATTACTGATAAAAAGAATAAATGTATATATTCTTTTTTGCTGATTAAAAAATCATCATTTTTTCCTGATAAAGAAAATTTATAAATTGTTTTTTTTTGAAAAATAAATTGATAAAAAAATGTATGTATTAATTCTTCCTGATAAAAAAATTGTATATACTCTTTTTTGTTGACAAAAAAACTGAAAATATAAATTTGTATATTCTTTCTAGCAAATAAAAAAAGTACAAAAAAAAATTTAAATATTGTTTTTTACTGATAAAAAAATGATCAAAAGAACAAATGTATAAATATTTTATTGCTGATAAAACAATATTTATTATTTTTTTCTGATAAAAAAAAGTATATAATTTTTTTTGTTGAAACATTTTTATAATAAAAAAAGCATATATTAATTGTTCCTGATAAAAACATATTATATATTATTTTTTGCTGATAAAAAATGTATATATATTTTCTTTTCAATAAAAAAAATGTATATAGTGTAACTTGCTGATAAGAAAGACACAGATAAAAAAAGTTTATATATTGTTTCTTACTGATAAAAAAATGATCAAAAGAACAAATGTATATATTGTTTCTTGCTGATAAAAATATATATATATATATATATATATATATATATATGTATATATATATATATATGTATATATATATATATATATATGTATTTATATATATATTTTTTTTTTCTGTTCAAAAATTGTATCTATTGTGTTTTGTCGAAAAAATTTGATAAAAAATGTATATATTTATTCTTCCAGATTAAAAAACTCTATCTATTGTTTTCTTTTGATAAAAAATGTATATATTATTTCTTGCAAATAAAAAAATATATACTGTTTCTAGCTGATAAAAAAAATAGTTATTATTTCTTCCGATAGAAAAGTGGATATAGTTTTTCTTCCAGATAAAAAAAATACAAGTAAAATATGTATATATTGTTTCTTTAAAATATAAAAAACGTATATACAGTTTCTTGTTGATAAAAAATATTTATAATTTCTTGCTGATGAGAAAAAGAGATATAGGTTTTCTTGTTTATGAAAAAAATTTATATATTGATTCTTACTGATAAAAAGAATAAATGTATATATTCTTTTTTGCTGATTAAAAAAACATCATTTTTTTCCTGATAAAGAAAATGTATAAATTGCTTTTTGTTGAAAAATAAATTAATAAAAAAATGTATGTATTAATTCTTCCTGATAAAAAAATTTTATATATTCTTTTTTGTTGATAAAAAGAATGATAATAAAAATGTATATATTGTTTCTGGCAAATAAAAAAAAGTTATATATATTTTCTTGCTGATAAAAAAAGTAGAAAAAAAATTATATACTGTTTTTTACTGATAAAAAATGAACAAAAGAATAAATGTATAAATTGTTCTTTGTTGATAAAAGAATATTTATTATTTTTTTCTGATAAAACAAAAGTATATAGTGTTTTTGGTTGAAACATTTTTATAAAAAGAGCATATATTCATTCTTCCTGATAAAAACATTGTATATATTATTTTTTGCTGATAAAAAATGTATATATTGTTTCTTTTTAATAAATAAAAAAACGTATATACTGTTTCTTTTAAATAAAAAAAAATTATATATATTGTATCTTACTGATAAGAAAGACATAGACAAAGAAAATTTATATATTGTTTCTTCCTGATAAAAAGAACAAATGTATATATTGTTTTTTGTTGATAAAAAAAATTATTTTTTTCCTGATAAAGAAAATGTATAAATTGCTTTTTGTTGAAAAATAAATTGATAAAATATGTATGTATTAATTCTTCCTGATAAAAAATTGTATATACTCTTTTTTGTTGACAAAAAAACTAAAAATAAAAATTTGTATATTATTTCTAGCAAATAAAAAAAGTACAAAAAAAATTTATATATTTTTTTTACTGATAAAAAAATGATCAAAAGAACAAATGTATAAATATTTCCTTGCTGATAAAACAATATTTATTATTTTTTTTTCATAAAACAAAAGTATATACTGTTTTTTGTTGAAAAATTTTTATAAAAAAAAGGATTTATTAATTCTTCCTGATAAAAACATTGTATATATTATCTTTTGCAGATAAAAAATGTATATATTGTTTCTTTTCAATAAAAAAAATGTATATACTGTAGCTTGCTGATAAGAAAGACACAGATAAAAAAAGTTTATATATTATTTCTTACTGATAAAAAAATGATCAAAAGAACAAATGTATATATTGTTTCTTGCTGATAAAAAATATATATGTTTTTTTTTTCTGTTTAAAAATTGTATCTATTGTGTTTTGTCGAAAAAAATTTGATAAACAATGTATATATTAATTCTTCCAGATAAAAAAACTCTATATATTCTTTTGTTTTGATAAAAAAATGTATATATTATTTCTTGCAAATAAAAAAATATATACTGTTTCTTGCTGATAAAAAAAATATTTATTATTTCTTCCGATAGAAAAGTGGATATAGTTTTTCTTCCAGATAAGAAATAATGCAGGTAAAATATGTATATATTGTTTCCTTAAAATATTAAAAACGTATATACAGTTTCTTGCTGATAAAAAATATTTCTAATTTCTTGCTGATGAGAAAAAGAGATATAGCTTTTCCTGTTTATGAAAAAAATTTATATATTGATTCTTACTGATAAAAAGAATAAATGTATATATTCTTTTTTGCTGATTAAAAAAACATCATTTTTTTCCTGATAAAAAAAATGTATAAATTGCTTTTTGTTGAAAAATACATTGATAAAAAAATGTATGCATTAATTCTTCCTGATAAAAAAATTGTATATATTCTTTTTTGTTGATAAAAAAAATGATAATAAAAATGTATATATTGTTTCCGGCAAATAAAAAAAAGTTATATATATTTTCTTGCTGATAAAAAAAGTAGAAAAAAAAATTATATACTGTTTTTTACTGATAAAAGATGATCAAAAGAATAAATGTATAAATTGTTCCTTCTTGATCAAACAATATTTATTATTTTTTTCTGATAAAACAAAAGTATATAGTGTTTTTTGTTGAAAATTTTTTATAAAAAAAGCATATATTAATTCTTCCTGATAAAAACATTGTATATATTATTTTTTGCTGATAAAAAATGTATATATTGTTTCTTTTCAATAAATAAAAAAAACATATATATTGTTTCTTTTCAATAAAAAAAATGTATATATGGTATGTTGCTGATAAGAAAGACACAGACAAAGAAAAATTGTATATTGTTTCTTACTGATAAAAAGAACAAATGTATATATTGTTTTATGCTGATAAAAAAAATTATTTTTTTTATGATAAAGAAAATGTATAAATTGCTTTTTGTTGAAAAATAAATTGATAAAATATGTATGTATTAATTCTTCCTGATAAGAAATTGTATATACTCTTTTTTGTTGACAAAAAAACTGAAAATAAAAATTTGTATATTGTTTCTAGCAAATAAAAAAGTACAAAAAAAAATTTATATATTGTTTTTTACTGGTAAAAAAATTATCAAAAGAACAAATGTATAAATATTTCCTTGCTGATAAAACAATATTTATTACTTTTTTCTGATAAAACAAAATTATATAGTGTTTTTTGTTGAAAAATTTTTATAAAAAAAAAGCATATATTAATTCTTCCTGATAAAAACATTGTATATATTATTTTTTGCTGATAAAAAATGTATATATTGTTTCTTTTCAATTAAAAAAATGTATATACTGTATCTTGCTGATAAGAAAGACACAGATAAAAAAAGTTTATATATTGTTTCTTACTGATAAAAAAAATGATCAAAAGAACAAATGTATATATTGTTTGTTGCTGATAAAAAATATATATGTTTGTTTTTTCTACTTAAGAATTGTATCTATTGTGCTTTGTCGAAAAAATTTGATAAACAATGTATATATTAATTCTTCCAGATAAAAATCTCTATATATTGTTTTGTTTTGATAAAAAAATGTATATATTATTTCTTGCAAATAAAAAAATATATATTGTTTCTTGCTGATAAAAAAAATATTTATTATTTCTTCCGATAGAAAAGTGGATATAGTTTTTCTTCCAGATAAAAAAAAATACAGGTAAAAATATGTATATATTGTTTCCTTAAAATATAAAAAACGTATATACAGTTTCTTGCTGATAAAAAATATTTATAATTTCTTGCTGATGAGAAAAAGAGATATAGCTTTTCCTGTTTATGAAAAAAAATTATAGATTCTTACTGATAAAAAGAATAAATGTATATATTCTTTTTTGCTGATTAAAAAAACATCATTTTTTTCCTGATAAAGAAAATGTATAAATTGCTTTTTGTTGAAAAATACATTGATAAAAAAATGTATGCATTAATTCTTCCTGATAAAAAATTGTATATATTCTTTTTTGTTGATAAAAAATAATGATAATAAAAATATTGTTTCTTGAAAATAAAAAAAAAGTTATAGAAACGCAACAAAACATTTTGTGCGATTGTGTGGGACGGTGGTGCGGTGAGCAGTTGTGGTTTACTGGCGGTGCTGTTCTTGCAGCAACTTGTTATGAAATGGCGGAGGGTTCTAAGGGTTTCCTTATTCCATGGATTTGTTTGAAAAATTGTGAAGTCGCAGCTCCTGATAAGAATGTAAATGCTATGTCTAGTCAAAGGAAAACTTTTGCTCAGGCTTTGGGAACTACATGCGACATACCTTTGTCCGAGCTACCTACCCCTTGTATTAAGGGAGACATGATTGTGGTTCGGATTAATGAGGCAGATTACTTGGCTGGCCTTGAGGATTGCAAGACTCATCTTCATGGTCGGATTATTCTATCTAAGGGGGATAAACCTCTCACTCACCTGGATTTAACTAAAAAGTTGCAGTCGGTGTGGAAGACTCTAGGACCGTGGAAAGCAATTCCTCTCGGAAAGGGTTTTTATGAGTTTGAGTTCGCTTCATTAGAAGACATGCGATGGGCCCTCGGGATGGGTTCCTTGAAGTTATCTCCTGGTTTCTTGAGACTGTTTGCCTGGACAAAAGACTTTGTGCCAGCTACCATGAAGAGTACCAAAACTCAGGCCTGGATTAGAATCTACCATTTGCCTTTGGAGTATTGGAAACCAAGGACGATATTTTCCATCGTCAGAGGCCTTGGTACTCCCTTATCTTTGGATGAGCATACTATGAGAAAGAATAGGGGTATGTTTGCTAGAGTGCTTGTTGATATTGATTTGTTGTCCCCTCTTCCCGATCACCTCTTGGTTGAACGTCCAGACTTTGCTTTTGTAGCTGGTGTGGAATATGAATGGCTCCCTCCATTTTGCTCTCACTGTAAAATGATTGGGCATGAGCTTGCTCAGTGCCGGGCGATCCATGATCAGGGTCGTTCTAGGCCTCAAAATAAACCTTTTGATGAACGGGAACAGGGGAGGACTGTGGTTCCTAAACAACGTAAAGAGTATCGGAAGAAAGATCCACAGTCGAAACTCGTGGAAAACCCCATGGAGAAATTGACAGTTAATGCTCCTAGTGGGACTAAGGCAGGGTCACCCTTGAGTCACCTTGCTTCTGATAAAATAGGTGGTGTGGAGGATGATTTCGCAGATATGCCTCCTCTCGAGGATGCCTCGGATAATGATAGGTCCTCACCTAGGCAGGGGTTGTCTACTTCCACTTTAGATTTCCCAGAACCAGGGATGCTAAGGAATTCATCTGCTGTTATGCAAGCTAAGGGATCAAAGTCACATTCATTTACGACTCTTATTGATGATCATCATGTGGAGGTCTCTGCTCCTATAGCTGTATCTTTGCGTCCTACCTCTCCTCAGAGGGCTAAATCACATGCAGATGCACCAATTAAGACTCCTATTGATAGTCGTAATGTGGAGGTCTCTACTATTGTTACTGTACCTTCTCCGTCGCCTCCTACCTCCTCTTGGAAGGCTAAATCGCTTGGAGATGATGTTAAAGCACTATCATTGGTCCTGCAAAATCATTTTTCCTCTCTTGATGGTTTGGAAACAACTGATGTGGGAGGTGATTCTTATATTGGTGCGTCAATTATTCCGACTGCCATTGTTGAAATTAATTCGGATCATATCACTGTTGAAAATCAGGTGGTTTCAAAATTTTGGGTTAATCCTAATGAGATGGAGGAGGATGCCAGTGATACTGGAGAGGAAATAGTTCACACTAAAAGAAAACCAGGGAGACCACCTAAGGGGACTGGTAAATCCAAAAAAACTGCTAAGGCAGTTCTCACTACAACGTCACAATGAAGGTCTCTTCATTTTTCTGGAATGTTAGAGGATTGGGAAACCACAAAACTGTGGAGATGTTGATTAGTTTACTTAAAATACATAAACCCCTCCTGGTTTTTCTTGCTGAACCCATGATGTCGTACACTAATGCTTTCGACGTTCTTTTCAAATCTATTAATATGGATTTGGTGGCTACGTCACCTATTGTTAATAAAGCTGCTAAGCTTTGGTGTTTGTCAGTTCCTAATCTTGTCCAAAATTTCTCGATCAATGATCAGTTTATTTCGGTAACTTGTCTTCTGCATAATAAATGTTTTAGTTTTGCAGGTGTTTATGGTGCTAACACATACTTGGCTAGACGATTTTTGTGGAGGGACCTTAGTTCCTTCACAGGGCCTTGGTGTATTATGGGAGATTTTAATGCTGTGCTCTCAGCAGATGATTGTAAATGGGGGTGGCTCCTAATCAGGTTTCTTGTAATGAATTCCTTGATTGGATTAATACTAATGATCTTTCTTGTATGCCTTTTGCTGGATCTTCTTATACTTGGTGTAATGGAAGGAGAGGGTTGCATAGAATTCATAGGAGACTGGATAGGGCTTTATGTAATGGAGAGTGTCTAGATGAATGGGATTCTTGTACTTATCAGGTTCTTGTTAAAAATTGTTCTGATCATTCTCCTATTCTTGCTAGTCTTACTAGTAATTCTTTGAGGAAGGTTAGCAATTTTCGTTTCTTTTCTATGTGGCTTCAGGACATTTCATGTTTGAAGCTTATTCATGATTCTTGGGCTAATAAGGTTGTTGGTTGTCCTATGTTTATTTTGCAACATAAGTTAAAAAGGCTAAAAATTGAGCTCCGAGACTGGAATAAAAATTCTTTTGGTAATGTTCACAATGCAGTTCTTCTTAAATAGGGTCTCCTCCTTGGTATTCAACAAAACTTAGAGACTGCTAGTTTGTCTGATATTGATGGACTTCTCTGTCAAGAAAAGATTGCTAAGGAGGAACTTGATCATGCTCTTCACTGTCAATATTTGTTTTGGAAAGAAAGGGCTAAGATGTTATGGTTTAAAGATGGAGATCGAAATACTGCTTTTTTCCATGTTGTGGTCAAAAGAAGAAATAATTCTAGTGGGATTCATTGTCTAAGGATTGATAATGAGGTTACTGAGGATCCTAAACTCATTGAGGATCATATTTTGGACTTTTATAAAAATCTTTATGCTGAGTCTATTTCTAATGTTCCAGATACAAGTATTATGGAGGATTTTATTGGTTGTTATATTCCTAAGATAGTTTCCTCTGAGGAGAATATGATGTTGATTAAATGTCCGGACTCTTTGGAAATCAAGACTGCTGTTTTTAGTCTTAATGGTAATAGTGCTCCTGGTCCTGATGGTTTCGGTGGAGTTTTTTTATCATTCTTGCTGGGACATTATTGGGACAGATGTTTGCAATGCTGTTCAACAGTTTTTTAAACAAAATTGGGTTCTCCCTGGAATGAACAGTAATGTGATATCTCTTATTCCTAAGATTCCGGGTGCTAATTCCATTAAAGATTACAGGCCAATTGCTGTTGCTAATTTCAAATTTAAGATTATTTCCAAGATATTGGCGGATAGGCTTGCACTTGTGGCTGCTAGAATCATTTCCCCTAATCAATATGGTTTTGTGCAGGGTAGACAGATTCAAGATTGCATTGGTATTGCTTCTGAAGCTATTAACATGCTTTCTAAAAAGGTTAGAGGAGGTAATGTGGCTTACAAAGTTGATATTCATAAAGCCTTTGATACTCTGAGTTGGAAGTTCTTATTACTAGTTTTGGCACGCTTTGGTTTTCACCCCTCGTTTGTCGGTTGGATTAGTACCATTCTCCATTCAGCTATGCTATCTATCAGAATAAATGGCAGTTTGGTGGGTTTTTTTCCTTGCAGTAGAGGTGTTAGACAAGGTGATCCTTTGTCTCCTTTACTTTTCTGTCTTGCAGAGGAAGTTCTTAGTAGAGGTATCTCTAAGCTTGTGAATGATAAGAAAATTTTACATATGGCTAGTCCACAAGGTTATCTCACTCCCTCTCATATTTTATATGTCGATGATATATTTGTTTTTTGTAGAGGGGATATTAAGTCTCTTAGAAATTTGAGTATTTTTCTTAAAACATACGGTGATTTTTCTGGTCAATATGTTAATAACTCTAAAAGTAGTTTTTTCACCATGGATAATTCTGCAAGATTTGTCACCAAAATTCAACGTATTCTTTCCTGTAGTCATGGTTGTTTGTCGTTCAATTATTTAGGAGTGCCTATCTTTGTTGGTGCTCCAAAGTGTCGATTTCTTCAACCTTTGGCTGATAAAGTCAAATTGAAGCTAGCATCTTGGAAAGGTAAATCTCTTAGCATGATGGGTCAGATTCAATTGGTCAATACGGTGATTACTGGATTTCTAGCTTATAGCTTTAATATGTATAAATGGCCTGTTTCACTTCTTAAGCAAGTTGAGCAGTGGTGTCGAAATTTTATTTGGACTGGTGATATTCTGAAAAAAGGCATCGCTATCGTTAATTGGGCGACGATTTGTTCCCCTCTTGAGAATGGAGGTTTGAAGATTATTAACCTTCAGCATGAAAATTATGCGTATCTCCTTAAGCTTGCTTGGAACTTTGCTTATAGCAACAAACCTTGGTCTTTGCTCTTGAAAGCCAGGGTTCTTAAATCAAAATACGAGTTTAAAATGGTTTATAGATCCTCATCTCTTTGGCCTGGAATTAAGCAGTTTTATTTTACTATACTTGATTATACTTCTTGGACTGTTGGTACAGGTTCTTTTATTAATTTCTGGAATGATAAATGGTGTTCTACTACTTCTTTAGCAAATATAGCAGGGTTATCTAATGGTGCTAGCATTCCAGATACAGTCTCTCAGTTTTGGACAGGTTGTGATTGGAATATTCCTTTATCTTTACAGCAAATGCCTCATTTTTTTAACCATATCATGGTTAGGGAGGAGCAAGATATTCCTAATTGGACTCTAGATGAATCTGGTTGTTTCACTCTTAAATCGGCTAGGACTTTTTTCTTGAAACAAGGAGTTCCCAGTGGTTGGGGTAAATTCATTTGGTCTTCATCTATTCCGCCTTCCAAAACTCTTGTACTCTGGAAGGTTTTTCATGGGCGGCTTCCTACAGATCTACATATTCAGAATAAAGGTCTGCATATATGTTCTATGTGTACGCTTTGTGAAAAGCACGAAGAATCTATTCAGCATTTATTTTTTGAATGTTCTAATGCGGTGCATATTTGGAGTTGGGTTCGGCAGATTTTTGTTACTTCTCATTTCTCTAATAAGGATGATCTTCTTTCTTTTATTAAGAGTGATGGTAGCCCTTTGGTGAAATTGATTAAGCTTGTTGTGATAACTTTTTCTATTTGGATGATATGGCGTATGAGGAATTTTGCTAGATTTCAGGAAAAGATTGAGGTTTCTACGGCTATTTCGGTAATTAAAGATTTAACTTGTCTAGTGGGAAATTCTTCTAAAGCTTCAATGAAGAATGATATGTTGGATTTCAACGTGATTAAATTTTTTGGTATTAATACTCGTAGTGGTAAAGTACTTCGTCCTCTTCCTGTTAGATGGGAGTTTCCTTCACCAGGCTGGGTTAAAACTAATACTGATGGGGCTGCTAGGGGGTATCCTGGTCTTGCTACTTGTGGAGGTATTTTCCGAGGGAGTATGGGGGAATTTATTGGTGCTTTTTTTGCGTTTCTTGATGTTCAAACTGCTATTGTTGCTGAGTTTTATGGTGTTATACATGCTATGGAGGAAGCTCAAAAGATGGGGCTTACTAATGTCTGGCTGGAATGTGATTCTTCTTTGGTTTGTGCTGCATTTTCTGATAAGATTAATGTTCCGTGGTTGATTCGTAATTGATGGAATACTTGTCTTAATTACTGTGGGAAAATCAGGTTTAGGATTACTCATATCTTTCGTGAAGGGAATGCGTGTGCTGATAAGTTGGCTAATTTAGGATTTATTCATAGAGAATCATTTCATTGGTATAATAGACTTCCATCTAGTCTGTTATTAGAATTCTTTATGAATAGGTATGGTCTGCCTATGTATCGTTTTTGTTAACATATGGGTTTTGGTCTAGTCCCCCCATATTTTTGTATTTTCTTTCTTTTTTCATTTTTTTTAATAATACCTTTTTCATGTAATGGCAGATGATTGTTGTTACTTAAGGTGTCAGCCTAGCTGAGATGTCAGGTTGCATAGTGATGCCTACCATGAAAGTTTATATAAAAAATAAAAAAAAGTTATATATATTTTCTTGCAGATAAAAAAAGTAGAAAAAAAAATTATATACTATTTTTTACTGATAAAAGATGATCAAAAGAATAAATGTATAAATTGTTCCTTGTTGATCAAACAATATTTATTATTTTTTTCTGATATAACAAAAGTATATAGTGTTTTTTGTTGAAATTTTTTATAAAAAAGCATATATTAATTCTTCCTGATAAAAACATTGTATATATTATTTTTTGCTAATAAAAAATGTATATATTGTTTCTTTTCAATTAAAAAAACGTATATACTGTTTCTTTTCAATAAAAAAAATGTATATTTTGTATCTTGCTGATAAGAAAGACACAGACAAAGAAAATTTATATATTGTTTCTTACTGATAAAAAGAACAAATGTACATATTGTTTTTTGCTAATAAAAAAATTTATTTTTTTCCTCATAAAGAAAATGTATAAATTGCTTTTTGTTGAAAAATAAATTGATAAAATATGTATGTATTAATTCTTCCTGATAAAAAAATTGTACATACTCTTTTTTGTTGACAAAAAAACTGAAAATAAAAATTTGTATATTGTTTCTAGCAAATAAAAAAAGTACAAAAAAAAATTTATATATTGTTTTTTACTGATAAAAAAATTATCAAAAGAACAAATGTATAAATATTTCCTTGTTGATAAAACAATATTTATTATTTTTTTCTGATAAAACAAAAGTATATAGTGTTTTTTGTTGAAAAATTTTTATAAAAAAAAGCATATATTAATTGTTCCTGATAAAAACATTGTATATATTATTTTTTGCTGATAAAAAATGTATATATTGTTTCTTTTCAATAAAAAAAATGTATATACTGTATCTTGCTTATAAGAAAGACACAGATAAAAAAAGTTTATATATTGTTTCTTACTGATAAAAGAAATGATCAAAAGAACAAATGTATATATTCTTTCTTGCTGATAAAAAATCTATATGTTTTTTTTTTCTGTTTAAAAATTGTATCTATTGTGTTTTGTCGAAAAAAATTTGATAAACAATGTATATATTAATTCTTCCAGATAAAAAAACTCTATATATTGTTTTGTTTTGATAAAAAAATGTATATATTATTTCTTGCAAATAAAAAAATATATACTGTTTCTTGCTGATAAAAAAAAATATTTATTATTTCTTCCGATAGAAAAGTGGATATAGTTTTTCTTCCAGATAAAAAAAAATACAGGTAAAATATGTATGTATTGTTTCCTTAAAATATAAAAACCGTATATACAGTTTCTTGCTGATAAAAATATTTATAATTTCTTGTTGATGAGAAAAAGAGATATAGCTTTTCCTGTTTATGAAAAAAATTTATATATTGATTCTTACTGATAAAAAGAATAAATGTATATATTCTTTTTTGCTGATTAAAAAAACATCATTTTTTTCCTGATAAAGAGAATGTGTAAATTGCTTTTTGTTGAAAAATACATTGATAAAAAAATGTATGCATTAATTCTTCCTGATAAAAAAATTGTATATATTCTTTTTTGTTGATAAAAAAAATGATAATAAAAATGTATATAATGTTTCTGGCAAATAAAAAAAAGTTATATATATTTTCTTGCTGATAAAAAAAGTAGAAAAAAAATTATATACTGTTTTTTACTGATAAAAGATGATCAAAAGAATAAATGTATAAATTGTTCCTTGTTGATAAAACAATATTTATTATTTTTTTCTGATAAAACAAAAGTATATAGTGTTTTTTGTTGAAAATTTTTTATAAAAAAAGCATATATTAAATCTTCCTGATAAAAACATTGTATATATTATTTTTCGCTGATAAAAAATGTATATATTGTTTCTTTTCAATAAATAAAAAAAAAACGTATATACTGTTTCTTTTCAATAAAAAAATGTATATATTGTATCTTGCTGATAAGAAAGATACAGACAAAGAAAATTTATATATTGTTTCTTACTAATAAAAAGAACAAATGTATATATTGTTTTTTGCTGGTAAAAAAAATTACTTTTTTCCTGATAAAGAAAATGTATAAATTAATTTTTGTTGAAAAATAAATTCATAAAATATGTATGTATTAATTCTTCCTGATAAAAAATTGTATATACTCTTTTTTGTTGACAAAAAAACAGAAAATAAAAATTTGTATATTGTTTCTAGCAAATAAAAAAAGTACAAAAAAGAATGTATATATTGTTTTTTACTGATAAAAAATGAACAAAAGAAAAAATGTATAAATATTTCCTTGCTGATAAAACAATATTTATTATTTTTTTCTGATAAAACAAAAGTATATAGTGTTTTTTGTTGAAAAATTTTTATAAAAAGAAAGCATATATTAATTCTTCCTGAGAAAAACATTGTATGTATTATTTTTTGCTGATGAAAAATGTATATATTATTTCTTTTCAATAAAAAAAAATGTGTATACTGTATCTTGCTGATAAGAGAGGCACAGATAAAAAAAGTTTATATATTGTTTCTTACTGATAAAAAAAATGATCAAAAGAACAAATGTATATATTGTTTCGTGCTGATAAAAAATACATATGTTTTTTTTTCTGTTTAAAAATTGTATCTATTGTGTTTTGTCGAAAAAAATCATATAAACAATGTATATATTAATTCTTCCAGATAAAAAAACTCTATTTATTGTTTTTTTTTATAAAAAAAAAACTGATAAAAAAATGTACATATTATTTCTTGCAAATAAAAAAATATGTACTGTTTCTTGCTGATAAAAAAAATATTTATTATTTCATCCGATAGAAAAGTGGATATAGTTTTTCTTCCAGATGAAAAGAAATACAGGTAAAATATGTATATATTGTTTCTTTAAAATATCAAAAACGTATATACAGTTTCTTGCTGATAAAAAATATGTATAATTTCTTGCTGATGAGAAAAAGAGATATAGCTTTTCTTGTTTATGAAAAAAATTTATATATTGATTCTTACTGATAAAAAGAATAAATGTATATATTCTCTTTTGCTGATTAAAAAAACATCATTTTTTTCCTGATAAAGAAAATGTATAAATTGCTTTTTGTTGAAAAATACATTGATAAAAACATGTATGCATTGATTCTTCTTGATAAAAAAATTGTATATATTCTTTTTTGTTGATAAAAAAATGATAATAAAAATGTATATATTGTTTCTGGCAAATAAAAAAAAGTTATATATATTTTCTTGCTGATAAAAAAAGTAGAAAAAAAATTATATACTGCTTTTTACTGATAAAAAATGATCAAAAGAATAAATGTATAAATTGTTCCTTGCTGATAAAATAATATTTATTATTTTTTTCTGATAAAACAAAAGTATATAGTGTTTTTTGTTGAAAATTTTTTATAAAAAAAAGCATATATTAATTCTTCCTGATAAAAACATTGTATATATTATTTTTTGCTGATAAAAAATGTATATATTGTTTCTTTTCAATAAATGTGTATACTGTATCTTGCTGATAAGAAAGACACAGATAAAAAAAGTTTATATATTGTTTCTTACTGATAAAAAAATGATCAAAAGAACAAATGTATATATTGTTTCGTGCTGATAAAAAATATATATGTTTTTTTTTCTGTTTAAAAATTGTATCTATTGTGTTTTGTCGAAAAAAATCTGATAAACAATGTATATATTAATTCTTCCAGATAAAAAAACTCTATATATTTTTTTGTTTTGATAAAAAAAAACTGATAAAAAATGTACATATTATTTCTTTCAAATAAAAAAATATGTAGTGTTTCTTGCTGATAAAAAAAATATTTCTTATTTCTTCCGATAGAAAAGTGGATATAGTTTTTCTTCCAGATGAAAAGAAATACAGGTAAAATATGTATATATTGTTTCTTTTAAATATAAAAAACGTATATACAATTTCTTGTTGATAAAAAATATTTATAATTTCTTGCTGATGAGAAAAAGAGATATAGCTTTTCTTCTTTATGAAAAAAATTTATATATTGATTCTTACTGATAAAAAGAATAAATGTATATATTCTTTTTTGATGATTAAAAAAACATCA
Organism: Phaseolus lunatus; assembly: GCA_013389735.1. NCBI lineage: Eukaryota > Viridiplantae > Streptophyta > Magnoliopsida > Fabales > Fabaceae > Phaseolus > Phaseolus lunatus. The sequence goes on along the minus strand of JAAFYQ010000082.1, from coordinate 401,179 downwards.
TTTCTTTCCTGATAAAGAAAATGTATAAATTGCTTTTTGTTGAAAAATACATTGATAAAAGTATACAGTGTTTTTTGTTGAAAAATATTTATAAGAAAAAGCATATATTAATTCTTCCTGATAAAAACATTGTATATATTACTTTTTGCTGATAAAAAATGTATATATTGTTTATTTTCAATAAATAAAAAAAACGTGTATACGGTTTCTTTTCAATAAAAAAAATGTATATATTGTATCTTGCTGATAAGAAAGACACAGACAAAGAAAATTTATATATTGTTTCTTACTGATAAAAAAAAATGATAAGAAGAACAAATGTATATATTGTTTTTTGCTGATAAAAAAAATTATTTTCTTCCTGATAAAGAAGATGTATAAATCGCTTTTTGTTGAAAAATAAATTGATAAAATATGTCTGTATTAATTCTTCCTGATAAAAAATTGTGTATACCCTTTTTTCTTGACAAAAAAACTGAAAATAAAAATTTGTATATTGCTTCCAGCAAATAAAAAAAAGTACAAAAAAATTTATATATTGTTTTTTACTGATAAAAAAATGATCAAAAGAAAAAATGTATAAATATTTCCTTGCTAATAAAACATTATTTATTATTTTTTTCTGATAAAAAAAAGTATATAGTGTTTTTTGTTGAAAAATTTTTATAAAAAGAAAGCATATATTAATTCTTCCTGAGAAAAACATTGTATGTATTATCTTTTGCTGATAAAAAAATGTACATATTATTTCTTTCCAATAAAAAAAAATGTGTATACTGTATCTTGCTGATAAGAAAGACACAGATAAAAAAAGTTTACAAATTGTTTCTTACTGATAAAAAAAATGATTAAAAGAACAAATGTATATATTGTTTCGCGCTGATAAAAAATATATATGTTTTTTTTTTCTGTTTAAAAATTGTATCTATTTTGTTTTGTCGAAAAAAATCTGATAAACAATGTATATATTAATTCTTCCAGATAAAAAAACACTATATATTGTTTTGTTTTGATAAAAAAAAAAAACTGATAAAAAAATGTACATATTATTTCTTGCAAATAAAAAAATATGTACTGTTTCTTGCTGATAAAAAAATTATTTATTATTTTTTCCGATAGAAAAGTGGATATAGTTTTTCTTCCAGATGAAAAGAAATACAGGTAAAATATGTATATATTGTTTCTTTAAAATATAAAAAACGTATATACAGTTTCTTGCTGATAAAAAATATTTTTAATTTTTGCTGATGAGAAAAAGAGATATAGCTTTTCTTGTTTATGAAAAAAATTTATATATTGATTCTTACTGATAAAAAGAAGAAATGTATATATTCTTTTTTGCTGATTAAAAAAACATCATTTTTTTCCTGATAAAGAAAATGTATAAATTGCTTTTTGTTGAAAAATACATTGACAAAAAAATGTATGCATTGATTCTTCCGGATAAAAGAATTGTATATATTCATTTTTGTTGATAAAAAAAATGATAATAAAAATGTATATATTGTTTCTGGCAAATAAAAAAAGTTATATATATTTTCTTGCTGATAAAAAAAGTAGAAAAAAAAATTATATACTGTTTTTTACTGATAAAAAATGATCAAAAGAATAAATGTATAAATTGTTCCTTGTTGATAAAACAATATTTATTATTTTTTTCTGATAAAACAAAAGTATATAGTGTTTTTTGTTGAAAAATTTTTATAAGAAAAAGCATATATTAATTCTTCCTGATAAAAACATTGTATGTATTATCTTTTGCTGATAACAAAATGTATATATTATTTCTTTCCAATAAAAAAAAATGTGTATACTGTATCTTGCTGATAAGAAAGACACAGATAAAAAAAGTTTACATATTGTTTCTTACTGATAAAAAAAATGATCAAAAGAACAAATGTATATATTGTTTCGTGCTGATAAAAAATATATATGTTTTTTTTTTTTTCTGTTTAAAAATTGTATCTATTGTGTTTTGTCGAAAAAAATCTGATAAACAATGTATATATTAATTCTTCCAGATAAAAAAACTCTATATATTTTTTTGTTTTGATAAAAAAAAAATTGATAAAAAAATGTACATATTATTTCTTGCAAATAAAAAAATATGTATTGTTTCTTGCTGATAAAAAAAATATTTATTATTTCCTCCGATAGAAAAGTGGATATAGTTTTTCTTCCGGATGAAAAGAAATACAGCTAAAATATGTATATATTGTTTCTTTAAAATATAAAATACGTATATACAGTTTCTTGCTGATAAAAAATATTTATAATTTCTTGCTGATGAGAAAAAGAGATATAGCTTTTCTTGTGTATGAAAAAAATTTATATATTGATTCTTACTGATAAAAAGAATAAATGTATATATTCTTTTTTGCTGATTAAAAAAACATCATTTTTTTCCTGATAAAGAAAATGTATAAATTGCTTTTTGTTGAAAAATACATTGATAAAAAAATGTATGCATTGATTCTTCCTGATAAAAGAATTGTATATATTCTTTTTTGTTGATAAAAAAAATGATAATAAAAATGTATATATTGTTTCTGGCAAATAAAAAAATATTATATATATTTTCTTACTGATAAAAAAAGTAGAAAAAAAAATTATATACTGTTTTTTACTGATAAAAAATGATCAAAAGAATAAATGTATAAATTGTTCCTTGTTGATAAAACAATATTTATTATTTTTTTCAGATAAAACAAAAGTATATAGTGTTTTTTGTTGAAAAATTTTTATAAGAAAAAGCACATATTAATTCTTCCTGATAAAAACATTGTATATATTACTTTTTGCTGATAAAAAATGTATATATTGTTTCTTTTCAATAAATAAAAAAAACATGTATACCGTTTCTTTTCAATAAAGAAAATGTATATATTGTATCTTGCTGATAAGAAAGACACAGACAAAGAAAATTTATATATTGTTTCTTACTGATAAAAAAAATGATAAGAAGAACAAATGTATATATTATTTTTGCTGATAAAAAAAATTATTTTCTTCCTGATAAAGAAGATGTATAAATCACTTTTTGTTGAAAAATAAATTGATAAAATATGTCTGTATTAATTCTTCCTGATAAAAAATTGTATATACCCTTTTTTGTTGACAAAAAAACTGAAAATAAAAATTTGTATATTGTTTCTAGCAAATAAAAAAAGGTATAAAAAATTTTATATATTGTTTTTTACTGATAAAAAAATGATCAAAAGAAAAAATGTATAAATATTTCCTTGCTGATAAAACAATATTTATTATTTTTTTCTGATAAAAAAAAAGTATATAGTGTTTTTTGTTGAAAAATTTTTATAAAAAGAAAGCATATATTAATTCTTCCTGAGAAAAACATTGTATGTATTATCTTTTGCTGATAAAAAAATGTATATATTATTTCTTTCCAATAAAAAAAAATGTGTATACTGTATCTTGCTGATAAGAAAGACACAGATAAAAAAAGTTTACATATTGTTTCTTACTGATAAAAAAAATGATCAAAAGAACAAATGTATATATTGTTTCGTGCTGATAAAAAATATACATGTTTTTTTTTCTGTTTAAAAATTGTATCTATTGTGGTTTGTCGAAAAAAATCTGATAAACAATGTATATATTAATTCTTCCAGATAAAAAAACTCTATATATTTTTTTGTTTTGATAAAAAAAAACTGATAAAAAAATGTACATATTATTTCTTGCAAATAAAAAAATATGTACTGTTTCTTGCTGATAAAAAAAATATTTATTATTTCTTCCGATAGAAAAGTGGATATAGTTTTTCATCCGGATGAAAAGAAATAAAGGTAAAATATGTATATGTTGTTTCTTTAAAATATAAAAAACGTATATACAGTTTCTTGCTGATAAAAAATATTCATAATTTCTTGCTGATGAGAAAAAGAGATATAGCTTTTCTTGTTTATGAAAAAAATTTATATATTGATTCTTACTGATAAAAAGAATAAATGTATATATTCTTTTTTGCTGATTAAAAAAACATCATTTTTTTCCTGATAAAGAAAATGTATAAATTGCTTTTTGTTGAAAAATACATTGACAAAAAAATGTATGCATTGATTCTTCCGGATAAAAGAATTGTATATATTCATTTTTGTTGATAAAAAAAATGATAATAAAAATGTATATATTGTTTCTGGAAAATAAAAAAAAGTTATATATATTTTCTTGCTGATAAAAAAAGTAGAAAAAAAAATTATATACTGTTTTTTACTGATAAAAAATGATCAAAAGAATAAATGTATAAATTGTTCCTTGTTGATAAAACAATATTTATTATTTTTTTCTGATAAAACAAAAGTATATAGTGTTTTTTGTTGAAAAATTTTTATAAGAAAAAGCATATATTAATTCTTCCTGATAAAAACATTGTATGTATTATCTTTTGCTGATAAAAAAATGTATATATTATTTCTTTCCAATAAAAAAAAATGTGTATACTGTATCTTGCTGATAAGAAAGACACAGATAAAAAAAGTTTACATATTGTTTCTTACTGATAAAAAAAATGATCAAAAGAACAAATGTATATATTGTTTCGTGCTGATAAAAAATATACATGTGTTTTTTTTTTCTGTTTAAATATTGTATCTATTGTGTTTTGTCGAAACATATCTGATAAACAATGTATATATTAATTCTTCCAGATAAAAAAACTCTATATATATATATTTTTTTTTGATAAAAAAAAAAAACTGATAAAAAAATGTACATATTATTTCTTGCAAATAAAAAAATATGTACTGTTTCTTGCTGATAAAAAAAATATTTATTATTTCTTGCGATAGAAAAGTGGATATAGTTTTTCTTCCGGATGAAAAGAAATACAGGTAAAATATGTATATGTTGTTTCTTTAAAATATAAAAAACGTATATACAGTTTCTTGCTGATACAAAATATTTATAATTTTTGCTGATGAGAAAAAGAGATATAGCTTTTCCTGTTTATGAAAAAAATTTATATATTGATTCTTACTGATAAAAAGAATAAATGTATATATTCTTTTTTGCTGATTAAAAAAACATCATTTTTTTCCTGATAAAGAAAATGTATAAATTGCTTTTTGTTGAAAAATACATTGACAAAAAAATGTATGCATTGATTCTTCCGGATAAAAGAATTGTATATATTCATTTTTGTTGATAAAGAAAATGATAATAAAAATGTATATATTGTTTCTGGAAAATAAAAAAAAGTGATATATATTTTCTTGCTGATAAAAAGAGTAGAAAAAAAATTATATACTGTTTTTTACTGATAAAAAATGATCAAAAGAATAAATGTATAAATTGTTCCTTGTTGATAAAACAATATTTATTATTTTTTTCTGATAAAACAAAAGTATATAGTTTTTTTTGTTGAAAAATTTTTATAAGAAAAAGCATATATTAATTCTTCCTGATAAAAACATTGTATGTATTATCTTTTGCTGATAAAAAAATGTATATATTATTTCTTTCCAATAAAAAAAAATGTGTATACTGTATCTTGCTGATAAGAAAGACACAGATAAAAAAAGTTTACATATTGTTTCTTACTGATAAAAAAAATGATCAAAAGAACAAATGTATATATTGTTTCGTGCTGATAAAAAATATACATGTGTTTTTTTTTTTTGTTTAAAAATTGTATCTATTGTGTTTTGTCGAAAAATATCTGATAAACAATGTATATATTAATTCTTCCAGATAAAAAAACTCTATATATATATATTTTTTTTTTTTGATAAAAAAAAAACTGATAAAAAAATGTACATATTATTTCTTGCAAATAAAAAAATATGTACTGTTTCTTGCTGATAAAAAAAATATTTATTATTTCTTGCGATAGAAAAGTGGATATAGTTTTTCTTCCGGATGAAAAGAAATACAGGTAAAATATGTATATGTTGTTTCTTTAAAATATAAAAAACGTATATACAGTTTCTTGCTGATAAAAAATATTTATAATTTCTTGCTGATGAGAAAAAGAGATATAGCTTTTCTTGTTTATGAAAAAAATTTATATATTGATTCTTACTGATAAAAAGAATAAATGTATATATTCTTTTTTGCTGATTAAAAAAACATCATTTTTTTCCTGATAAAGAAAATGTATAAATTGCTTTTTGTTGAAAAATACATTGACAAAAAAATGTATGCATTGATTCTTCCGGATAAAAGAATTGTATATATTCATTTTTGTTGATAAAAAAAATGATAATAAAAATTTATATATTGTTTCTGAAAATAAAAAAAAGTTATATATATTTTCTTGCTGATAAAAAAAGTAGAAAAAAAAATTATATACTGTTTTTTACTGATAAAAAATGATCAAAAGAATAAATGTATAAATTGTTCCTTGTTGATAAAACAATATTTATTATTTTTTTCTGATAAAACAAAAGTATATAGTGTTTTTTGTTGAAAAATTTTTATAAGAAAAAGCATATATTAATTCTTCCTGATAAAAACATTGTATGTATTATCTTTTGCTGATAAAAAAATGTATATATTATTTCTTTCCAATAAAAAAAAATGTGTATACTGTATCTTGCTGATAAGAAAGACACAGATAAAAAAAGTTTACATATTGTTTCTTACTGATAAAAAAAAATGATCAAAATAACAAATGTATATATTGTTTCGTGCTGATAAAAAATATACATGTGTTTTTTTTTCTGTTTAAAAATTGTATCTATTGTGTTTTGTCGAAAAATATCTGATAAACAATGTATATATTAATTCTTCCAGATAAAAAAACTCTATATATATTTTTTTTTTGATAAAAAAAAAAACTGATAAAAAAATGTACATATTATTTCTTGCAAATAAAAAAATATGTACTGTTTCTTGCTGATAAAAAAAATATTTATTATTTCTTGCGATAGAAAAGTGGATATAGTTTTTCTTCCGTATGAAAAGAAATACAGGTAAAATATGTATATGTTGTTTCTTTAAAATATAAAAAACGTATATACAGTTTCTTGCTGATAAAAAATATTTATAATTTCTTGCTGATGAGAAAAAGAGATATAGCTTTTCTTGTTTATGAAAAAAATTTATATATTGATTCTTACTGATAAAAAGAATAAATGTATATATTCTTTTTTGCTGATTAAAAAAACATCATTTTTTTCCTGATAAAGAAAATGTATAAATTGCTTTTTGTTGAAAAATACATTGACAAAAAAATGTATGCATTGATTTTTCCGGATAAAAGAATTGTATATATTCATTTTTGTTGATAAAAAAATGATAATAAAAATGTATATATTGTTTCTGGAAAATAAAAAAAAGTTATATATATTTTCTTGCTGATAAAAAAAGTAGAAAAAAAATTATATACTGTTTTTTACTGATAAAAAATGATCAAAAGAATAAATGTATAAATTGTTCCTTGTTGATAAAACAATATTTATTATTTTTTTCTGATAAAACAAAAGTATATAGTGTTTTTTGTTGAAAAATTTTTATAAGAAAAAGCATATATTAATTCTTCCTGATAAAAACATTGTATGTATTACCTTTTGATGATAAAAAATGTATATATTATTTCTTTCCAATAAAAAAAAATGTGTATACTGTATCTTGCTGATAAGAAAGACACAGATAAAAAAAGTTTACATATTGTTTCTCACTGATAAAAAAAATGATCAAAAGAACAAATGTATATATTGTTTCGTGCTGATAAAAAATATACAAGTTTTTTTTTTTCTGTTTAAAAATTGTATCTATTGTATTTTGTCGAAAAAAATCTGATAAACAATGTATATATTAATTCTTCCAGATAAAAAAACTCTATATATTTTTTTATTTGGATAAAAAAAAAGTGATAAAAAAATGGACATATTATTTCTTGCAAATAAAAAAATATGTACTGTTTCTTGCTGATAAAAAAAATATTTATTATTTCTTCCGATAGAAAAGTGGATATAGTTTTTCTTCCGGATGAAAAGAAATACAAGTAAAATATGTATATGTTGTTTCTTTAAAATATAAAAAACGTATATACAGTTTCTTGCTGATAAAAAATATTTATAATTTCTTGCTGATGAGAAAAAGAGATATAGCTTTTCTTGTTTATGAAAAAAATTTATATATTGATTCTTACTGATCAAAAGAATAAATGTATATATTCTTTTTTGCTGATTAAAAAAACATCATTTTTTTCCTGATAAAGAAAATGTATAAATTGCTTTTTGTTGAAAAATACATTGATAAAAAAATGTATGCATTGATTCTTCCTAATAAAAGAATTGTATATATTCTTTTTTGTTGATAAAAAAAAATGATAATAAAAATGTATATATTGTTTCTGGCAAATAAAAAAAAGTTATATATATTTTCTTGCTGATAAAAAAAGTAGAAAAAAAAATTATATACTGTTTTTTACTGATAAAAAATGATCAAAAGAATAAATGTATAAATTGTTCCTTGTTGATAAAACAATATTTATTATTTTTTTCTGATAAAACAAAAGTATATAGTGTTTTTTGTTGAAAATTTTTTATAAGAAAAAGCACATATTAATTCTTCCTGATAAAAACATTGTATATATTACTTTTTGCTGATAAAAAATGTATATATTGTTTCTTTTCAATAAATAAAAAAAAACGCCTATACCGTTTCTTTTCAATAAAAAAAATGTATATATTGTATCTTGCTAATAAGAAAGACACAAACAAAGAAAATTTATATATTGTTTCTTACTGATAAAAGAAATGATAAGAAGAACAAATGTATATATTTTTTTTTGCTGATAAAAAAAATTATTTTCTTCCTGATAAAGAAGATGTATAAATCGCTTTTTGTTGAAAAATAAATTGATAAAATATGTCTGCATTAATTCTTCCTGATAAAAAATTGTATATACCCTTTTTTGTTGACAAAAAAACTGAAAATAAAAATTTGTATATTGTTTCTAGCAAATAAAAAAAGGTACAAAAAAAATTTATATATTGTTTTTTACTGATAAAAAAATGATCAAAAGAAAAAATGTATAAATATTTCCTTGCTGATAAAACAATATTTATTATTTTTCTCTGATAAAAAAAAAAGTATATAGTGTTTTTTGTTGAAAAGGTTTTATAAAAAGAAAGCATATATTAATTCTTCCTGAGAAAAACATTGTATCTATTATCTTTTGCTGATAAAAAAATGTATATATTATTTCTTTCCAATAAAAAAAAATGTGTATACTGTATCTTGCTGATAAGAAAGACACAGATAAAAAAAGTTTACATATTGTTTCTTACTGATAAAAAAAATGATCAAAAGAACAAATGTATATATTGTTTCGTGCTGATAAAAAATATACATGTTTTTTTTTTCTGTTTAAAAATTGTATCTATTGTGTTTTGTCGAAAAAAATCTGATAAACAATGTATATATTAATTCTTCCAGATAAAAAAACTCTATATATTTTTTTGTTTTGATAAAAAAAAAAACTGATAAAAAAATGTACATATTATTTCTTGCAAATAAAAAAATATGTACTGTTTCTTGCTGATAAAAAAAATATTTATTATTTCTTGCGATAGAAAAGTGGATATAGTTTTTCTTCCGGATGAAAAGAAATACAGGTAAAATATGTATATGTTGTTTCTTTAAAATATAAAAAACGTATATACAGTTTCTTGCTGATAAAAAATATTTATAATTTCTTGCTGATGAGAAAAAGAGATATAGCTTTTCTTGTTTATGAAAAAAATTTATATATTGATTCTTACTGATAAAAAAGAATAAATGTATATATTCTTTTTTGCTGATTAAAAAAACATCATTTTTTTCCTGATAAAGAAAATGTATAAATTGCTTTTTGTTGAAAAATACATTGATAAAAAAATGTATGCATTGATTCTTCCTGATAAAAGAATTGTATATATTCTTTTTTGTTGATAAAAAAAATGATAATAAAAATGTATATATTGTTTCTGGCAAATAAAAAAAAGTTATATATATTTTCTTGCTGATAAAAAAAGTAGAAAAAAAAATTATATAATGTTTTTTACTGATAAAAAATGATCAAAAGAATAAATGTATAAATAGTTCCTTGTTGATAAAACAATATTTATTATTTTTTTCTGATAAAACGAAAGTATATAGTGTTTTTTGTTGAAAAATTTTTATAAGAAAAAGCACATATTAATTCTTCCTGATAAAAACATTGTATATATTACTTTTTGCTGATAAAAAATGTATATATTGTTTCTTTTCAATAAATAAAAAAAAATGCCTATACCGTTTCTTTTCAATAAAAAAAATGTATATATTGTATCTTGCTGATAAGAAAGACACAGACAAAGAAAATTTATATATTGTTTCTTACTGATAAAAAAAATGATAAGAAGAACAAATGTATATATTTTTTTTTGCTGATAAAAAAAATTATTTTCTTCCTGATAAAGAAGATGTATAAATCGCTTTTTGTTGAAAAATAAGTTGATAAAATAAGTCTGTATTAATTGTTCCTGATAAAAAATTGTATATACCCTTTTTTGTTGACAAAAAAACTGAAAATAAAAATTTGTACATTGTTTCTAGCAAATAAAAAAAGGTACAAAAAAAAATTATATATTGTTTTTTACTGATAAAAAAATGATCAAAAGAAAAAATGTATAAATATTTCCTTGCTGATAAAACAATATTTATTATTTTTCTCTGATAAAAAAAAAGTATATAGTGTTTTTTGTTGAAAAGGTTTTATAAAAAGAAAGCATATATTAATTCTTCCTGAGAAAAACATTGTATGTATTATCTTTTGCTGATAAAAAAATGTATATATTATTTCTTTCCAATAAAAAAAAATGTGTATACTGTATCTTGCTGATAAGAAAGACACAGGTAAAAAAAGTTTACATATTGTTTCTTACTGATAAAAAAAATGATCAAAAGAACAAATGTATATATTGTTTCGTGCTGATAAAAAATATACATGTTTTTTTTTCTGTTTAAAAATTGTATCTATTGTGGTTTGTCGAAAAAAATCTGATAAACAATGTATATATTAATTCTTCCAGATAAAAAAACTCTATATATTTTTTTGTTTTGATAAAAAAAAAAAAACTGATAAAGAAATGTACATATTATTTCTTGCAAATAAAAAAAATATGTACTGTTTCTTGCTGATAAAAAAAATATTTATTATTTCTTCCGATAGAAAAGTGGATACAGTTTTTCTTCCGGATGAAAAGAAATACAGGTAAAATATGTATATGTTGTTTCTTTAAAATATAAAAAACGTATATACAGTTTCTTGCTGATAAAAAATATTTATAATTTCTTGCTGATGAGAAAAAGAGATATAGCTTTTCTTGTTTATGAAAAAAATTTATATATTGATTCTTACTGATAAAAAGAATAAATGTATATATTCTTTTTTGCTGATTAAAAAAACATCATTTTTTTCCTGATAAAGAAAATGTATAAATTGCTTTTTGTTGAAAAATACATTGATAAAAAAATGTATGCGTTGATTCTTCCTGATAAAAGAATTGTATATTTTCTTTTTTGTTGATAAAAAAAATGATAATAAAAATGTATATATTTTTTCTGGCAAATAAAAAAAAGTTATATATATTTTCTTGCTGATAAAAAAAGTAGAAAAAAAAATCATATACTGTTTTTTACTGATAAAAAATGATCAAAAGAATAAATGTATAAATTGTTCCTTCTTGATAAAACAATATTTATTATTTTTTTCCTGATAAAACAAAAGTATATAGTGTCTTTTGTTGAAAAATTTTTATAAGAAAAAGCACATATTAATTCTTCCTGATAAAAACATTGTATATATTACTTTTTGCTGATAAAAAATGTATATTTTGTTTCTTTTCAATAAATAAAAAAAAACGCCTATACCGTTTCTTTTCAATAAAAAAAATGTATATATTGTATCTTGCTGATAAGAAAGACACAGACAAAGAAAATTTATATATTGTTTCTTACTGATAAAAGAAATGATAAGAAGAACAAATGTATATATTTTTTTTTGCTGATAAAAAAAATTATTTTCTTCCTGATAAAGAAGATGTATAAATCGCTTTTTGTTGAAAAATAAATTGATAAAATATGTCTGTATTAGTTCTTCCTGATAAAAAATTGTATATAGCCGTTTTTGTTGACAAAAAAACTGAAAATAAAAATTTGTATATTGTTTCTAGCAAATAAAAAAAGGTACAAAAAAAATTTATATATTGTTTTTTACTGATAAAAAAATGATCAAAAGAAAAAATGTATAAATATATCCTTGCTGATAAAACAATATTTATTATTTTTCTCTGATAAAAAAAAAAGTATATAGTGTTTTTTGTTGAAAAGGTTTTATAAAAAGAAAGCATATATTAATTCTTCCTGAGAAAAACATTGTATGTATTATCTTTTGCTGATAAAAAAATGTATATATTATTTCTTTCCAATAAAAAAAAATGTGTATACTGTATCTTGCTGATAAGAAAGACACAGATAAAAAAAGTTTACATATTGTTTCTTACTGATAAAAAAAATGATCAAAAGAACAAATGTATATATTGTTTCGTGCTGATAAAAAATATACATGTTTTTTTTTTTCTGTTTAAAAATTGTATCTACTGTGTTTTGTCGAAAAAAATCTGATAAACAATGTATATATTAATTCTTCCAGATAAAAAAACTCTATATATTTTTTTGTTTTGATAAAAAAAAAAAACTGATAAAGAAATGTACATATTATTTCTTGCAAATAAAAAAAATATGTACTGTTTCTTGCTGATAAAAAAAATATTTATTATTTCTTCCGATAGAAAAGTGGATACAGTTTTTCTTCCGGATGAAAAGAAATACAGGTAAAATATGTATATGTTGTTTCTTTAAAATATAAAAAACGTATATACAGTTTCTTGCTGATAAAAAATATTTATAATTTCTTGCTGATGAGAAAAAGAGATATAGCTTTTCTTGTTTATGAAAAAAATTTATATATTGATTCTTACTGATAAAAAGAATAAATGTATATATTCTTTTTTGCTGATTAAAAAAACATCATTTTTTTCCTGATAAAGAAAATGTATAAATTGCTTTTTGTTGAAAAATACATTGATAAAAAAATGTATGCGTTGATTCTTCCTGATAAAAGAATTGTATATTTTCTTTTTTGTTGATAAAAAAAATGATAATAAAAATGTATATATTGTTTCTGGCAAATAAAAAAAAGTTATATATATTTTCTTGCTGATAAAAAAAGTAGAAAAAAAAATCATATACTGTTTTTTACTGATAAAAAATTATCAAAAGAATAAATGTATAAATTGTTCCTTCTTGATAAAACAATATTTATTATTTTTTTCCTGATAAAACAAAAGTATATAGTGTCTTTTGTTGAAAAATTTTTATAAGAAAAAGCACATATTAATTCTTCCTGATAAAAACATTGTATATATTACTTTTTGCTGATAAAAAATGTATATTTTGTTTCTTTTCAATAAATAAAAAAAAACGCCTATACCGTTTCTTTTCAATAAAAAAAATGTATATATTGTATCTTGCTGATAAGAAAGACACAGACAAAGAAAATTTATATATTGTTTCTTACTGATAAAAGAAATGATAAGAAGAACAAATGTATATATTTTTTTTTGCTGATAAAAAAAATTATTTTCTTCCTGATAAAGAAGATGTATAAATCGCTTTTTGTTGAAAAATAAATTGATAAAATATGTCTGTATTAGTTCTTCCTGATAAAAAATTGTATATAGCCGTTTTTGTTGACAAAAAAACTGAAAATAAAAATTTGTATATTGTTTCTAGCAAATAAAAAAAGGTACAAAAAAAATTTATATATTGTTTTTTACTGATAAAAAAATGATCAAAAGAAAAAATGTATAAATATATCCTTGCTGATAAAACAATATTTATTATTTTTCTCTGATAAAAAAAAAGTATATAGTGTTTTTTGTTGAAAAGGTTTTATAAAAAGAAAGCATATATTAATTCTTCCTGAGAAAAACATTGTATGTATTATCTTTTGCTGATAAAAAAATGTATATATTATTTCTTTCCAATAAAAAAAAATGTGTATACTGTATCTTGCTGATAAGAAAGACACAGATAAAAAAAGTTTACATATTGTTTCTTACTGATAAAAAAAATGATCAAAAGAACAAATGTATATATTGTTTCGTGCTGATAAAAAATATACATGTTTTTTTTTTTCTGTTTAAAAATTGTATCTACTGTGTTTTGTCGAAAAAAATCTGATAAACAATGTATATATTAATTCTTCCAGATAAAAAAACTCTATATATTTTTTTGTTTTGATAAAAAAAAAAAACTGATAAAGAAATGTACATATTATTTCTTGCAAATAAAAAAAATATGTACTGTTTCTTGCTGATAAAAAAAATATTTATTATTTCTTCCGATAGAAAAGTGGATATAGTTTTTCTTCCGGATGAAAAGAAATACAGGTAAAATATGTATATGTTGTTTCTTTAAAATATAAAAAACGTATATACAGTTTCTTGCTGATAAGAAATATTTATAATTTCTTGCTGATGAGAAAAAGAGATATAGCTTTTCTTGTTTATGAAAAAAATTTATATATTGATTCTTACTGATAAAAAGAATAAATGTATATATTCTTTTTTGCTGATTAAAAAAACATCATTTTTTTCCTGATAAAGAAAATGTATAAATTGCTTTTTGTTGAAAAATACATTGATAAAAAAATGTATGCATTGATTCTTCCTGATAAAAGAATTGTATATTTTCTTTTTTGTTGATAAAAAAAATGATAATAAAAATGTATATATTGTTTCTGGCAAATAAAAAAAAGTTATATATATTTTCTTGCTGATAAAAAAAGTAGAAAAAAAAATCATATACTGTTTTTTACTGATAAAAACTGATCAAAAGAATAAATGTATAAATTGTTCCTTGTTGATAAAACAATATTTATTATTTTTTTCCTGATAAAACAAAAGTATATAGTGTCTTTTGTTGAAAATTTTTTATAAGAAAAAGCACATATTAATTCTTCCTGATAAAAACATTGTATATATTACTTTTTGCTGATAAAAAATGTATATATTGTTTCTTTTCAATAAATAAAAAAAAAAACGCCTATACCGTTTCTTTTCAATAAAAAAAATGTATATATTGTATCTTGCTGATAAGAAAGACACAGACAAAGAAAATTTATATATTTTTTCTTACTGATAAAAGAAATGATAAGAAGAACAAATGTATATATTTTTTTTTGCTGATAAAAAAAATTATTTTCTTCCTGATAAAGAAGATGTATAATTCGCTTTTTGTTGAAAAATAAATTGATAAAATATGTCTGTATTAATTCTTCCTGATAAAAAATTGTATATACCCTTTTTTGTTGACAAAAAAACTGAAAATAAAAATTTGTATATTGTTTCTAGCAAATAAAAAAAGGTACAAAAAAAATTTATATATTGTTTTTTACTGATAAAAAAATGATCAAAAGAAAAAATGTATAAATATTTCCTTGCTGATAAAACAATATTTATTATTTTTCTCTGATAAAAAAAAAGTATATAGTGTTTTTTGTTGAAAAATTTTTATAAAAAGAAAGCATATATTAATTCTTCCTGAGAAAAACATTGTATGTATTATCTTTTGCTGATAAAAAAATGTATATATTATTTCTTTCCAATAAAAAAAAATGTGTATACTGTATCTTGCTGATAAGAAAGACACAGATAAAAAAAGTTTACATATTGTTTCTTACTGATAAAAAAAATGATCAAAAGAACAAATGTATATATTGTTTCGTGCTGATAAAAAATATACATGTGTTTTTTTTTCTGTTTAAAAATTGTATCTATTGTGTTTTGTCGAAAAAAATCTGATAAACAATGTATATATTAATTCTTCCAGATAAAAAAACTCTATATATTTTTTTGTTTTGATAAAAAAAAAAGAACTGATAAAAAAATGTACATATTATTTCTTGCAAATAAAAAAATATGTATTGTTTCTTGCTGATAAAAAAAATATTTATTATTTCTTCCGATACAAAAGTGGATATAGTTTTTCTTCCGGATGAAAAGAAATACAGGTAAAATATGTATATGTTGTTTCTTTAAAATATAAAAAACGTATATACAGTTTCTTGCTGATAAAAAATATTTATAATTTCTTGCTGATGAGAAAAAGAGATATAGCTTTTCTTGTTTATGAAAAAAATTTATATATTGATTCTTACTGATAAAAAGAATAAATGTATATATTCTTTTTTGCTGATTAAAAAAACATCATTTTTTTCCTGATAAAGAAAATGTATAAATTGCTTTTTGTTGAAAAATACATTGATAAAAAAATGTATGCATTGATTCTTCCTGATAAAAGAATTGTATATATTCAATTTTGTTGATAAAAAAAATGATAATAAAAATGTATATATTGTTTCTGGCAAATAAAAAAAAGTTATATATATTTTCTTGCTGATAAAAAAAGTAGAAAAAAAAATTATATACTGTTTTTTACTGATAAAAAATGATCAAAAGAATAAATGTATAAATTGTTCCTTGTTGATAAAACAATATTTATTATTTTTTTCTGATAAAACAAAAGTATATAGTGTTTTTTGTTGAAAAATTTTTATAAGAAAAAGCACATATTAATTCTTCCTGATAAAAACATTGTATATATTACTTTTTGCTGATAAAAAATGTATATATTGTTTCTTTTCAATAAATAAAAAAAAACGCCTATACCGTTTCTTTTCAATAAAAAAAATGTATATATTGTATCTTGCTGATAAGAAAGACACAAACAAAGAAAATTTATATATTGTTTCTTACTGATAAAAGAAATGATAAGAAGAACAAATGTATATATATTTTTTTTGCTGATAAAAAAAATTATTTTCTTCCTGATAAAGAAGATGTATAAATCGCTTTTTGTTGAAAAATAAATTGATAAAATATGTCTGTATTAATTCTTCCTGATAAAAATTGTATATACCCTTTTTTGTTGACAAAAAAAACTGAAAATAAAAATTTGTATATTGTTTCTAGCAAATAAAAAAAGGTACAAAAAAAATTTATATATTGTTTTTGACTGATAAAAAAATGATCAAAAGAAAAAATGTATAAATATTTCCTTGCTGATAAAACAATATTTATTATTTTTCTCTGATAAAAAAAATAGTATACAGTGTTTTTTGTTGAAAAATTTTTATAAAAAGAAAGCATATATTAATTCTTCCTGAGAAAAACATTGTATGTATTATCTTTTGCTGATAAAAAAATGTATATATTATTTCTTTCCAATAAAAAAAAATGTGTATACTGTATCTTGCTGATAAGAAAGACACAGATAAAAAAAGTTTACATATTGTTTCTTACTGATAAGAAAAATGATCAAAAGAACAAATGTATATATTGTTTCGTGCTGATAAAAAATATACATGTTTTTTTTTTCTGTTTAAAAATTGTATCTATTGTGTTTTGTCGAAAAAAATCTGATAAACAATGTATATATTAATTCTTCCAGATAAAAAAACTCTATATATTTTTTTCTTTTGATAAAAAAAAAAACTGATAAAAAAAATGTACATATTATTTCTTGCAAATAAAAAAATATGTACTGTTTCTTGCTGATAAAAAAAATATTTATTATTTCTTCCGATAGAAAAGTGGATATAGTTTTTCTTCCGGATGAAAAAAATACAGGTAAAATATGTATATGTTGTTTCTTTAAAATATAAAAAACGTATATACAGTTTCTTGCTGATAAAAAATATTTATAATTTCTTGCTGATGAGAAAAAGAGATATAGCTTTTCTTGTTTATGAAAAAAATTTATATATTGATTCTTACTGATAAAAAGAATAAATGTATATATTCTTTTTTGCTGATTAAAAAAACATCATTTTTTTCCTGATAAAGAAAATGTATAAATTGCTTTTTGTTGAAAAATACATTGATAAAAAAATGTATGCATTGATTCTTCCTGATAAAAGAATTGTATATATTCTTTTTTGTTGATAAAAAAAGTGATAATAAAAATGTATATATTGTTTCTGGCAAATAAAAAAAAGTTATATATATTTTCTTGCTGATTGGAGAGCTTTGCATCTTCTTCACTAGTCTTATCTTGAAGGTTCAATGGTTACCTCAAGTGGCGGCTTGCACACTCATCTAGGAGCCTTCATCCTCTTAGTGGCGTGATCATCCAACCATACCTCCATCTTCATGAGCATTCTCGTCTCCTTCCTTCCTTCTCTTTTAGTTTTCATGTCTTAGCTTGTGTTCTTGTGTTTTGGTTCGGTGCCTTTAATTTCCAGCACTTATATTCAGTTTCCTTGCCTTTAATTTCATCTTTAATCGGTTCAATTTGACAATAATTGGAACTTCCATATGAGTTTGTGTTTTGGCATTAGTTTTTGGTGAGTTCTTGACTTAGAACATTGATCCAATTCTAAGAGAAAGTGCCTCTCATATGACCAACTCAAGATGTCTCCTAAGAATGTCAAGAACTTTTCATATTATGTTCTTGAATTCACATCATGTGGTATCTAGAGTTTAGGTGTGTTCTTATTTAATTTTTGAGTTGTGTTGCACTTTGATTCAAGAGCTCTATATTCTTGTGTTTACATTTCTGTTTTTAGGCTTATTTTGAGTTTTATTGCTGTTTTCTTATTTGTGCCTATCATATGTTTGAGTATTTTCCTTTTTGAATCTATAATAGTTTTGTCATTGTCTTGTTTTTCTATAATATGTCATCACTTCTTGTAGTACTTTTATTGCAATTTTTTGTTTCTTGCTTTGGTTTACATTCTGTTTTTTGAGTTTATTGCTTGATCCTTTGTGCATTTTCTGTTTTAGATTGAGTTCATACTTGTATTTTAGACCTATACAAGTTCTATGACACAATTTCCATTATGTCTTTGCTAGTTCATAATTCTGTTTTTCATTCCTCTTAGGATTCCTCTGTTTCTGACAACAAGTGCTTACTGTTTTTGCTTATTGCAATTGATTTACTCACTGGAAATTTCTGAAATTCTGGATTTGTGATCCTCAAAGTGTTAGAAAAGAATAGAAAAAAGAAGTACAATAAAATTCAAAGTACACAAAATATGATAAATAAAATACGAAAAGTGTACATTCCTGCCGAAAAAAATACGGTAATCGGGCAGCAATTTTGAAAAATTTATTTCTCTCAATTGGCTTACTGTTTTTACATAATTCCAGTGCCATTTTTGAGTTAACATCTTGAAGTTTGTGTGGTTAAAATTTGATAGTCCAGTTCGCTGTATATCTTTCCAGATCAATCAATGAATCTCACGCACAGTTTGCATAGAAATTTTTTTTTTCCAGTAGCTAATTTTTGTTTTCTTCATCTACTCTAGTGCTTTTCTTTAAGTATTCTTTTGTGTGCCTACTTTCTCTTTGAGTTCCTTATTTTTCTTGCTTGCCTAATTGTTCATTACTCTTTGAGTTTGTATACATCTAGTATTCCTTTTGAAATTGCCTTTTCTTGCTTCTACCTTTTCTTGTTTGTCTTTATTGTTTCTTTGGTTTTGTGGTGTTGGCTTTGAGATTGGTGTGCCTTGCTTTGACATATTTCATTTGAGGTTTCCAAGACCTCAAGATCAGATTGGTGCAAGGACTTTATTTCTTTGAGAGTGATATATTTTCTGCCTCAATTCAGTTCGGCAGTTTCATTGCCAAGCTCACTGTTTTGCCCATTTTAATTCTTAACTTGTTTGCTGTTTTGTGTCTTTGCTGTTTTTGTTTTTTTTAATTACAAATGGCAGGATTTTCAAGTGATGCATCCTACAAGCAGAATTCTCCTTCCAAAGCTTCAATCCTTGGTCAATTACATGAAGCACAAGCAGCCATTAGACGCTTGGAAGAAAAATTACAAGAGATGGAGTTGCAACAGGCTAGGCCATCTCCCTCTCTTCATGATGGACATCATTCACCAAGACATTCCACAAGAGCTTCCTCAAATGACATAGGCCGTGAAGAGGACCATAGGAGAAGAAGAACTTCACCCCAATTTCATGGCCAAAGACATCACAATCAAGGGGAGAGACCTCACCATGGCAATGGATACTATCAAGATGCAAAGTCAAGGCTTCCTTCGGTCAAGCTTCCTAATTTTAGTGGCTCTAGTGATCCAAATGTATATTTAGATTGGGAAGCCAAGTGTGAACAAATATTTGAGATCCATGAGATCCAAGAAGAGCACAAACTTAAGCTAGCTACCTTAGAATTTAGTGATTATGCCATGAAATGGTGGCATGGAGTTGTAAAGGACATTATATATCACAAGGGTCCTCCCGTGGACTCTTGGAACTCTTTAAGATATCAAATGCGCGCAAGGTTTGTTCCTCCTTCTAGGAAGGAACACTTGTTGAAGTTCCAAAGGCTTCATCAAGGACATAGGACGGTAGATGAATACTTTAAAGATTTTGAAATAACTTTGACTAAAATGAATATGCATGCTAAAGAAGAGTCAAAGATTAAATGGTTTGTAAGTGGTTTAAGAAGACATATTAGAGATTTGGTAGACCTAGATGAGTACTCTTCTTTAAAGAAAGTGGTTCACCGAGCCATCAAAATAGATTCATATTTGAAACCAACTTTCAAACATGCTACTGATGATGGTTTCTACAAATCTTCAAGGAAGGATGCAAAAAAAAATTTTCCTCAAATTTCTCCTTCCAATTTTTCCAAACAAACCACTTTGCCAAAAAAAGTTTCTACATCAAATCCTTCTACCCCTAAGTCACCTACCAAAACTTCACGCACCACATGTTTTCAATGTTTAGGTTTTGGGCACATAGCTCTTCATTGTACACAAAAACGAACTTTCATGATAAACAAGGTAAATCAAGACCTAACTCAACCACCTACCAAAGGTGCAAAAGATAAAAACAAAGAAGGCCAAAGTGACAAGCGACTTATCCTTTCCCCTCCCAGGTGTTTTCCTTCCTTATCTTTTTCATTACCAAAGGTTCTTACTTCACCACCATCTTGGTTAAAAAATGTTAGGGATGATTTTTTCATACCTCCTAATGGTTTTCACCATTTAAGCGGATTTTTTCCAAAAAATATCATCATTCCCAAACAAATTTTTCCAACTTGGTCTGTCTATAGGACTTCCTTTTCTGAACTCCCACTACTTTCAAAATCTAAGTCATGTTTGCCTTTTTCTTTTTCATCTATTAATTTTGATAGTAAACTGACTTTGTCATATGCAGGGATTCAGAATTCGTGGGCGAATTCTCTCCAACTCGGGGAGTATGATGGATATCAAGGAAGAGAGGATTTCACTAATGGAGGAAGAGGCCATCCACCAAAACATTTAAATTTTTTCTTATTAGTCTTTTCAAAAGAGGAGGCCCAAGCCCAAAGCCCAAGCCCAAAAAGGCCAAGCCCAAGAAGCCCAAGTCCAATCCATGAGAAGCAAGGCCAAGCATTAAATAAAAGAGCATCATTTGTTTTTCTTTTGTATAAGTTGTAGGAGGTGTGGATATTAAATATAGGAGTGTGAATATGTAAAATAAAGTCACATTGTACATGTGACTTAGGAGAGTAGGTGTAAGTGTAGTTTTTAGGAGGTGTCATAGTAGAAAAAGGTCACACCTCCCATGTGACTTGTTTTGGTGGGAATTTCAAAAGAGTTTCTTTTAAATTTTCCCACCTATTTTTCAGCACCCTCACACTATAAATAAAGGTGTGAGCTCTTGTAAAATGCAGATTTGAATTTTTGAATTTTGAATTAGAGAAACTTTACTCAATTTTTTGAGTGAGCATTGGAGAGCTTTGCATCTTCTTCACTAGTCTTATCTTGAAGGTTCAATGGTACCTCAAGTGGCGGCTTGCACACTCATCTAGGAGCCTTCATCCTCTTAGTGGCGTGATCATCCAACCATACCTCCATCTTCATGAGCATTCTCTTCTCCTTCCTTCCTTCTCTTTTAGTTTTCATGTCTTAGCTTGTGTTCTTGTGTTTTGGTTCGGTGCCTTTAATTTCCAGCACTTATATTCAGTTTCCTTGCCTTTAATTTCATCTTTAATCGGTTCAATTTGACAATAATTGGAACTTCCATATGAGTTTGTGTTTTGGCATTAGTTTTTGGTGAGTTCTTGACTTAGAACATTGATCCAATTCTAAGAGAAAGTGCCTCTCATATGACCAACTCAAGATGTCTCCTAAGAATGTCAAGAACTTTTCATATTATGTTCTTGAATTCACATCAAGTAGTGCTGATCTATTCTTGGAAATGTGAAGCTACCGACGTCACCAAGTCATGTGGAGGTGATACCTTGGACGTAACATAGTGGGATGAAGAACCTTCAGCAAGGCGTGGCGATGTGTCATCAGTCATCGCCAGGGCGAGAGACATGCGGGCATCGCCAGGGCGAGAGACATGTGGGCATCGCTAGGGCGAGAGACACGTGGGCGTCGCCAGGGCGAGAGAGAGGCGGGCATCGCTAGGGCGAGAGAGACGCTGGCATCGCCAGGGCGAGAGAGATGCGGGCATCGCCAGGGCGAGAGAGACGCGGGCATCGCCAGGGCGAGAGACACGCGGGCATCGCCAGGATGAGGGACACATCGGTCGTCTCCCAGGGAGAGACATCGGTCGTCTCCCAAGGAGAGACATCGGTCGTCTTCCAGGGAGAGACATCGGTCGTCCGCCAGGATGAGACATCGGTGGATAGTCATCGCGCGATGTCGTGTTTCACACAGATAAGGTGGGACCCAGGCTCCCAGCATGAGACGTCTTGCATGCGTGACACATAGACAAAAAGGGTGTTTCAGAATAGTTAGCATCAGAGAGTTGGTATGGAAAGTGACCCAGAGTTGGTGCGCAGAGACCCACGTGGTCATACTGTTAGAGGAAATGTATACGCAAGCTTCCCTGCAGAGTGGGTGGTGGCAGCGGCATGCCTGGGAAGGGTTGCTTAAGTTCAAACTTCAGTTTGGATAGGCAGGGTTCGAATGCTGATTGAGTAGAGAGAAATTGTCACATGTCATGATGCTCTGTTTTATGTGTGGGGCGACGTGATCGCCGGGTTTAATGCAAATTTCGAACTCCCCTGTTTTAGTGTCGTTTGAAACTGTTTGAGATTGAATTGTGAAATGCATGTGATATTTGAAAATCTGAACTTTGGCGTGATTGTTTCTGTGATTGTGATTGTTTAAGAAAAGATTCAAAATATTATATGATGGAATTGTGCTTTTACGTGTGGTATGATGCACTGGATGAATGTGAAAGAGTGATCAAAGCATAGTATTTTCAGGAAAGAAAATACCGTGTGGAGATTTTATGAGGGTGTATTGATCTGTGAGTATCCTGTGAATAAGGCGATCCTGACTCGTCTGATATGATGGAATCACATAGATGAAGTCATTCAGTTGGTGAGAGTCGAAGGAGGTCCATATGTATGGGTAATTCGTTTGAAAGATAACTGACTTGACCTATTATATGGATTAACCCTGTCATACTGAGAGAGAGTGAGGATATTGAGATTGAGATCGAGATTTTGTTGATGCGCATAGCTGTGGGAACTTTACAGCAATTTCGTATGACAGGTGCAGGCCTCTGGATGCTAAGTTCAACGCACGAGTCTTCCGGAAGTAGAGTCATGTGTCTATGTGTTATGAGTCAGTGGAAAGTCTGACATGTGAACCATGAGTATTGAATGTATTGAATAGACACTTGACGATTTTGTGGAATATGGGGATGTTGATGGTTGAAATTGATATAGATTATGAATGGTGTGAAGATTTATGCTTTCTACTGATATAAAGTTTCATATTTAAAGTTTTTTAAAAATATCTAGCTTACCCTTTGTTTTGTATCGTGGTTGTTTTTCTTAAACCTGTGATGATCGTGTATATCTGCACGGGAGCAGATGAGGTTGCAGGTAGTAGAGCTCCTCAGTGAGCACTTTCTGGAGGAGGAGATCGCCGGTTTTGAATGCTGTTGTTTTGTTTTATTTTGAAAACTCCTGTATGGAGATGTATTAAAACTTCCTCGAAAAGGGATATTATTTTGAGGCACATTTGTATTAATGGATGGATTATATTATGTATATATCTATGTTATTTTTTTTTATATTATTGTGTCACCTTTATTTTATTATATAAAAATGAATGATATTTTGAGGGGCGTTACAGAAACCTATTCAGACATGGCTATTTCCATCCTCTTTTGATATGCGTAAGTGGGACACAGTGCACTCGCATAATAGCAGAGCTTCATGAAGGAATATGCGGAAGCCACATCGGGGGACGAGCCCTAGCAGCCAAGGCCATCCGCGCAGGGTACTATTGGCCCACAATGAGAGAAGACTGCATAAGGTACACATAGAGGTGTAAGAAGTGTCAAGAACACACAGACTGGCATCGCGCGCCACCAGAGGAGTTGAGATCCCTCCATAGCCCGTGGCCTTTCCACACATGGGGGATCGACATCCTGGGACCTTTCCCACTCGCGATCAGACAGATGAAATATCTGGTGGTGGCCATAGAATACTTCACCAAATAGATCGAAGCCGAACCAGTGGCACAAATTACGGCGCATAAGGTCCAACATTTTTTTTGGAAGAATATTGTGTCGTTTTGGAATCCCAAGGTGTCTAGTATCTGATAATGGTACCCAGTTTGCAAGTCAGCAATTAGGAAAATTGTGCTCGGAGCTCGGCATCAAACAGGTGTTCGCGTTAGTCGAGCACCCCCAGACAAATGGGCAGGTCGAGTTGGCCAACAGGGTCCTGCTCAGAGGCCTGAAGAGGAGGCTGGAGAAGGCTAAAGGGACTTGGGCAGAGGAGGTCCCTAGAATCATGTGGGCATATCACACCACTCCACAATCCACCACTAAAGAGACGCCTTTCAGCCTGGTATACGGGTCAGATGCCATGATTCCAGTAGAGATACAGGAAAGCTCACCTCGATTCTAGAATTTTGTGGCGGAAGAATCAAATGAAGAAAGAAGGGTGAATCTAGACCTACTAGACGAAGTCAGGGAGGAGGCCCGCGTTAAGTCTGAAGCGTTAAAGAGGAGAGTAGAACGCCAATACAGGTCGAAGTTGAGATCTCGGCAGTTCCAAGTCAGTGATCTGGTAATGCGAAAGGCCCACTCACTCCTACCACCTAGAAAACAAACTATCACCTAAGTGTACATGCCCGTTTCGAGTAACGGAGGCCCTAGGAAATGGGGGATACAGTTTCAAAACGTTAGAAGGCAGTGCGATTCCACGCACATGGAATGGAGCCAACCTCAAGTTTTATTTTAGTTAGCAAAGTTGTTGTTCTTGCCGGTTGACTCGCCTATCAGTTGACTCCACGACACTCACGCACCACCTTCCTCACGTTGATATGTGCTTGGTTCTTTGCGAAACAATCTGCACCTACAAAAGAGAAAGGGGCGCCCTAGAGGCCGTTTGCACTTCGACGCTCAAGTCAGTGTAGGGCAAGAAACACTAAGTGTATTAAGTTTCTCTCTGTGTTTAGGTCTAGAAACTGCGTACCTTTGTGAAGTATTTTACTGTCCCTTATATAATCTAGGGTTTACTGCGCCGCTAGCCCTAATTAGGGTTTACTGCGCTGCTAGCCATATTTAGGGTTTACTGGAATACCCTTGCGCCGCTATCACCCAATCTTAGGGTAATCTAGCACATAAGGTTTCCTTCTCTGGAGTGCAAACTTTAACAGGGTGACCACCTGGATGCCTCCTTGTGCACCTAGTCTCTGGGGCCACCTGTTCTGGGAGTGCCTTCACTGTTCACGTGCCATGCATGTAGCTTTACTGGGAAAACCCTAGTTCTGGTGTGTACTCGTCCCCTCAGGACTCTACACCTAACTGTGCTCTCCCTGCTACCCGCATGAGCACTTCGTGATCCAGGCCTCTCCCTACCTCTGGGTATTTAACTGGTTATTGGCCCACTCTGGGAACCAATCTTAGCTGTTCTGTTTACGCTGTTCAGATCACCCAAGGCCGATGTCACCTCGCCACACACTGTTGCCGAGGACTCCTCGACCTGCTGAGTGACGATGACACCTCCGCCCATCCTGGTGATCTGACGACTACTCACCCGTCTCTGTAGTCTGATGACTAGTCACCCCTCTCTGTAGGCTGATGACTAATCACCCTTTCCTGTAGGCTGATGACTAATCACCCCTTTCTGTAGGCTGATGATTCATCGCCCTTCTCCGTAGGCTGATGACTAATCACCCCTTTCTGTTCAATACCCCCTGCGGGGTCCACTCCACGTGGCTTTGGCCCATGCTGTGGGACCCAGCTGACGTCCGAGGATTGGTCAGTACAGTTGTATTTGAACCAATTGTATCATTTAGTTAAGGGGACACTCTTTTTCCATACGGGGTTTTTTAATGAGGTCACCCAATAAAAGAAAGAAAAAGACTTAAGAAGGATATATTTGTGTTAAACAGTTAATTGAACCTCTTCTACCTTGTTGAAGAAAGGGGAAGAATAGTATGGTTCACAGTAAAAATCCTCTCCCTTGACTTTGTATAGCAAGGTTGAGGTAAGTTAGAGACCTCGCCCTCGACTTTTTATAGCGAGGTCGAGGGAAGTTAAAGGAACCTCTTCTACCTTGTTAAAGAAAAGAGAAGAATAGTATGGTTCGCAGTGAAAGTCCTCTCCCTCTGATAGCAAGGATGAGGCAACTGAGAAACCTCGCCCTCGACTTTTTATAGCGAGGTCGAGGGAAATTAAAGGAACCTCTTCTACTTTGTTAAAGAAAGGAGAGGAATAGTATGGTTCGCAGTGAAAGTCCTCTCCCTCTGATAGCAAGGATGAGGCAAGTTAGAGACCTCGTCCTCGACTTTTTACAGCGAGGTCAGGGGAAGTTAAAGGAACCTCTTCTACCTTGATAAAGAAAGGAGAAGAATAGTATGCTTCACAACAATCCTTTCCTTGATTTTTGCAGGGTCAAAACAGGAGAAATTTTCCAGTTTACACAACAGGGAATAAGACAAGAAAGAGGTCTTCCTTGGCTTATCAGTTGAGGTCGAAAGAGAAAGAGGTCTTCCTTGGCCTATTAGTCGAGGTCGACAGAGAAAGAAGTCTTCCTTGGCTTATTAGTCGAGGTCGACAGAGAAAGAGGTCTTCCTTGGCCTATCAGTCGAGGTCGACAAAGAAAGAGGTCTTCCTTGGCGTATCAGTCGAGGTCGACAGAGAAAGAGGTCTTCCTTGGCCTATCAGTCGAGGTCGACAGAAAAAGAGATCTTCTTTAACTTATCAGTCGAGGTCGACAGTGAAAGAGGTCTTCTTTAGCCCGTCAGTCGAGATCGACAGGAAAGATTATTATCAAAGAAAACATGTATAGATGAAGAAACCAAAGAGGCAAGAACAGAAGGTGAGAAGGGTGCTAAGTACACCATGAGTTAAAATACTCAGCCATACACACAAACATAAAGTTATTGTTCTTGCCGGTTGACGCTCCTGTCGGTTGACTCTACAACAATCACACACCTCCTTTCCACACTTTGGATTATGCTTTGCTGTCTCGAAACAATCTGCACCTGCAAGATAGAAAGGGGTGCCCTAGAGGTCGTTTGCACTCCGACGCTCAAGTCAAAACTAGGGCAAGCACACCAAGTGTATTGAGTATTTCTATTTAGGTTTAGAAACTACGTACCTTGGTGAAGTATTTTACTACCCTTTATATAGTCTAGGGTTTCTTCTGCGCAGCTACCCATATTTAGGGTTTACAGGAATACCCTTGCGCCGCTATCACCCAGGGTTAGGGTAATCTAACACGTAAGGTTTCCTTAACTGGAGTGCAAACTCTAACAAGGTGGCCACCTAGGTACCCCCTCGTGCACCTAGTCTCTGGGGCCACCTGTCCCTGGAGTGCCTTCACTGTTCACGTGCCATGCATGTAGCCTCACTGGAAAAGCCTAGTTCTGATGAGTACTCAACCCCTCAGGACTCTGCACCTAATTGTGCTTTCCCTACTACATGCATAGACACTTCGTGACTTAGGCCTCTCCTTACTTCTGGGCATTTTCTGATAACTGGTCTTCTCTTAGGACCCACATCAGATGCTTTAGTTCTGTTATTCAAAACACCCAAGACCGATGTCACCTCGTCCTACTCTGTCACTGAGGACACATCATCCTACTGAGTGACGAGGACACATCAGTCCACTCTGGAGATCGACATGCTGATGACTAATCATCCCGCTGGTCCATACTACATGTGGGACCCAGCCCACGTGGCTCTGGCCCATGTTGTGGGACCTAATTGACGCGGCTCACCCTTACTAGCTGTTCTCGGTGTCCGAGGACTAGTCGATACACAAGCCCCCAGTCTCGAGCTGTTAACTTGTTCAGCGAAGAGACTAAGTCATCGGCTCGGGCGACCTACGTGGCACTAAGCAAAAGGACATGAACAGTGCACTGAAGGGACATCTCACCAACCCCCTTTTAATCTGCGGACATGTCGCTAGATCAACAGTTAAGGTTTCTTAACATTTGCGCTTCCTTGCCTACGTTAAACCCTTTCAAAACCCCGCACCTCTACACTATTTCATCATTTTCCACTCAAGCCTCCATACTTTTTAACTTCTCACGCACGCTTCTGTTCTACTCCAACCCTCGTGACTCCTCATCCTCGCTTACTCAAAAGGTATGGTTTTTAATATTCTTCTCGCCTTTGTTTTATGATTCCGCTACCCTTTTCATGTCATATCTGCACTGGATCTGTTTATGATTTCTGCATTTTAGGGTTTCTGTTCTTCCTTCTTGCTTTCGCTCTTCTTCTGTGAGTCTTTACCCGCCATTGTTCGCGCCATCACTTTCTTCTAAACCCTTTTTTCCTTCTTCCTGCCTCTCATTTTTTTTAGATTTGAGATGGCCAGAACCAAAACCACCTCCAACCCTCCTCCAGCCATTGACTACAGGGACCTCTACCCCTTGGCCTCTGAGGATCTCCTTGCTGAGACCTCAAAACTTACTTCCAATGAAGATTGGAGGAAGCATAAAGATGATGAGAACGAGATTAAAGGGCACATCTTCGGCAGAGAGAGCGAAGCGTACGTCTCGGTTCGACCCTGTACCAAGGGTGAACTTGTATGCGCTGACGATTGCTGCAACGATGGGGAGCCTTTCTTCTTTCTGGACGCCACCATCTTTAAGAGGGTTAAGGTTCACCTGCCCTTCACCGGATTCGAGAGGGCTCTGCTCACCGAGCTGAATGTGGCACCTGCCCAGCTGCACCCCAACAGCTGGACCTTTATCAGGGCCTTCTCCATACTCTGCAACAACCTACGGTTCACTCCCTCGGTGGATGTATTCCTATACTTTTTCGAGGCGAAGAGCCTTGGGAAAAGGCTTTGGGTAAGCCTTAATGGAGTGGCAGGGAGAGTTCTGCTAACCCTCTTCTCGCAGTCATACAAGGGCTTCAAGGGGAAGTTCTTTCGAGTCTGCTGCAGCTCATACGACTCCACTATGCTCGATGGGTTCCCATTATATTGGGTGGAGAAGTTGAAGTTCAAGAAGCCTCGCAGACTCGAGGAGCTGACGCCCTTTGACCGTGATGTGTGCCAACTCCTCTCCAGCTAGGGTGTGGTGTTCGACACCACCCTGCTGATTAGGCACGAATATGATGCTAAAACCCTCAGCGTCTATATCGGTATAATTCCCTTCATCTCATATCTGTCAACACTTGTGTTTTCTGCATGCCACTTCTTACTCTTTACTTGTTGTTCATCGCAGGTATGGTATTGGACGTTGAGAAGAAGAAGAGGTTAGTCGCCTTGTTGGATTGCCGCACAGTAGGTGGTTCATGCCCTGCTGGCCCTTCTTCACCTACCGCAGCTGCCCCAGGCCCCACTTCTGGTAAGTTGAAAAGGGCAGCTGCAGTAGTAATCTCTGAAGACGAGGACACATGCTCCTGCCTCGTTTTCAAGAGGAAAAGGGTGGAGGCTGCTGCGGAGACCTCTTTTGCAACAGAGGGGCAACCTCCATCTTTCAGGGAGCACCCTCTTAGTGCCTCATCTCCCCCCGAGCCACTCCTGGCGCTCGAGGGTGGAGGAGAGAGTGCCCCTCCAACCAACCAGGCACCTCCTATCCCCAAACTCCCTCCTCTCCTCCAGCGGACCCTCGCTCACATGCCTGGCAAGCGATGGAGGCAATGGACAGGGACTCACTAGGGGACCTTATCAGTCACGACCTTGGTGAGTTCCTTGCTGCCTCCAACTTCCTGCTGGTCAAGGGGAATGCTAAGGCAGAGCTGCAAGAAAAGGTAGCCAAACTGGAGAAAGAGCTAGAGCAAAAGAAAGATTTGGAGCTCCAAGTTCAACTGGCTGCCAAGCGTGAGACTGCTCTGAACCAGGAGCTGGGCAGTCTTTGCCAATCAGAGAAGGAGACCAAGAAGCTCCTATTCTCCAAGGGGCAGGATGCCCTCCAGCTTGAGGCCAAAATCCTCCCTCTCCACAACAAAGTCATCGATCTGGAAGAGCAGTTGGAGGGGGTTCAAGCTAAGATGACCAAGCTGGAGGAAAGGGCTACCAGTCGAGAAGTTCAGCTGAGTAAAGTCGAGGAAGAGCTTGCCCAACAAGCTGAGGTATTCAAGAAGACTGAGGCAGAACTAACTGAAGACGCCACCGACGCCTATGGGGAGGGGTTTGGCGATGCCCTTGCTCAGGTTGCCTGTGCGCATCCTGAGATGGACCTCTCGCCCTTCTCTATGTCCATGTAGGTAGTCGACGGGCAAATAGTGCCCAGATAGGTCTCTTGGATAGCTTTATCTATAGATGGACTTCTTGTAACTATCTTGTGTAATTATTCTTCCAATCCAATTAATACATTTACTTGGCTTACATACTTGTTTGACTTTATTCATCAATTTACTTGTATTGGTATCTCTATTGTTGTCTAGCTGCTTTGGCATACTTGGTTAAGCTCTTTCTTCAGCATAGAATCAATCCATAGGTAGCACGCTTAACTCTGCTAAGTCATTATGAGCTTTACTTTTTATTAGGATAGGAGATCATACCATGGACAAGACTTCATAAGAACTTCTCTGTCGAAAAGTACCTCACCTATTTCGTCATAACCCACATCTCTTTACCCCTGTGAGGATTCCAGCGTTGATCTGTATGCACCTGACCCCTCCTTGCTCGAGGCAGTGGAGGAAGCTAACGAGTTTCAACTGACTACTCATCGCCCTTCGGCGAGGGTGGACCTCTTTGGTGAACCTTCTGTTCAAATCGGAAGTTCTCGAAGAGGAGGTGTTCTATACGAACCTACCTTCCAACTGTCCAGACTTCTAAACCCAAACAAAAGGTTCGAGCTAGCCTTTGATCGCTCGTAGGTGAAGGAGGATTTCACTGGTACGAGTTGTCCTTGGTGTTCTCACTCGGAAGGGGAGGCATTCTCTATGAACCTTCCTTTCCCGCTTCCAGGACTTCTAACCCAATCTGACGAGTCCTTACTGACCTCACATCACCCATAGGCAGAGGAGGATTTAAGTGGTGAACCTCTCTATTCAAGTTGGGAGTTTTCCCTCGAAGGGAGAAGTGTTCATCACAAACCTACCTTCTCTCTTACGAGACCTCTAACCCCAACTGACAGGTTCTGACTGACCTCATATCGCTCCTAGGCGAAGAAGGGTTTCGCTGGGTGAACCTTTCTGTTCAAGTTGGGAGTTCTCACTCGAAGAGGAGGTGTTCCTTACTGTTCCTGCCGGTTGACTCTCCCGTCAGTTGACTTCTACGATCGCTCATGCCTTCTCTCTCCCTCCCTAGTTTGAACAGCTGAACCTGCAAAGAAAGAAAGGTGGGCGCCCTAGCGGCCATTTGCACTCCGACGCTCAAGTCAAGATTAGGGCAAGAAACACTAAAGTATAGCAAAGAGTTCTAGTCTCAAATGCTGTGTACCTTTGGGAATGCTTTGCTACTTGTTTTATAGCCCTTCTAGGGTTCCTGCCATGCCTATCCCTGTGTCCCTGCGCTGCCTCTTAACAAATCCAGGGTTACCTTTCTGGGACTCCATCATATAATCTCCATGCGTGTCCTGCGGCAGCCTTCCATTCTTGGAGTGCAACTCTTGTGGCAACCTTCCTTTCCTGGAGTGATTAACTTAAGCGTGGGCGCTAGGACATACACTGTAACCCTAGCGCCACGCGACCGAATCTTATGTCTTAAATTAATACTCACGTGCCTTTTATGTGTTTCTTTCTTTTAAGGACAGATCCTCTATGCCCAAACGTTACGTCACATGAAAACCCTGCGTGGGTGACATATCCTCGAACCTGACTCATGTTCTTACATGTGTGATTCTGTGGGCCCCACTATGGGTCCCATCGTGCTGACCTCTCCTTTGTCGACCTCTCACTCAATGGCCGACGTCCGAGGTCTGGTCACTACACAAGCCCCCCAGGCTCGAGCTGGGACTTGTTCCAGCGAATAGCCTTACAACTCGCCCGGTCAACCTCTGCAACATGGGCCCACGCGTCCTTGTTACTCCTGAG
The DNA here is from genome assembly GCA_013389735.1 of Phaseolus lunatus. Taxonomy (NCBI): domain Eukaryota; kingdom Viridiplantae; phylum Streptophyta; class Magnoliopsida; order Fabales; family Fabaceae; genus Phaseolus; species Phaseolus lunatus. Next base: position 368,703 of record JAAFYQ010000082.1, on the reverse strand, counting down.
TTATTTGACGCGTGCCGTACCGAGAAGTGATACTTTTGCGCATTTTCCCTGGAGCGTACACGTGGCAATCTTTAGCGGCTAGGATGGCTTGACGCTTCATGTTCTCTTTATATGTTACTTCCTTGCTTTCTATGCTCCGTACTATTTCATTCCCTCTCATTTTCTCATTTCAAAGTCTCTCCTCTGCGAACTATTCTTCGAGCGCCTACCACTCCTCTCAAACTTCAACCTTTCATCCTTTCATTAACCAAAGGTACGTTCTTTCGGCCTCCTCTACCTTCGTTTCATTATTACGATATTCTTTGTTTGCCTGTAACTATCTAGGATTGCCTGTTAGATTCTCGCTTTCGTTTCGCTTTTGCCCTACCTTACTCTTCTGCCGCATTTCCTGAGACGCAACATCCTTTCTCTCTTTCTGAGTTTCTCCTTCTTTTTGTAGCCTTCCCTTGTGTTTTAGCCTATGAAATGGACCAGCCTTCCTCCTATCACTCAGGGTCTGAATTGGACTCCCCCCAATCTCCTGCCCGACAAGTAGTTTTAGGGCTCCACTTAGACTACTATCAACTCCTGTACCCCTGGGCCCTTGAAGGGCTTCTCAAGGAATCCTCTGAATTCACTTCCTCCTAGTCCATCGTAACCTATAGGAAGGTTGAGGTGCGAAGCAAGAGCAGCCACGCTAATCGCGTCTTCGGGAAAGACCACGATAAACACGTTGGGATAGTCCCTTGCACCGCGGGCGAACCTGTGTGTTGCGACGAGTCCTCGGGGCAAGAGGCCTTCTTCTGCTTTATTTACTCCACTATCTTCAAGTGGGTATGCATTCGCTTACCCCTCAGTGGCTTCAAGAGGGCGCTGCTGACAGAGATGAACGTGGCCCTAGCCCAGCTTCACTCAAATGGCTGGGCCTTCGTGCGTGCCTTTGCCATCCTCTGCAACTACTTTGGGCAGCTTCCCTCGGTAGATTCCTTCTTATACTTTTTTGAAGCCAAGAGCCCTGGGAAGAACCTATGGGTCAGCATAAACGGGGTTGTTGGGAGAGCCCTCCTGACCCTCTTCTAGCAGTCCTACAGGGGATTCAAGGGCAAGTTCCTGAAGATCCACTGCCTGCCCTCTGACCCTACCCTCCTAGACGGGTTCCTGCTCTACTGGGTGGAGAAGCCCAATCTGGCCAAACCCAGGGCCCTAAGAGACTTGCACCCGCAAGATAGGGAGGTGTGTGAATTCCTGTCTAGCCTCGAGGCAATGTTCAACACCGCCAAGCTCATCCAACATGAGTACCTACCTAAGAGCTTGCGGGGGTGCATAGGTACGACTTTAGGCCATCTTCTCGGCCATTCTTCATTCTCTCTTAACCATTCTGATATGGTGTAGTTTCTTCTGTTATAGTGCTTACGCTCATTATCTCGATTTTGTTTTTGTTGCAGAGATGACTATCGAGGCTGAGTGAAGAAGACAATTGGCCGTGCGTGCCCTGAAAAAGAAGAGCGGCGCTAGCCCATCCCAATCTGTCTAGGAGGAGGCCCCTCCTTCAACTGACGACCTGGCCCTCGACACCGCACCCCTGGCTGCCGCGGCCGCCGCAGAGACCACCGCCGCTCCTCAAATCGCGACTGCTGAGGTTGCTCCTTCGGATGACGAGGGGACCTGATCCGGTCTGGTATTCAAACGAAGGTGCACACAAGACGCCGTGGCAGTTCCCTCGTCTGGTTCAGAGGGAGAGGGTCCACAGGCTGCCTTAGGCATTTCTTCCTCCCCCCACGTCGCCATGGAGCAGGGAGAAAGCGTCCCAGCGGAAGGACAGCTGAGCCCCCCTACCTCCCTAGCGCCATTTTTGTAGCGCACCTTGAAGTCCTCCTAAGAGATCAAGGAGGTGGAGAGCCTGGAGGTAGGGCCACTGATGGATCAGGTGGCCCGGGGCTTTGGCAAGGCTCTTGGGAGTGCCAACCTTCTTTTTACAAAAATGATGAAGGCACACTAGGAAGCCGAGCACTGGGCAGCGGTTGCTGTGGGAGCAGAACGTCGTATCACGAGCCTCACCTCGGAGGTGGCCTAGCTGCGAAAGTTAGACAAAGAGGTCAGGGACCTCCTGTTCTCTAAGTCTCAGGTGTGAGTCCACGCAAAGTGCAACGACTTTCGCATGGCCGTGGAGGACCTGAAGGGTGAGGCGAGTCGCCAGGAGGAAACCATTGCTGATCTAAAAGCAGAACTGGCGCGGCGTGATGACGACCTAGCCTAGCGGGAGGTTGAGCTGGTCAGGGTGAAGGAGGAGGCTACTGAACTGAAGGCGAAGATGGCCTGAAGGGAGGAGCGCTACCAGAAGTCCATGGAGGAACTTGGCGACGAGGCAACTGAAGCCTATAGTGTTGGGTTTGGTGATGCCATGGCCCAGAGTGCTTGCGCGCATCCGGGGGTGGACCTCTCCCAAACCGGCCTAGACAAAGTCATCCGAGATGGGCAGCTGGTGGATGCTCCTGCTGACCCTTGAGCCTTCCCTTCTCTTTCCTTTTGCTTTGCTCAAACGGCCTTTTTGTAATATTTGCACATTTTTAACTTAATGAATTTATACTTCCGCGCCTTCATCATCTTTACTAGCTTTATGTCTTTACACATGGCTAAATACTTCAACTTACGGTGCACTTAACATTCTTCTCACCTTCTATTTTCACCTCTTGGGTTTCTTCATCTATGCATGTTTCTTTGATAACGGTTTTCTTTCTGCCGACCTCGACTGTCGGGCCAAGGGAGAGCTCTTCCTTGTCAACCTCAACTGATAAGTCAAGGAAGACCTCGTCTCTGTCGACCTCAACTGATAAGTCAAGGAAGACCTCATCTCTGTCGACCTCGACTGATAAGCCAAGGAAGACCTTATCTCTGTCGACCTCAACTGATAAGTCAAGGAAGACCTCGTCTCTGTCGACCTCGACTGATAAGCCAAGGAAGACCTTATCTCTGTCGACCTCAACCGATAAGTCAAGGAAGACCTCGTCTCTGTCGACCTCGACTGATAAGCCAAGGAAGACCTTATCTCTGTCGACCTCAACTGATAAGTCAAGGAAGACCTCGTCTCTGTCGACCTCGACTGATAAGCCAATGAAGACCTTATCTTTCTCAACCTCGACTGATAAGCCAGGGAAGACCTCATCTCTGTCGACCTCAACTGATAAGTCAAGGAAGACCTGGTCTCTGTCGACCTCAACTGATAAGCCAAGGAAGACCTTATCTTTGTCAACCTCGACTGATAAGTCGGGAAGACCTCATCTCTGTCGACCTCAACTGATAAGTCAAGGAAGACCTCGTCTCTGTCGACCTCGACTGATAAGCCAAGGAAGACCTCTTTCTCATCTTACTCTTTGCTGCTCCTACTGAAAAATTCCCTCTATTTTTGACCCTGCAGAAATCGAGGAAAAGGACAGGGAAAAGGGGTGTTGCGAACCATACTATTCTTCTCCTTTCTTTGTCGAGGTAGAAGAGGCTCATTTAACTTCTCACGACCTCATTGTTAAAAGTCGAGGTCGAGGTCTAACTTGCCTCATCCTTGCTATCAGAGGGAGAGGACTATCACTGTGAACCATACTATTCTTCTCCTTTCTTTATCGAGGTAGAAGAGGTTCATTTAACTTCCCTCGACCTCGCTGTTAAAAGTCGAGGGCGAGGTTTCACTTGCCTCATCCTTGCTATCAGAGGGAGAGGACTTTCACTGTGAACCATACTATTCTTTTCCTTTCTTTATCGAGGTAGAAGAGGTTCATTTAACTTCCTTCGACCTCGCTGTTAAAAGTCGAGGGCGAGGTCTCACTTGCCTCATCCTTGCTATCAGAGGGAGAGAACTTTCACTGTGAACCATACTATTCTTCTCCTTTCTTTATCGAGGTAGAAGAGGTTCATTTAACTGTTTGACACAAATATACCTTTAATTCTTTTTCTTTCTTTTATTGGGTGACCTCGTTAAAAAACCCCGTAGGGAAAAAGAGTGTCCCCTTAACTGAATGATACAATTATGTTCAAATACAACCTTTCTTAACTGAAATAAAACTTGAGGTTGGCTCCATTCCATGTGCGTAGGATCGCACTCTCTTTTAATGTTTCCAACCTGTATGCCCCGTTCCCCAGGGCCTCCGTTACTCGAATCGGGCCTGTCCACTTGGGAGATAGCTTGTTTTCCAACTAGTAGGAGTGGGCCTTCCGCATTACAAGATCGGCTACTTGGAGCAGCACGAGGCCTGGCCCCACCTGCCACGTGGACCGAGGGCGCGACCACTTAGTCTCTTCGCTGAGATTTGGTGACGCGCGACGGCGCACATAGTTGTAGAGACAAAGGTCTCTGAGAAGAGAAGCATCTGCTATGTCACTACGACACTACCATCAGGCGTGTTCGAGGAGCGATCAGTGGTTCGTGGTACATAGGCAGATTAGGTGATGGAAGATGCTACGCTGGGGGGGCTCCCAGGTAGCTCAGGTGGAAGCTGAAGCAAAGGGCATTGTACCGATCAGTCCTCACCCATGACCTAGTCTCTTCGCTGAAACAAGTTAACAGCTTGAGACTGGGGGGCTTGTGTACTGACCAGTTCTCGGACGTCAGCTGGGTCCCACAGCATGGGCCAAAGCCACGTGGAATGGGCCCCACAGGTGGTAGTGATGAGGAGGGTGATTAGTCATCAGCCTACAGAGAAGGGTGATGAGTCATCAGCCTACAGAGAGGGGTGATTAGTCATCAGCCTACAGAGAGAGGGTGATTAGTCATCAGCCTACAGAGAGGGGTGATTAGTCATCAGCCTACAGAGAGAGGATGATTAGTCATCAGCCTACAGAGAGGGGTGATTAGTCATCAACCTACAGAGAAGGGTGATGAGTCATCAGCCTACAGAGAGGGGTGATTAGTCATCAGCCTACAGAGAGAGCGTGACGATCACCAGAAAGGGCTGATGTGTCTTCGTCACTCCGCAGGTTGGGGAGTCCTCGGCAACAGAGTGTGACGAGGTGACATCGGTCTTGGGTGATTTGAACAGCGTAAACAGAACAGCTAAGATTGGTTCCCAGGGTGGGCCAATGACCAGTTAAATACCCAGAGGTAGGGAGAGGCCTGGATCACGAAGAGCCTATGCGGGTAGCAGGGAGAGCACAGTTAGGTGTAGAGTCCTAAAGGGATGAGTACTCACCAGAACTAGGGTTTTCCCAGTGAAGCTACATGCATGGCACGTAAACAGTAAAGGCACTCCCAGAACAGGCGGCCCCAGAGACTAGGTGCACAAGGAGGCACCCAGGTGGTCACCCTGTTAAAGTTTGCACTCCAGAGAAGGAAACCTTATGTGCTAGATTACCCTACGATTGGGTGATAGCGGTGCAAGGGTATTCCAGTAAACCCTAAATATGGCTAGCAGCGCAGTAAACCCTAATTAGGGCTAGTGGCGCAGTAAACCCTAGACTATATAAGGGACAGTAAAATACTTCACAAAGGTACGCAGTTTCTAGACCTAAACACAGAGAAACCCAATACACTTGGTGTTGCTTGCCCACTATTGACTTGAGCGTCGGAGTGCAAACGGCCTCTAGGGCGCCCCTTTCTCTTTTGCAGGTGCAGATTGTTTCACAAGAATCAAGCACGTATCAACATAAGGAAGGAGGCGTGTGAGTGTCGTGGAGTCAACTGACAGGCGAGTCAACCGGCAAGAACAGGCATGATCGCCCATCATGAGTCAGGCGTAGCCAGGGCGGTCATCGCCGAAGAAAGGAGACCCCGTCCAGAGTAGTTGAGGCGTTGGAGAGTGGAGCTTATCGGCTGGAGACTCTGGATGGAGCAGCTGTCCCCAGGATGTGGAACGCTACACACTTAAGTTTTTATTCCAGTTAAGTTGTAAAGTAGATGCATTCTCGCGCTGTACACACCCTCAGTATATCTACTGCAAATAGTTGAGCAGATCAGGGGGCACTTTTTTAACAAGGCCACCCAATAAAAAGAGTTCTCAGTACATAAAGTGTGCAAGTGTTCCCAGTTTAAAGTTCTCCTTGCCCCAGGCGCAAGTGCAGGTGATCGGTGGTCAGTTACCGAGTGGCCACCAACCACAGATCGGTTCCTAGATAAGCGCATGGGAGTAGAGCGCGATCAGCCGTCAGTGCATGCGGACCGCAATCAGCCATCGATGCATGTAGGGAGTGAGCACTGGGTCGGTGCATGGTCATCGGGGTCTTGCCAATACGTGTTAAGCTGGGACCCAGGCTCCCAGCGAGAGCATTACGCATGCACCTCGCATGATTCCAGATACAGAGAGATCGGTCAGTGCATGGTAATCGAGGTCTTGCCAATACGTGTTAAGCTGGGACCCAAGCTCCCAGCGAGAGCGTTATGCATGCACCTCGCATGATTCCAGATGGAGAGAGATCGGTCGGTTCATGGTAATCGAGGTCTTGCCAATACGTGTTAAGCTGGGACCCAGGCTCCCAGCGAGAACGTTACGCATGCACCTCGCATGATTCCAAACCAGAAGAAGAGGAGTTGCCCACTCAAAGGGCGTGCGGTGATACCATGCGAGCAGGATGAGCCTGGTGAGTGCGCTTAGATAGCCACACCTGGTGCTCTCCTGGGAGCATGCGCCCACTCAGAAGGCGTGCGGTGAGACCATGCAGGCAGGATGCCCCTGGTGAGTGCGCTTAGAGAGCCACACCTGGTGCTCTCTTGGGAGCATGCACCCACTAAGAAAGTCCTCTCCCTCGACTTTGTACAGCGAGGCAGAGGCGAGAAAAGTCCTCACCTCGGCTTTGTACAGCGAGGCTGAGGGGAGATACGAAAGTCCTCTCCCTCGACTTTGTACAGCGGGGCAGAGGCGAGAGAAGTCCTCACCTTGACTTTGTACAGCGAGGCAGAGACGAGAGCAAAGTCCTCACCCTCGACTTTGTACAGCAGGGCAGAGGCGAGGGAAGTCCTCACCTCGACTTTGTACAGTGAGGCTGAGGCAAGAGAGAAAGACCTCACCTCGGCTTTGTACAGCGAGGGTGAGGCAAGAGAAAGTCCTGACCTCGGCTTTGTACAGCGAGGTTGAGGCGAGAGAAAAGTCCTCACCCTCGGCTTTGTACAACAAGGCTGAGGCAAGAGAGAAAGTCCTCTTCCTTGACTTTGTACAGCGAGGCAGAGGTGAGAGAAAGTCCTGACCCTCGGCTTTGTACAGCGAGGCTGAGGCAAGAGAGAAGTCCTCACCTCAACTTTGTACAGCGAGGCTGAGGCAAGAGAAAGTCCTCACCTCGGCTTTGTACAGCGAGGTTGAGGCGAGAGAAAAAGACCTCACCTTGGCTTTGTACAGCGAGGCTGAGGCAAGAGAAAGTCCTCACCTCAGTTTTGTACAACGAGGCTGAGGCGAGAGAGAAAGACCTCACCTCAACTTTGTGTAGCGAGGCTGAGGCGAGAGAAGCATGACCTCGCCCACGACTTCTTACAGCGAGGCTGAGGCACGAGGGGTCATCGAGAAGCACTCTTCTTCCCCAGAACACGTACATTGTCTTTGGCGTCCAGGCCCTCTATGCACTCAGTGCTGAAGTGGCCGAGAAGTGTAGCAAAGCCAGAAGCGCGACGACTGATCGGTGGGGCGCTAACATGCTAGTCGGTGGTCAATGGAAAAGCACTGAGTAAGAAAGCTTTCCCAAGCAGGTGATAAACCGAAGCGTTTAGGCCCCGTTAGGTCAGTCATCCAGCACGAAGTTATGTTGAAGACAATGCTAAGGTAACAGTTAGCCGCGATCAAGTCAGAGGCCAAGTTTGAGGGGTTGCAGTGAGATCGGGCTAAAGCCTAAGCTAGTTAGCAGTTAGTCACATGCAGAGAGTTAAAGATGAGAGAGAAAAGCAGCGAACCCTAGCGTGGTTGAGAAGAAGAAAACAGAAAAGGTGAATCTCTAGATGATCAGGAAGAATGTGCGCGCCTCTATTGAATGAAGGAAGCGGCAGCGACACTCAGTGTGGGCCATTAATGCGTCCATGTGTCGAGAGATAAAGCATGGAAGCCATAACGTCAAAGAGCAGACACGTGAGCAGCACGAGGCCTGGCCCCACCTGCCACGCAGACCGAGGGCGCAACCACTTAGTCTCTTCGCTGAGAACAAGTTCACAGCTCGAGACTGGGGGGCTTGTGATCCGGTCGGTCATCGGTGGTCGATGACGTCAGCAGCAGTTGGCCACGTGGACCATTCACAGGGTGGCACGTGGTAGAAAAGAGCAAGTGAATTAGGGAGGAGTCCACTTAGAATGGTGATCGGTGGTCAGTTACCAAGTGGCCACCACCCCTAGAGCGGTGCCTAGATAAGCGCCTGGAAGCACCACACGGACGTCGGTGGAAAGTAATGAGACACCGCACGGACGTTGGTGGAAGGTCATGAGGCACCGCACGGACGTCGGTGGAAGGTCATGAGGCACCGCACGGTCATCGGTGGATAGTAATGGGGCACCGCTCGGTCGTTGGTGCATGCAGAGCGAGATCGGTCATCGGGGTTCTTGCCAACACGCGTTAAGCTGGGACCCAGGTTCCCAGCGAGAGTGTTACGCATGCACCTCGCATGATGCCCACTCAGAGGACGTGCGGTGAGACCATGCAGGCAGGATGCGCCTTGTGGGTGTGCTTAGAACAGCCACACCCGGCGCTCTCCTGGGAGCATGCACTCACTCAGAGGACGTGCGGTGAGACCATGCAGGCAGGATGCGCCTGGTGGGTGTGCTTAGAACAGCCACACCCGGCGCTCTCCTGGGAGCATGCACTCACTCAGAGGACGTGTGGAGAGGCCATGCAGGCAGGATACGCCTGGTGAGTATGCTTAGACCAGCCCCACCAGGCGCTCTCCTGGGAGCATGCACTCATTCAGACAGAAGAAACACGCTAAGTTACTCCGCAAGAGGATAACTTAGCCGCACAAGAGAAACGCGCAGAAGCCTTCCAGGTGTGACGCGTGTACGGTCAGATTCCAGTTGCATGCCTGCACGTGTCACCATCTGGGAGAGAGGCACGGCCCAGGTATAAAGCACTCCACGTCATGTAAGGTAGGGGAGAAAGGCTTGCACAGTCTTACACATTCTTACACAAGTTTACACAGAAAGAGAGAGAGTGGATCTGAGCACACACGAGTCTCACAGAGAGATTCAGCGAGAGTTTTTGGTGTTCCTGTTGCCTGACTTGAGTGTCGGAGCTACAACGGCCGCTAGAGGCGCCGTCTGTGTGTTTTGCAGGCATCGTTTGGAGTTCTGGCGAAGGTTCTTGGAGCGTTCTTGCAGAACACGCAGTCGCAGAAGGCTAGACGAAGGAGTGACGAGGCATATCCTCCACGTTCAAGTCCGCAGCAGGATCACTACTCTTCTCTTTAATGCTTCAGACTCAATGCGGGCCTCCTCCCTGACTTCGTCTAGTAAGTCTAGATTCACCCTTCTTTCTTCGTTTGATTCTTCTGCCACAAAATTCTGGAATTGAGGTGAGCTTTCCTGTATCTGTACCGAGATCATGGCATCTGACCCGTATACCAGGCTGAAGGGCGTCTCTTTAGTGGTGGACTGAGGGGTGGTGTGATATGCCCACACAATCTTGGGGACCTCCTTTGCCCAAGTCCCTTTAGCCTTCTCAAGCCTCCTCTTCAGGCAACTGAGCAGGACCCCCGACTCGACCTGCCCATTTGTCTGGGGGTGCTCGACTAACACGAACACCTGTTTGATGCCGAGCTCCGAGCACAACTTTCCTAATTGTTGACTTGCAAACTGGGTACCGTTATCAGATACTAGACGCCTCGGGATTCCAAAATGACATACGATTTTCTTCCAAACGAAATGCTGGACCTTGTGCACTGTAATCTGTGCCACTGGGTCTGCTTCGATCCATTTGGTGAAGTATTCTATGGCCACCACCAGATATTTCATCTGTCTGATCGCGAGTGGGAAAGGTCCTAGGATGTCAATCCCCCACGTGTGGAAAGGCCACGGGCTATGGAGGGATCTCAGCTCTTCTGGGGGCGCGCGATGCTAGTCCGCGTGCTCTTGACACTTCTTACACCTCTGTGCGTACCTTATGCTGTCTTCTCTCATTGTGGGCCAGTAGTACCCTGCGCGGATATGGCTTCCGCATATTCCTTCATGAAGCTCTGCTATTATGCGAGTGCACTGTGCCCCACTTACGCATATCAAAAGAGGATGGGAATAACCATGTCTGAATAGGTTTCCGTCAATCAACATGTAGCGGGGTGCATTCTTCTTCACAACTCTTGCTTCCGCCAGGTCTAACGGAAGTGTCTCGTTTGCTAGGTAACGTTGATAAGGAGTCATCCAAGTCTCTCCTTCTTCCACCAAGCAAACCTGTGACGATATTTCCACTGGTAGGCCATAAGAACTTATGCGAGGTGCTTTCAACGTTTCTTGAGTCAGCGACCTATGACTCCTTCCTCCTTCCTACACAACGTTTACCATTTGCACATCCGTGGGCTCTTTCACAGCTGTTCGAGGTGCTCTTAAGGTTTCCTGTATTACATTCCTCTATCTGCCCCCCTTGCCTGAGCTGGCGAATTTTGCTAACAAGTCAGATCTGGCATTTTGCTCCCGTGGTACATGTAGCAGCTCGAACTCTAGAAATGTGCCTTTCAATAACTGTACGTAGCTGAGATAAGCAGCCAGGTGTGGATCCTTCGCTTGGTACTCTCCAGTGACCTCTCCTGTGACCAAGAGCGAGTTGCTTTTCGCCAACAGGCGTCCCGCGCCCATTTCCTTTGCTAATAACATCCCCGCTATCAGGGCTTCATACTCTACCTGGTTGTTGCTGGCTTTGAAGGCGAAACGTAGAGCCTGTTCTATCAAGACTCCATCTGGACCTTCGAGTATGACTCCGGTGCCGCTGCCCTGCAGGTTGGACAAACCGTCAACCGAAAGGACCCATTTAAACCCTATCTATGTTCGAGGTGGAACTTTCGAGGTGAGCTCGGCTACAAAGTCAGCATAGACCTGACCCTTGATGGGGCCCCTGGGTTTGTATTGAATCTCGAACTCGGGCAGCTCTACTGCCCAACGAACCAAGAACCCTGCTACATCAAGTTTCTACAGGACCTTGCGGACGGGGAGGTCTGCCATTACAATGATAGTAAAACTGTGGAAGTAATGACGCAGCCTTCTTGATGAGAATACCACTACTAGGGCCGCCTTTTTGATGGCCTAGTACCGTACCTCAGGCCCCTGAAGGACCTTGCTGACAAAATAGATAGGCCTTTGTACCTACTCCAGATCCTAGACGAGGACCGAGCTGATCGCTCGATCTCTGATTGCGAAGTAGAGGTGAAGTGGGATGCCTGACACCGGCTTACACAGCACCGAAGGGCTAGCTAGGTACTCCTTTAATTTGAGGAAAGCCTCCTCGCATTTGCTGGTCCACGAGAATCTGTTGTTTCGCTTGAGGCACTGGAAGTAAGGATACCCTTTTTCTCCTCCTGCAGAGACGAAGTGTGAGAGGGCGGCCATCCGACCTGTCGGTTGTTGGACTTCCTTGACTGTGGCTGGGCTCCTCATTGCCATGATGGTTGCGCACTTCTCTGGATTGGCCTCTGTCCCTCGCTCTATAAGTAAGAACCCTAGAAACTTTCCTTCCTCCACCCCGAACACACATTTCTCAAGATTCAACTTTAAATTTTACCAGGAGATGGTGCGGAAGAGTTCCTCCAAATCGGTCAGATGTTGACTCCTCTCCTGGGATGTAACCACCATGTCATCTACGTACGCCTGGATGTTTCGACCCAACATTTGGGCGAGTATGCGGTCCATTAACCTTTGGTACGTCGCCCTTGTGTTCTTCAGTCCAAAGGGCATTACCTTGTAGCAGTAGCTCGACAGTTTCGTCATGAATGCTGTTTTCTCCTCATCACGGGGGTGCATCCGTATCTGGTTGTACCCCAAGAAGGCATCCAAAAAGCTGAGTAAGCTAGTTAACAGTTAGTCACATGCAGAGAGTTAAAGATGGGAGAGACAAGCAGCTAAAGCAAATATATTTCATTCACATTGAAGTCAATATAGAGAACCTTTACAGCTAAAAGGTTTATACACAAGTTATGTAGCAGAAAAAGAAATTACACAAAAGAAGAAGTTGCAAGGGAAGAAGCTCAAGGAGGAGGAATGAGCTTGCCATCGACCACTGAATGGTGGAGACTGAATTGGGTAAGGTCCAAGTCTGGTAGGACGCAGTGAACCTGCTCCAAGGCCATCCTGAACCCATCTATCAAAGCCTCAGCACCAGCAGCCATGGTCTCGGATACATCGGCTTCAGGCTCCTTCTTCTCTTTGGCAAAGGAAGACTCAGCCTCTTCCAGTTTGCCCTTGGCTCCTTTGAGCTCCTCCTGTGTCTTGGTCAACTCACTGTGCGCATTTGTCAGCTTGTTCTGCGCCTCAAGGAGTTGGACCTGGACCTCTTCGAGCTTCTTCTCCTTCAGAGCAATCTCCTCCCTAGAAGCCTTGAGATCCACCGCCTGCTTGTCGTTCAGTTGGCGTAAGGAAGAAGTCTCAGTCTCTAAACGGATGTTCTGCCCCTTCAAGCTCTTGGATCTTCTTTTCTAAGAGCTCCTGTTTGTGTTGCTGGGTGGAGAATTGTAGGGAGAGTACCAGGCTCTTGGCCAGATGTGCATCCACATCCTGCCCACTCCATGCGATCAATACTTGGTTTTGAATGTAACGCCTCACCAAGGAGATTACCTTGATGAGGTTCTCGTTGTTAGCTCCAGGAATGCTCGGTTGAGAAGAGGCCCCACCACCTTGAGAGGTTGCAGCAGTGGTTTGCATTGGTGGAGAGGCATGAGGCCTTAGTGGACCCCCTGAGTGAGCAGGTCCACTCCCAGTAGGTAGATTGAGTGAGCTTGGCGTTTGCCCCATTGGGAGTGGTGGTGCAGGTGGAGTTGAAGGGGAAGGAAGAGTGCTTGGAGAAGGTTGTTGAGGGGTTGGTGATGGAGGTGCTAAGGCTCCATCTTCTTCTTCTTCCTCAACCTGCACCACTTCAGTTTCTCCAGCCTCAGCTGCTGAAGACCCCCCAATCTCCTGTCGAGTCCTCTTGCGGCGATGGAGGGGAACATCTGAACTCTCCTTTTCGGTCGAGGGAGCAGCAGCAGCAGCAGCAGTGGCTGCATGAGTAGGGAATGCCTTAACCAGCTTCCTCTTTTTCCTTCCAGCCTCAGGACCTCTTGCAGGTGCTACCGAGAGTGGAGGAGCCACAAGTGGCTTGGAGGTGGAGGAGGTGGAGATAGGAGCATTCTCGGTCCTGGTTGGTGCAGAAGCAAGCATGGACTGAGCCAGTGCTAGCAAGGCATTCTTCCTATCTTTCCCTGAAGTCATATTTGCATCAAAGGTTAAGAGGAAAAATCAGATAACAAGACTGAATCAGTAAGTTGAAAGCAAATGCACATGAGAATGCCATGCAGATGCATGGAGTGATGCAAGAGTTAAGTGGAAGGATGATCTACCTATGTATTTCTTCAGGGATACTACATCAAACTCATGTTTGATGAGTGTAGCAAAATTGTATTTTACCCCTAGCAGAAGTCTGGACAGTTCACGTTCATAGGGGGCCAGGGTTTCCAAATCCCTGGGCTTCTTGAACTCTACCCCTGGGACCCAGTAAAGTGGGAATCCTTCGAGCAGTGTGGGGTCTCGAGGGGTGGCAGAGATCATGTAAAACCTGCCTTTCCAGTCCTTGAAGGATTGCTGGTATAAGCCTAAGATGACTCTACCAGCTGTAACATCCCGCCAAATTCTTTTCATATTTATATAATGAAATAAAGGTAAAACAATAATATCGAAGTGAACATATATATATATATATATATAATGAAATTTCCACTCACAGGGAGTTTAATACATAACCAGTCAGTTTCCAAAACTTAAACAAAATACAGCAAAACAGAAAACAGGCGATCTCCTAACAGAAAATAGGCGATTTCCTATCAGAAACAGAAAACAGGCGATCGCCTAACAGAAACAGAAAACAGGCGATCTCCTTCCGGCGACCACTCACTGAGGAGTTCTACTTCCTGCAACATCATCTGCTCCCGTGTAAATTATACACGATCATCACAGGTTTAAGAAAACATCCACAAAACAAAAACGTAGGGTAAGCTAGATATTTTAAAGAGAATTTAGATATGAAACTTTAAAATCAAGATAAAACAAATTTCAGACACCCACGTAAAAACCATCAACTTTCTCATTCCTTTCACATGACCATCAAGTAATCACATATTTCACAATTTCCTCAAGAGTCGTTCAATTCACATAATTTCATCAAGTGTCTATCAATTTTAATGTTTCTCATTTCTCACGTCAAACTTCCACTGACTCATCACACATAGACATTTGACACTACTTCCGGAAGACTCGTGCGTTGACTCAGACTCAGAGATCTGCACCCGTCATACCACACCACTGTGAAATCCACACAGGGTCGCTGTGAAATCCACACAGCCATGCGCATACATAATCTCAATATCATCACTCTCCCGGTATGACAGGGTTAATTCATATAACAGGTCAAGTCAGTTATCTTTCAAACAACTTACCCATACATATGAACCTCCTTTGACTCTCCACAACTGAATAACTTCATCTATGTGATTCCATTATATCAGCAGAGTCAGGATATCTCCTTCTAGACAAGTCCCTAGTCAATGCACATTACACACGATCTTACACGGTATTTTCTTTCCTGAAAATACTATGCCTTGATCCCACATTCACAACATTCAATGCATCATACAACACGTAAGAGCACAATTCCATCATATAATATTTTGAATCTTTTCTTAAACAATCCAAATCACAGAAACAATCATTCCGAGGTTCAGATTTTCGAATATCACATGCATCTCACATTTCAATCTCAAACAATTTCAAACGACACTAAAACAGGGGAGTTCGAAATCAACATTAAAACCGGTGATCACGTCGCCCCACACATAAAAACAGAGCATCGTGAAAAAGAATATGAAACCGGCGACCACGTCGCCCTCACTTCAGAACCTACTCGCCTAAGGTTTTTTATAAATGAAAATGCTAGCTTCCCTTACCTGGACTAGCGCAAAACACCAAGAGCTCCGAAACCCACCGAAGCTTAAAGATGCCTTAACTCTGTTTTAGCGTCCAGTTTGGAGAACTTCCCAGGAGTCCAAGGTTCATCCTCCCATTATGTTACGTCCAAGGTATCATCTCCACATGACTTGGTGACGTCGGTAGCTTCATATTTCCAAGAGTAGGTCAGCACTACTCCTCGTGCGCCCATGCATGCAACACTAAGGACGATTTCTTATGCTCAAGCATAGAGCTTCGCATGCACAGCGTATCTAAGGCTTAACCCACACCTTGATACGTGTGGTTTTTGAAACCCACTATGGTTGATCCAGTATCTTGACCACATACTGAGTGCACTTTCGGCGATCATGTGTACCATAGGCGATTGGCGATCATGTACACCACAGGCGATTGGCGATCATGTACACTACAGGCGATTGGCGATTATGTACTAAGCAGGCGATCTCATAGTCTTCTAAGCTACACTTTCCTTCCTTTTTATTTTAAATAAAAACATACTTAGAATTCATTTAAAATATATTCCTTTTATTCCAATTTAATTTTTACAGGTCCTTACACCAGCAACCCCATTTAAGCTTACCCAAGACCTGGCCCCTGGGTTCTTCGCCTAAAAAGAGTGTAGGAAGACGTCGACGGAGGCAGGGTGACCGACGTAATCACACAAAATTTCAAATGCTCGGATGAAGGCCCAAGCATTTGGATGAAGCTGGCATGGTGCGACATTCAGCTCCATCATCAGTTCTTTCTCAAAGAAGGTGAAGGGCAGACGCAGCTTCAACCTCTTGAAGATGGCGGAGTACACGAAGATGAAGGGTACCCCATTGGTAGCCCTGTCATCGGCGCAGATGGGTATCCCTCGTGGAGGAATATGTACGCCTACTTGGAAGTCATTCTCCTTATGAATGGCGCACGAGGGTTCATTTGGGTCGTTGCTAAGTATGGTTTTTAGGTGATATGGAGGGAGTTGCGTGGAGGTCTCAGCTAGGAGCGCCAAGGAAGCCCACTCATACACCCTGGCTTGGTCTCTGTGGGACGTTGCGTTAGGTTGGGGTGGAGTTGGGGCAGAGGGTGGCGATGGTGCAGGCCTTGGGGGCTGGGCACCAGAAGAAGAGGCAACAAGGCGTGCCGTTTGCTTTACACGAGCCATTGCCAAAAGCTGCAATGGAGGAAAGGAAGGAGCAAGATCATATGAATGAAAGAAGAGGGAAATGATGGATGGTTCAGTGAAAAACAGAGGGAGAAAGCAAGAAGGAAGGTTCAGGTGAAGAAGAGGAAGAAGGAGAAGCAGAGAGTGAGAGAGAAGTACAGTGAACCCTAGCGCGGGTTGAGAAGAAGAAAACAGAGAAGATGAATGAACAGTGATGAAAAACATGAATGCAAACGGTAGAAATGCTCTAAATGCACCAAGGGAGAAGAAAAGACGAACCTTTAGATGATCGGAGAAGGGTTGAAGGTCGAAAGATCGAGGAGAATGCGCGCGCCTCTTTTGAATGAAGGAAATGTTAGCGACACTCAGTGTGGGCCATTGATGCGTCCACGTGTCGAGAGATAAAGTGTGGAAGTCATAACGTTAAAGAGCAGACGCGT
Organism: Phaseolus lunatus; assembly: GCA_013389735.1. NCBI lineage: Eukaryota > Viridiplantae > Streptophyta > Magnoliopsida > Fabales > Fabaceae > Phaseolus > Phaseolus lunatus. Next base: position 352,055 of record JAAFYQ010000082.1, on the reverse strand, counting down.
GAGCAGCACGTGGCGTGGCCCCACCTGCCACATGGACCGAGGGCGCGACCACTTAGTCTCTTCGCTGAGAACGAGTTCACAGCTCGAGACTGGGGGGCTTGTGATCCGGTCGATCATCGGTAGTCGATGACGTCAGCAGCAGATGACCACGTGGACCATTCACAGGGTGACATGTGGAATAAGATAGCAGGTAAATCAGGGAGGAGATCACTCAGAACGGTGATCGGTGGTAAGTTACTAAGTGACCACCACCCGCAGATCGGTGCCTAGATGAGCGCCTGGAAGCAGAGCGCGAGAAGTAATGAAGCACCGATCAGTCATCAGTGCATTGTCATCGGGGTTTCTTGCTACATGCAGTTAAATTAGGACCCAGGCTCTCAGCGAGAGCGTTACGCATGCACCTCGCATGATTCCAAACCAGAAGAAGAAAAACTGCTCGCCAGTAGGGTCGTGCATGAGGATGGTATAAGAGAGCTAGTAAATTGGTCAGTGATCAGTGACTCTCTTAACCCATTATGTGCATGGCACTGTGCGGTGAGATCATGCATGCAGGATGCAGCGCCTGATGAGTGTGTTTAGACCAACCACCCCTGGTGCTCTCCTGGGAGCATGCAACTCACTCAGAGGGAAGAAACGTGCTAAGTTACTCCGCAAGGGAATAACTTAGGCGCACAGAGAAAAGCGCAAAGGCCCTTCAGGTGTGACACGTGTACGGTTAGATGTAAGTTGCATGCCTCCACGTGTCACCATCTGAGAGAGAGGCGCGACCCAGGTATAAAAGCACTCCACGTCATGTAAGGTATACAGATTGACGGTCATTACACACATTTCTGAGTCATTGTGAGCACGTTTTACACACGTTGCACAGTGATAACAGAATTCAGTTATAGAGAAAGAAAGTGGAACTGAGAGGACACACGAGTCTCACAGAGAGATTCAGAGAGAATTTTGGGTGGTTCTATTACCTGACTTGAGCATCGGAGTGCAAACGGCCACTAGAGGTGCCGTCTGTGTTGTTTTGCAGGCATCATTTGGAGTTCCAGAGAAGGTTCTTGGAGCGTTCTTGTAGAACACGCGGTTGCAGAAGGCTAGACAAAGGAGTGACGAGGCATATCCTCCACATTCGAGTCAGCGACAGGATCATTACTAATAACTGGTCTTCTCTCGGCACCCACCTTCTATGGTCTAGTTCTGCTATTCAAAACACCCAAGACCGATGTCACCTCGTCCCACTCTGTTGCTGAGGATTCATCACCCCGTTGGGTAACGAAGACACATCATTCCACTCTAATGATCGACATGATGATGACTAATCAGCCACTACCCGTGGGACCCAGCCCACGTGGCTCTGGCCCATGTTATGGCACCCTACAGAAGTGGCTCACCATTACTAGCTGTAATGGCCAGACCTCGGACGTCGGCCACTGAGTGAGAGGTCAGCACATGGAGAGGTCGGCATGGTAGGGCCCACAGAGGGGTCCACAAAATCACACGTGTAAGAATATAAACCAGGTTCACAGATACGCCATGCATGCAGGGTATATGCGTGATGTAAGGCTCTGGCATAGAAGATCTATCTCTATAAACACACAAGGAGGCATGTGAGTGATTAGCTTAACACTGAAGGTTTGGCCATGCGACGCTAGGGTTACAGCGTATGCCTAAAACGCCCACACCCAAGTTAAGCGCTCCAGAAAAGGAAGATTGCCACGAGAGTTGCACTCTAAGAATAGAAGGTTGCCACGGGACGCGCACCAAGATTGTGTGATAGAATCCCAGAAAGGTAACCCTAAATTCGCTAGGAGGCAACACTTGGGCACAAGGATAGGTGTGGCAGGAACCCTAGAAGGGCTATATAAAGGGTAGTAAGGCATTCACAAAGGTACGCAGCTTTTGAGACTAGAACTCTTTTGCTATACACTTGGTGTTTCTTGCCTTAGTTTTGACTTGAGCGTTGGAGTGCGAACGGCCGCTAGGGCGCCCATCTTTCTTTCTTTGTAGGATTAGCTGTTCCAGTCGAAGGGAATGGAGAAGGCGCGAGCGATCGTAGAAGTCAACTAACGGGAGAGTCAACCGACAAGAACATTTGGCGCCCACCATGGGGCTCGTTAAAATTAGGTCCCATCCACAGTTGCAACCAGTAGAACCAATCAACATGAGCAGTACAAGGCAAGGTGGTTCTGGAAGAGATGAAGGTGATCATACGGCCACCATCCAGGAACTCATGGAGACCATCCGCAACCTCCAGTAAGCGTTCGCAGCGTCCCACGTTGATCAGGCCCTTAGGCAGGATCAGTATACGGCAGACTTGAATGCTTCGTTGGCGGCCAATGAGGAGTTGCAAAGAGCCAATGAAGAATTAAGGAGAGGAATAGGGGAATGGACCGCGGCGGAATAGGGAGGCACACCCCTAGTCAGGGCCCGACCAATGCCTTTTTCATGAGAAATCATGGAGACGGTGATACCTGTGTTTTGTGATCCCAAAAATTACCTTCACTGGGGTCGAGGACCCAGAAGCCCACATAACAGCCTTCCACACCCAGATGATGATCTCTGGGGGCACGGACGCCATGCACTGTAAGTTGTTCATTGGTACTTTTGTAGGAACGACATTAAACTGGTTCGTGGGGCTCCCAAACGGGTACATCACGTCCTTTGAACAGTTTTTTGGAGTTGTTCAAGAAGCAATTCATCATCAACTGGGCACGGACCCCCGTTGCTTTCGACCTTTTTGACGTAAAGCAATTCTAGGAGGAGCCGCTGAAAGATTTCCTCAACCGATTTGGAGCGTTGGTAGTGAGATTGCAGACCAAAGACGAGGCCATGATTGTGCATGCCTTTGAGAGAGGAATCCTCCCTGGACCCTTTAGTTATGCTCTAATACGATGTCCAGCAATGACATTCGATGAGATCCAATGCAGGGCGGTCACCCACATCACAACAAAAGAACGGGTGGCAGAGAAACACGAAAGGATTGATCTATGCAAACCTCACGCAATGGGACGTGCTCAACTCCCAAGGGTGCACGCCACCGTCGTGGAGAAGAAGGCGAGGATCGTGCCTTATGAATCTAAGAGGCCCAAGCCTACCAGGCACATCTTCAGAGTTGGGTTCAAGGAGCTCATACCGCTCCCAGAGGTGACAAGCAGGTTAAAGGCTCCCATAAAGTTTGATAAACAAGTGGGCCCTTGCAAAAACCAGTGGTGTGACTTCCACTAGGCTCACGGTCACACCTTGAGCAATTGCCTCGCCTTAGGGTATCAGCTGGACGATCTGGTAAGAAATGGTTTCTTGACACCTTACTTGCAGGATTCGCAAGGAGATATGGTGATAGCAGCCCCAATAGGGGATCAAGAGCACGAGGTGCCTATCCATGGGGAAATCAACACCATCGTTGGGGGATTCTCGGGAGGAGGAAGCACTGGCTCCTAGAGGAGGAGATACGCTATGGAGGTCTTGACGGTGGAAGAGGTCGAGGCCGATCAATTCCTAGAACCTAACCTGACCTTCACAAAGGCAGATCGCCAGGACATGATACCCCATGACAATGACCCGATTGTAATTTCAGTAGTCACTGTCGGTAGGAGGGTCCACCGCATCCTCGTGGACCAGGGAAGCTCTGCAGATGTGATGTTCTAGTCCACCTTCCAGAAGCTACAGTTATCTCCTGATCAGCTGAGGCCGTACGACGGCTGCCTGTATGAGTTCACAGGAGACCAGGTAGAGGTCAGGGGGCACATTGAGCTGAGGATGACGTTCACAGATGGTCAGAGATCTCGCACTGTGGACATCAGGTATGTCGTGGTCAATGCTCCTTCGGCTTACAACATCCTGTTGGGTAGGCCAGCCTTAAACAGGTTAGGGGCGGTACCCTCATCAAGGCACATAAGGATGAAGCTACCCTCCCTTGAGGGAATGGTCATCACCATCAAATCTGACCAGAAAATAGCTCGGAAGTGTTACGAAAACAGCCTCAAAACGAAGAGAGGGGTATGCTCAGTAACGTTCCACTCACCCTCTGGGAAGGGCACAAACTCGGAAGAGGTCGCCCCTGACAGAAGACTAGAACCCGCAGGAGATGTGTTGGAGTAGGTGATCGAAGGCAAGACCTTCAAGCTCGGCAAGGCGTTGAGCCAGGAGGATCAGGACCAGATAGCCACTGTTCTGTCACGACACCTGAGCTCCTTCGCATGGACTGTAGCCGACATGCCAGGGATTGATCCCGACTTCTTGTGCCACCACCTCACTTTGGACCCCCAGGAAAGGGGTCAACATGTCTCAGGAAAGGGGTCAACATGTGACCAATTTGGAGGAGCTCTTCAGCACCATCACCAGGTACAATTTAAAGTTGAACCCTGAGAAATGCGTGTTTGGGGTGGAAGCAGGAAAGTTTCTAGGGTTCTTACTAATAGAGCGAGGGATAGAGGCCAACCCAGAGAAATGCGCAGCCATCATGGCGATGAGGAGCCCGGCCACGGTAAAGGAAGTCCAACATCTGACAGGTCGAATGGCCCCCCTCTCACATTTCGTCTCTGCAGGAGGAGAAAAGGGGTATCCTTACTTCCAATGCCTCAAACGGAACAACTTGTTTTCATGGACCAACGAATGCGAGGAGAACTTTCTCAAATTAAAGGAGTACCTAGTTAGCCCACCAGTACTGTGTAAACCGGTGTCGGGCATCCCACTTCGCCTCTACTTTGCCATTACAGATCGAGCAATCAGCTCGGTCCTTGTCCAGGACAAGGAGCAGGTGCAAAGGCCCATCTATTTCGTCAGTAAGGTCCTACATGGACCTGAGGTGCGATACCAGGCAATCGAAAAGGCGGCTCTAGCTGTGGTATTCTCGTCAAGAAGGTTGCGTCATTACTTCCACAACTTTACTATCATAGTGATGACAGACCTCCCCATCCGCAAAGTCTTGCAGAAACCTGATGTAGCAGGATGCATGGTTCGTTGGGCAGTAGAGCTATCCGAATTCGAGATACAGTATGAACCCAGGGGCCCCATCAAGGGTCAGGTTTATGCTGATTTCGTGGCCGAGCTCACCTCGGCAGCTCCATCCCAGAGAGAGACAACATTTAAATGGGTTCTTTCAGTTGACGGCTCATCCAACCTGCAAGGCAGCGGCACCGGGTCATATTAGAAGGGCCAGATGGTGTCTTGATAGAGCAGGCTCTACATTTCACTTTCAAGGCCAGTAATAACCAGGCGGAGTACGAAGCCTTGATAGCAAGGATGTTGTTGGCAAAGGAGATGGGCGCGGGACGTTTGCTGGCAAAAAGCGACTCACTCTTGGTCACAGGACAGGTCACTGGCGAGTACCAAGCCAAGGATCCGCAGTTGGCCACCTATCTCAGCTATGTACAATTATTGATAGGCACATTCTTAGAGTTCGAGCTGCTCCATATTCCACGAGAGCAAAATGCCAGAGCTGACTTGTTGGCAAAACTCGCCAGCTCGGGCAAGGGGGGAAGGCAAAGGACGGTAATTCAGGAAACTTTAAGAGCACCTCGAACAGCTGTAGGAGACCCCGCGGATGTAGAAATGATAAATGTTGTTCACAAAGGAAGAAGGAGTCATAGGTCATTAACTCAAGAAACACTGAAAGTAGCTCGTATAAATTCTAATGGTCTGCCGGCTAAAATTTTGTCGCAAGTTTGCTTGATGGAAGAAGGAGAGAATTGGGTAATGCCCTATCAATGTTATCTAGTAGATGAGACACTTCCGTTAGACCCCACGAAAGCTAGAGTTATGAAGAAGAACGCGCCCCGCTACACCTTGATTGACGGAAACCTATTCAGACATGGCTATTCCCATCCTCTTTTGATATGCGTAAGTGACGCACAGTGCACTCGCATAATAGCAGAGCTTCACGAAGGAATATGTGGAAGTCACATTGGGGGACGAGCCCTGGCAGCTAAGGCCATTCGAGCAGGGTATTATTGGGCCACAATGAGAGAAGACTGCATAAGATACGTGCAGCGGTGTAAAAAGTGTCAAGAGCATGCGGACTGGCATCGCGCGCCACCAGAAGAGCTGAGATCCCTCCATAGTCCGTGGCCTTTCCACACATGGGAATCGACATCCTGGGACCTTTCCCACTCGCGGCCAGACAGATGAAATACCTTGTGGTGGCTATAGAATACTTCACCAAATGGATCGAAGTTGAACCAGTGGCGCAAATTACGGCACATAAGGTCCAACACTTCGTTTGGAAGAATATCGTGTGTCGTTTTGGAATCCCGAGGCGTCTAGTATCTGATAATGGTACCTAGTTTGCAAGTCAGCAGTTGGGAAAGTTGTGCTCGGAGCTTTGCATCAAACAGGTGTTCGCGTCAGTCGAGCATCCCCAAACAAACGGGCAGGTTGAGTCGGCTTACAGGGTCCTGCTCAGAGGCCTGAAGAGGAGGCTCAAGAAAGCTAAAGGGACTTGGGCAGAAGAGGTCCCCAGGATTGTGTGGGCATATCACACCACTCCACAATCCACCACTAAAGAAACACCCTTTAGCCTAGTATATGGGTCAGATGCCATGATTCCAGTAGAGATACAGGAAAGCTCGCCTCGATTCCAGAACTTTGTGGTAGAAGAATCAAATGAGGAAAGAAGGGTGAATCTAGACCTACTAGACGAGGTCAGAGAGGAGGCCCGTGTCAAGTCTGAAGCGTTAAAGAGGAGAGTGGAACGCCAATATAGGTCGAAATTGAGACCTCGGCAGTTCCAAGTCGCTGACCTGGTAATGCGGAAAGCCCACTTCTACCAGTTAGTAAACAAACTAAACCCCAAGTGGACAGGCCCGTTTCGAGTAGCAGAGGCCCTAGGAAACGGGGCATACAGGTTGGAAACCTTAGAGAACGATGCGATTCCCCGCACATGGAACGGTGCCAACCTCAAGTTTTATTTCAGTTAGTAAAGTTGTATTTGAACACAATTGTATCATCCAGTCAAGGGGACACTCTTTTTCCCTGCGGGGTTTTATAACGAGGTCACCGAATAAAAGAAAAGAAAAAAGAATTAAGAAAGATATATTTGTGTTAAATGGTAAAATGAACCTCTTCTACCTTGTTAAAGAAAGGGGAAGAATAGTATGGTTCACAATAAAAGTCCTCTTCCTTGACTTTTTATAGCAAGGTTGAGGCAAGTAAAATGAACCTCTTATACGTTGTTAAAGAAAGGGGAAGAATAGTATGGTTCACAGTAAAAGTCCTCTTACAGTAGGGGCTGGGGCGAGAAAAACGAGCCTCTTCTACCTTGTCATAGAAAGGGGAAGATTAGTATGGTTCACAACAATCCCTTTCCCTGATTTTTGCAGGATCAAAGACAGGAGGAGTTTTCAGTTTGCACAGCAAGAAGTAAGACAAGAAAGAGGTCTTCCTTGGCCCGCCAGCCGAGGTCGAAAGAGAAAGAGGTCTACCTCGGCTTATCCGTCGAGGTCGACAGAGAAAGTAATCTTCCTCGCCTCATCAGATGAGGTCGACAGAGAAGGAGGTCTCCTGTGACTCAAAGGTCGGGGTCGGCAGAGGAAGAGGTCCTCCTCGCCTTATCAGACAAGGTCGACAGGGAAAAACCACCTCGTGTAAGGACCTGTAAAATTAAATTGGAATAAAAAGGAATATATTTTAAATGAATTCTAAGTATGTTTTTATTTAAAATAAAATAAAAAGGAAGGAAAGTGTAGTTTAGAAGACTATAAGATCGCCTGTTGTAAGGACCTGTAAAATTAAATTGGAATAAAAAGGAATATATTTTAAATGAATTCTAAGTATGTTTTTATTTAAAATAAAAAGGAAGGAAAGTGTAGTTTAGAAGACTATGAGATCGCCTGGTTAGTACATGATCGCCTGTCGCCTAGACTACACATGATCGCCGGGCGCGAGAGGCATGGAGGCATCGCCAGGGCGCGAGGCATGTGGGCATCGCCAGGGCGCGAGGCATGTGGATGTCGCCAGGGCGCGAGGGGCATGCGGGCGTCGCCAGGGATAGACATCGGTCGTCTTCCAGAGAGAGACATCGGTCGTCCTCCAGTATGAGACCTCAGTGGATAGTCGTCGCGCGAGCGGTCATCGGTGGAAGGTTATCGCGCGATGTCGAGTTTCACACAGATGAGGTGGGACCCAGACTCCTAGCATGACACGTCCTGCACGCGCGCCACGTGGACAAAAAGGGTGGTTCAGAATAGTGACATCAGAAGGTTGGCATGTGCAAGAGACACTCGCGGTCGTACTGTTCAGGAAAGTGGTTGGCATGCACAAGAAGACAACCGTGGCCGTACTGTTCAGTGAAACGTACACTCTGGCTTTCTTGCAGAGGGGGTGGTGGCAGCAGCATGCGTGGACAAGTAGGCTTGGATTCAAAAACCCACTACGAGGAGGCAAAGAAGGTTGCAGTGACTCAAGAGTGAAAGAGTGAGTGCATCTTCATCCCTCTCTTTTCTCTCCTTCGCGCTGCGATTCAGGCAACCTCAAGCACCAGTACGACGAGCGACGACTGCCCTTAGAGCACTTGGGAGGTTCTCTGCAAGTTCTCCAGACCGGGACACTAAAACAGAGTGAAAGCATCTTAAAGCTTTGTTGGGTTTCGGAGCTCTTAGAGTTTTGCGCTAGTCCAGGTAAGGGAAGCTAGCCTTATTTTCCAACGAAAAACCTTATAATAGATGTTTGAGATGATGGGGCGACGTGGTCGCCGGTTTTTCAACTTTTATTGCATAAATCCCTATTTTTGGACGAGATCGCCGATTTTGGCGTTGTTTTTCGAACTCCCCTGTTTTTGGTGTTGTTTGAAACTGTTTGAGATTTAAATGTGATATTCGAAAATCTGAACCTTGGCATGAGTTTTTCTGTGACTGAAATCATTCATTAAGTGTTGTATGACGTGTTGAATGTTGTGAATGTGGGATCAAGGCATAGTATTTTCAGGAAAGAAAATACCGTGTAAGATCGTGTAGGATGTGCATTGATCGGTGATTTCTATAATGAGATATCCTGACTCTCCTGAGATAATGAATTCATATAGATGAAGTTATTCAGGCGTTGAGAGTCGATGGAGGTTCATACGTATGGGTAAGTGTTTGAAAGATAACTACTTGACCTGTTGTGTGGATTCACCCTGTCATACTATGAGAGTGATGAAATTGAGATCGAGATTGTGTGGATGTGCATAGCTGTGGAAACATTACAGCAGTTTAGTATGACAGGTGCAGATCTCTGAGTCTAGTCAATGCACGAGTCTTCCGGAAGTAGTGTCAAGTGTCTTGTGTGATGAGTCAGTGGAAGTCTGACGTGAGAAATGAGAAACATTGAATTGATAGACACTTGCTGCATTATGTGAAATAGAACGACTCTTGAGAATATTGTGAAATATGTGTTTAGTTGATGGTTTACGTGGGTATCTTGAATTTGTTTTATCTTGATTTTAAAGTTCATATCTAAACTCTCTTTCAAATATCTAGCTTACCCTGTGATTTTGGTGTTGTGTTTGGCTTTTTCTTAAACCTGTGATGATCGTGTATAATTTACACGGGAGCAGATGATGTTGCAGGAAGTAGAGCTCCTCTGTGAGTGGTCGCCGGAAGGAGATCGCCTGTTCCTTTTTCTGTTAGGCGATCACCCTTCTTCTGTATTCTGATAGGAGATCGCCGTTCTCTGATAGGAGATCGCCTTTTGCTGTTAGGAGATCGCCTGTCTTTCTATTTTAATGTAATTTTGTTTACGTTTTTGGAAAATTGACCGAATTTGTATTAAACTCCCTTTGAGGAGAAACTTCATTACATATATATAATTTTATTCACTTCAATCTATTTGTTACCTTTATTTTCATTATATAAATATGAATAGTATTTTTGGCGGGATGTTACACCTGTCGCCTACTACACATGATCGCCAGGGCGCGAGAGGTATGCGGACATCGCCAGGGCGCGAGGCATGTGGACGTCGCCAGGGCGCGAGAGACATGCGGACATCGCCAGGGCGCGAGGCATGTGGACGTCGCCAGGGCGCGAGAGGTATGCAGGCATCGCCAGGGCGCGAGAGGCATGCGGGCGTCGCCAGGGATAGACATCGGTCGTCTCCCAGAGAGAGACATCGGTCGTCCGCCAGGATGAGACATCGGTGGATAGTCATCGCGCGAGCGGTCATCGGTGGAAGATTATCGCGCGATGTCGAGTTTCACACGAATAAAGTGGGACCCAGACTCCCAGCATGACACGTCCTGCACGCGCGCCACGTGGACAAAAAGGGTGGTTCAGAATAGTGACATCAGAAAGTTGGCATGCGCAAGAGACACTCGCGGTCGTACTGTTGAGGGAAGTGGTTGGCATGCACAAGAAGACAACCGTGGTCGTACTGTTCAGTGAAACGTACACTCTGGCTTTCTTGCAGAGGGGGTGGTGTCAGCAGCATGCGTAGACAAGTAGGCTTGGATTCAAAAACCCACTGCGAGGAGGCAAAGAACGTTGCAGTGACTCAAGAGTGAAAGAGGGAGTGCATCTTCATCCCTCTCTTTTCTCTCCTTCACGCTGCGATTCAGGCAACCTCAAGCACCAGTACGACGAGCGACGACTGCCCTTGGACACTTGGGAGGTTCTCTGCAAGTTCTCCAGACCGGGACACTAAAACAGAGTGAAAGCATCTTTAAGCTTCGTTGGGTTTCGGAGCTCTTGGAGTTTTGCGCTAGTCCAGGTAAGGGAAGCTAGCCTTATTTCCAACGAAAACTTTATATCAGATGATTGAGATGATGGGGCGACGTGGTCGCCGGTTTTTCAACTGTTATTGTATAATCCCCTGTTTTTGGACGAGATTGCCGGTTTTGGCGTTGTTTTTCGAACTCCCCCGTTTTTGTGTTGTTTGGAACTGTTTGAGATTTAAATGTGATATTCGAAAATATGAACCATGGAATGATTGTTGTTGTGATTGGAATCATTCATTTAAGTGTTATATGATGTGTGGAATGTCGTGAATGTGGGATCAAGACATAGTATTTTCAGGAAAGGAAATACCGTGTTGAGATTTGGTTATGAAGTGTATTGATCTGTGAGTATCCTGTGAATGAGGCGATCCTGACTCTGCTGAGATAATGGAATCACATAGAGGAAGTTATTCAGTTGGTGAGAGTCGAAGGAGGTTCATATGAATGGGTGAGTCGTGTGAAAAAGAACGAGCTCGGCCTGTTATATGGATTAACCCTGTCATACTGTGAGAGTGATGAAATTGAGATCGAGATTGTGTTGATGCGCATGGCTGTGGAAACATTACAGCAAATGAAGTATGACAGGTGCAGGTCTCTGGATGCTAAGTTCAACGCACGAGTCTTCCGGAAGTAGGGTCAAGTGTCTTGTGTGATGAGTCAGTGGAAGTCTGACGTGAGAAATGAGAAACATTGAATTGATAGACACTTGATGAATTATGTGATTTTAACGACCTTTGAGGAATTGGGAAATATGTGTTTAGTTGATGGTTTTACGTGGGTATCTTGAATTTGTTTTACCTTGATTTTTAAAGTTCATATCTAAACTCTCTTTCAAATATCTAGCTTACCCTGTGATTTTGGTGTTGTGTTTGGCTTTTTCTTAAACCTGTGATGATCGTGTATAATTTACACGGGAGCAGATGATGTTGCAGGAAGTAAAGCTCCTCAGTGAGTAGTCGCCGGAAGGAGATCGCCTGTTCCTATTTCTGTTAGGCGATCACCCTTCTTCTGTTTTCTGATTGGAGATCGCCGTTCTCTGATAGGAGATAGCCTTTTGCTGTTAGGAGATCGCCTGTCTTTCTATTTTATATGTAATTTTGTTTACGTTTTTGGAAAATTGACTGAATATGTATTAAACTCCCTGTGAGGAGAAACTTCATTACATATATATAATTTTGTTCTCTTTAATATATTTGTTTACCTTTATTTTCATTATATAAACATGAATAGTATTTTGGCGGGATGTTACACCTCGCCCACAACTAGTGCACAAAGTCATAAACACCGACCAAACGGGATTGCAACGTGAAGGTCACTAAGAAGTTACCCGAGAAATAAAACTCAAAGCAAAAGTGTATAGATGTGTCAGCGCAATCGGCAAAGGAAACATGTATAGATAAAGAAACAGAAAATGCAGGAGCAGAAGACGAGAAGGGTGCAAGTGCACCATGAGTTAAAGTATTCAGCTATATACAAAAACATCAAGTTAGCAAGAGAAGACTAAAGTGCTGAAGGATAAATTCATTAAGATGAAATGTACAAATATTTATAGGAGGCTGTTTATGTTAAAGACAGAAAGAAGAAAGGAGGGCTCAAGCATTGACAGGAGCATGCACCAGCTGCCCATCGCGGATGACCTTGTCCAGACCGGTTTGGGAGAGGTCCACCCCCGGATGCGCGCAGGCAACTTGGGCAACGGCATCACCAAACCCCGCACTGTAGGCTTCAAATACCTCATCGCTAAGCTCCTCTCTAGACTTCTGATAGAGCTCCTCCCTTCGGGCCATCTCCGTCCTCAACTCTGCCTCAGTTTTGGCCGCCTCCTCCTTCACCCTAGCCAGCTCAACATACCGCTGGGCCAGGTCGTCATCACGCCGCGTCAATTCTTCTTTAAGATCAGCAATTGTTTCCTCTTGGTGGCTCGCCTCACCCTTTAGGTCCTCCACTGCCAGGCGAAAGTCATTACACTTGGCGTGAGCCCACAGGGCCTCTTGGGACTTAGAGAACAGGAGGTCCCTGACCTCCTTATCTGACTTTCGCAGCTCAGCCACCTCCAGGGTGAGGCTCGTGATGCGACGCTCTGCCCCCACAGCGGCCAGGGCCCAATGCTCAGCTTCCTGGTGGGCCTTCATCATCTTTGTAAAGAGAAGGATGGCACTCCCAAGAGCCTTGCCGAAGCCCCGGGCCACCTGGTCCATCAGCGGCCCTACCTCCAAGCTCTCAACCTCTTCAATCTCCTGAGAGGATTTTAATGTACGCTGTAGGAAAGGCACCAAGGAGGTAGGAGGGCTCAACTGCCCTTCCCCAGGGATGCTCTCTCCTTGCTCTACGGTGACATGAGGGGAGGAGGAAGTGCCCAACGTGATACAAACCCACAAAGACTCCAAAACCAAGTCCACAAGAAGATGATCAAGAATGCCAACTCTAAAGGGTCATCTCAAAAAGCAAAGAAAGACCTCTTCAATAGGAATGGACAAGGTCCAGAGCACTTGAAGTTCTTCCTATTAGTCCTTTTAAATATTTAGAAAAATGTTGTAAATAAATTGGGCTCAAATGAGGGGTCCAAATAGTAGAAATAAGGTAGAATAAAGTGCCTTTAGCATAGTAGGGGGTGTGGGTAGCATTCTTGCTTGTTCCTAGCCCATTTGAAGGCATTTTGACCTAATTTCTAGAAGGATAAGCCAAGAATACGGGATTGACTTAGTCAAACCCTATGGCTGCCCACTTTTTTCCCTTTTCCCATTCTACCCTTTAAGCTTGCTTTCCAAGGCTCCTAAATCTATAAATAGGGAGGCCTACCTCATGTATTCACATGTTGAATTTAGAGTAAAGTTACTATACACAATTTGTGTTAGAGTTTGTGAGCTTTGTCTCCTTACACCATTGTCTTATCTTGTGAGAATTAGAGAGCTCTCAAGTGGCGGCATTCCTCACTCATCTTGGAGCAAACCACCATCCAAGTGGCGTGATCCTTCTCTAGCTTCATCCTCCTAAGCTTCCTTTTCCTTCATCTTTTCCTTCCATTATCATTCCATCTATTCATAAACATGTTCTTATTTTGCTTCATTATGTCTATTCGGTCTTTATATGTTGCTCTTGTTTTCCTTATGTAATTCCACACCATAACTTTTCATCATCATCACCTTATAATTGTGTTTTCCTTTTGCCTTTGTGAAATGAACCTTCACATCTACTTAACCACTTGTGATGTGAATTCAAGAACATAAGATGAAAGGTTCTTGACATTCTTAGGAAACATCTTGAGTTGGTCATTAGAGAGGCACTTTTTCTTAGAATTGGATCAATGTTCTAAGTCAAGAACTCACCAAAACTATTGCCAAAACACAAACTCATATGGAAGTTCCAATTATTGTCAAATTGAACCAATTAAAGTGATAGGAAAAACCATAGCACCAAATAGAATTGGCATAGAAGAGAATTGAACCGAACAAAAATGAAATTGAAGGCAAGGAAACCGAATAAAAGTGCTGGAAATACAAAACAACCAAACCAACACACAAGAACACAAGCTAAGACATGAAAATTAGAAGAGAAGGAAGGAAGGAGAAGAGAATGCTCATGAAGAAGGAGGTATGGTTGGATGATCATGCCACTAAGAGGATGAAGGCTCCTAGATGAGTGTGCAAGCCGCCACTTGAGGTAACCATTGAACCTTCAAGATAAGTCTAGTGAAGAAGATGCAAAGCTCTCCAATGCTCACTCAAAAATTGAGTAAAGTTTCTCTAATTCAAAATTCAAATCTGAAAAATACAAGGGTAGCGCCTTAATTTATTGTGTGAAGGTGCTGAAATGCAAGCTAAATGAATTAAAAAACTCCCCCCAAATTCAAATGAAAATGGCGCCTAAACAAGTCATGAGGAAGGTGTGACTTCTTCTCTCACTTTGGCACCTCCTATTTTAACTCCTACACCTATCTACTAACGCACCCCCCTCCTAATGCTCCTAACTAAAGACCTAAAGATGCTTTAACACAAGAGGTTTCTCATGTTTTCCTCTAAGCACCCTCACACAATGAAATTACAAAAAGGGAAAATAAACGTCCCCTTGCTCCTAAAGCTTTGAACATGCTTCTTGTGAGCCTTTGAGGTTGACTTTGATCTCTATGAACGTCCTCAACCTCTTCTTCTTCGTGATGATTGGCCTCCATGTCCTCTTGAGCTTGATCTCCATCATACTCCCCGAGTTGGAGAGAATTCGACCACGAATTCTGGAGACCTACAGAAAAACGAGTTAGATCGCTGATATTAAAAGTATGACTACCTAAGAATGTATCGGGCATATCTAACTCATAAGCATTGTCATTAATCCTCTTAAGGATTTGGAAAGGTCCATCTCCTCGAGGCATAAGTTTGGACTTCCTTTGAGTAGGAAAATGATCCTTCTTCAAATGAAGCCAAACCCAATCACCCTCATCAAAGACCAATGCTTTTCTCTTTTTGTTGGCAAGTTCCGCAAACTTGCCAGCCTTCTTCTCAATTCTCTTCTTGATGTCTTTATGCAAAGTTTTCACAAAAGAAGCCTTTTCATCACCATCTTTGCACAAGATATCCTCAAGAAGGGGAATAGGAAGAAGATCAAGAGGTGTTAAGGGATTAAACCTATAGACAACCTCAAAAAGAGAATGAGAGGTGGTAGAATGTACTACACGGTTATATCAACATGAGGTAGTAAATTCTCCCACACTCTAGGGTTTCCCGAAATAAAGCATCTCAATAGTTGGCCCAATGTTCTATTAACCACTTCGGTTTGACCATCAGTTTGTGGGTGACAAGTGGTAGAAAATAAAACCTTAGTACCAAGCTTGCCCCACAAGGTCTTCCAAAAATGGCTTAAGAACTTTGGGTCTCTATCGGACACAATAGTCCTAGGTATCCCATGCAAGCGAACCACTTCTTGGAAGAAGAGGTTTGCTATATGACATGCATCATCCACTTTGTGGCAAGGAATAAAGTGAGCCATCTTTGAAAAACGATCCACTACCACAAAAATGAAGTCCTTTCCCTTTGATGTCTTGGGTAATCCTAAGATGAAATCCATAGAAATATCAACCCAAGGCATTGAAGGGATAGGAAGGGGAGTATACAATCCATGGGGATGCATCCTAGATTTAGCTTTGCGGCAAGCCATGCATTTATCACACAAACTATGAACATGTTTATGCTATGAGGCCAAAAGAAATGTTCATGCAACACATCAAAAGTTTTAGCAACCCCAAAATGTCCCATCGAACCCCCTTCATGTGCTTCTCTAACAAGAGATGATCTAATAGAACCATGAGGAACACAAAGACGTTTTCCTTTAAAAAGAAATCCATTTTGTATAAAAAAATCTTTGTGTCCTCCCTTAAGACACTCTTGAAAGATTTGAGAAAAATCAAGGTCATCATGATAAAGATCCTTAATGTGATCAAAGCCAAGAAATTGAGATCCCAAAATGTTTAGCAAAGTATATCTTCTAGAAAGTGCATCCGCCACAATGTTTACTTTGCCTTGCTTGTGCTTGATCACATAAGGAAATTGCTCAAGAAATTCTACCCATTTGGCATGCCTCTTGTTGAGCTTGTTTTGGCTTTTCAAATATTTAAGAGATTCATGATCACTATGGATCACAAACTCTTTAGGAAAAAGATAATGTTGCCAAGTATGCAAAGCTCTAACAAGTGCATATAACTCTTTATCATAGGTAGAATAGTTGAGAAGACTACCTTTCAATTTCTCACTAAAATAGGCTATGGGGTGGCCCTCTTGAAGGAGGACACCCCCAATGCCTATATTGGAAGCATCACACACTATCTCAAATGTCTTAGTGAAATTAGGAAGAGCCAATATGGGAGCATTAGTCAATCTTTCTTTTAAAATCTCAAAAGCTTTTTGTTGTGCTTCTCCCTATTGAAAGACCACATCCTTTTTCACTATGTCATTGAGTGGTGCGGCAATTGTACCAAAGTTAGGTACAAAGCGTCTATAGAAAGACGCAAGTCCATGGAAACTTCGGACTTCATTGATGTTTAAAGGTGTAGGCCAATTTTGAATGGCCACCACCTTAGCTTGGTCCACATGGACCCCCTTACAACTCACAACAAACCCTAGGAATTCTATATGATCAAGAGCAAATATACATTTAGTAAGGTTAGCATACAAATGTTCCTTCCGAAGGGTTTCCAAAACTTGCCTAACATGCAACCTATGTTCATTAAAAGATAAGCTATAAATGAGAATATCATCAAAATAAACAACAACAAACTTACCAATGAAAGGTCTCAAAACATGATGCATGAGGCGAATGAAAGTACTTGGTGCATTGATCAAGCCAAAAGGCATAACCAACCACTCATAGAGACCAAAGTTGGTCTTAAAAGCGGTCTTCCATTCATCACCCGGTTTGATACGGATTTGATTGTAGCCGCTTTTAAGATCAATCTTTGAAAATATTTTAGAACCATGCAACTCATCCAACAAGTCATCAAGCCTAGGTATGGGATGCCTATACTTAATTGTTATGTTGTTTATGGCCCTACAATCCGAACACATCCTCCATGATCCATCTTTCTTAGGCACTAGGATGACAGGCATAGCACACGGGCTCATACTATCTTGGACCCACCCTTTCTCTATTAAGGCTTCTACTTGTTGGCGAATTTCCATGGTTTCACTTGGATTGGTCCTATAGGCTGGACGATTTGGTAAAGAAGAGCCCAGTATCAAATCAATTTGGTGCTCAATCCCTCGCAAAGGTGGAAGTCCTTTTGGAGGATCTTGAAACACATCTTGAAACTCTTCTACCAACTTTTCCAAACTATGAGGACTATCAACAAGTGGTTCTATCTTAAGAGTTCTAGGGATGGCTAAGAAAAGAGGATGGTGTGCCACTAATTCCCTATGAAGCTCATGCCTAAACACAAGGAGTGTAGGCTTGGAACTCTTATCCTTTTTATCTTTTTTATCTTTTCCTTCATTTTCACTCTCCCTCTTTTTCTTCATTAAGATTTGGTCCTCATGGACTTCTCTAGGAGAGAGAGATTTTAGAGTAATCTTGTGACCATGGAAATCAAAAGAAATTTTGTTGGAAAAGCCATCATGTAAAATTTTTCTATCAAATTGCCAAGGCCTTCCCAAAAGCACATGTGTGGCTTCCATGGGCACAACATCACACAAGACCTCATCTTTGTATTTTCCAATAGAGAAATGGATGATGACTTGCCTATCCACAATTTATCCCTACTTCAATAAGCCATTGCAACTTATAGGGTTGGCTATGAGAGATGGTAGGCAAGCCAAGCTTATCTACAACTCTTGTACTAGCTACGTTTGCACAACTACCCCCATCCACTATCAAGGAGCATATGTTGTTTTGAATAAGACATCTTGTATGAAAAATATTTGCCCTTTGACTTTCATCAAAGGGTTATGAAACTTGACCAAGAAGTCTTCTCACAACCAACAAGTCTCCTTCTAATGGACTCCCACTCTCATTCCCACTAGATGCACTTGAATGTGAAGAATGCCTAGGTGTATCTGAATCATGCTCACTCATAATAATGCCATCATGCATGTACATGTTCCTTTTAGAAGGACAATTTGAAGCAATATGACCATAACCCAAACACTTAAAGCATTTCTTACTAGACGTTTTGATTGGTGATTTAGGCCTAGAAGTAGATGGCTTTGATTCCTTGGGTTTGAAAGAGGAATCTTGGGAAGGAAATTTTGAAAAAGATTTTTTATTTCTCCAAGACTTGTTATAGTAGCCATCATTGGAAGAGTTTTTAAAAGAATTTTTCTTAGCAAGTTGGGCTTCCACCTTCATTGCTAAGTGAACTAAAGATCCCAATGATGAGTACTCTTGCAATTCCACAATGTCTTGGATATCCTTCCTAAGTCCACTAACAAACCTAGCAATCATGGCTTCCTCACTTTCTTCTAATTCAATTTTAAGCACAAGCGTTTCAAGCTCCTTGAAATATTCTTCCACATTTAGCGTGCCTTGTTGAAACCGTTGGAGTTTCAACATAAGGTCTTTCCTAAAATGTGGAGGCACAATCCTAGCGCGCATTTGATATCTTAAAGAGTTCCAAGAGTCCACGAGAGGACCCTTGTGATATATAATGTCCTTTACAACTCCATGCCACCATTTCATGGCATAATCACTAAATTCTAAGGTAGCTAGCTTAAGTTTGTGCTCTTCTTGGATCTCATGGATCTCAAATATTTGTTCACACTTGGCTTCCCAATCTAAATATAGATTTGGATCACTAGAGCCACTAAAATTAGGAAGCTTGACTGAACGAAGCCTTGACTTTGCATCTTGATAGTATCCATTGCCATGGTGAGGTCTCTCCCCTTCATTGTGATGTCTTTGGCCATGAAATTGGGGTGGAGTCCTTCTTCTCCTATGGTCCTCTTCAGGGCCTATGTCATTTGAGGAAGCTCTTGTGGAATGTCTTTGTGAATGATGTCCATTATGAATAGAGGGAGATGGCCTAACATGTTGCAACTCCATCTCTTGCAATTTTTCTTCCAAGCATCTAATGGTTCTTTGTGCTTCATGTAATTCACCAAGGATTGAAGCTTTGGAAGGAGAATTCTGCTTGTAGGATGCATCACTTGAAAATCCTGCCATTTGTAATTAAAAAGAACAAAAACAGCAAAGACACAAAACAGCAAACAAGTCAAGAATTAAAATTGGCAAAACAGTGAGCTTGGCAATGAAACTGCCGAAGTGAATTGAGGCAGAAAATATATGACTCTCAAAGAAATAAAGTCCTTGCACCAATCTGATCTTGAGGTCTTGGAAACCTGAAATGAAATATGTCAAAGCAAGGCACACCAATCTCAAAGCCAACACCACAAAACCAAAGACACAATAAAGACAAACAAGAAAAGGTATAAGCAAGAAAAGGCAATTTCAAATGGAATACTAGATGTAGACAAACTCAAAGAGTAATGAACAAGTACACAAGCAAGAAAAATAAGTAACTCAATGAGAAAGTAGGCACACAAAAGAATACTTAAAGAAAAGCACTAGAGTAGATGAAGAAAACAAAAAATGAGCTACTGGAAAAAAAAAATTTATGCAAACTGTGCTTGATATTCACTGATTTATCTGGAATGATATAGAGCGAACTGGACTATGAAATTTTAACCACACAAACTTCAAGATGTTAAATCAAAAATGGCACTGGAATTATGTAAAAAAAGCAAGCCAATAAAATGAGATAAACTTTTCAAAATCGCTGCTAGATTACTGTATTTTTTCGGCAGGAATGTACACTTTTTGTATTTTAGTTATCATTTTTTGTGTACGTTGAATTTTTTTGTACTTCTTTTTTCTATTCTTTTCTAACACTTTGAAGATCACAAATCCAGAATTTCAGAAATTTCCAGTGAGTAAATTAATTGCAATAAGCAAAAACAGTAAGCACTTGTGTTCAGAAATAGAGGAATCCTAAGAGGAATGAAAAACAGAATTATGAACTAGCAAAGACATAATGGAAATTGTGTAATAGAACTTGTATAGGTCTAAAATACAAGTATGAACTCAATCTAAAACAGAAAATGCACAAAGGATCAAGCAATAAACTAAAAAAATAGAATGTAAACCAAAGCAAGAAACAAAAAATTGCAATAAAAGTACTACAAGAAGTGATGACATATTATGGAAAAACAAGACAGTGATAAAACTATTATAGATTCAAAAAGGAAAATACTCAAACATATGATAGGCACAAATAAGAAAACAGCAATAAAACTCAAAATAAGCCTAAAAATAGAAATGTAAACACAAGAATATAGAGCTCTTGAATTAAAGTGCAACACAACTCAAAAATTAAACAAGAACACACCTAAACTCTAGATACCACATGATGTGAATTCAAGAACATAAGATGAAAGGTTCTTGACATTCTTAGGAAACATCTTGAGTTGGTCATTAGAGAGGCACTTTTTCTTAGAATTGGATCAATTTTCTAAGTCAAGAACTCACCAAAACTATTGCCAAAACACAAACTCATATGGAAGTTCCAATTATTGTCAAATTGAACCGATTAAAGTGATAGGAAAAACCATAGCACCGAATAGAATTGGCATAGAAGAGAATTGGCATAGAAGAGAATTGAACCGAACAAAAATTAAATTAAAGGCAAGGAAACTAAATATAAGTGCTGGAAATACAAAACAACCAAACCAACACACAAGAACAAAAGCTAAGACATGAAAATTAGAAGAGAAGGAAGGAAGGAGAAGAGAATGCTCATGAAGAAGGAGGTATGGTTGGATGATCACGCCACTAAGAGGATGAAGGCTCCTAGATGAGTGTGCAAGCCGCCACTTGAGGTAACCATTGAACCTTCAAGATAAGACTAGTGAAGAAGATGCAAAGCTCTCCAATGCTCACTCAAAAATTGAGTAAAGTTTCTCTAATTCAAAATTCAAATCTGAAAAATACAAGGGCAGCACCTTAATTTAAGTGTGAAGGTGCTGAAATGCAAGCTAAATGAATTAAAAAACTCCCCCCAAATTCAAATGAAAATGGCGCCTAAACAAGTCATGAGGAAGGTGTGACTTCTTCTCTCACTTTGGAACCTCCTATTTTAACTCCTACACCTATCTACTAACGCACCCCCCTCCTAATGCTCCTAACTAAAGACCTAAAAATGCTTTAACACAAGAGGTTTCTCATGTTTTCCTCTAAGCACCCTCACACAATGAAATTACAAAAAGGGAAAATAAACGTCCCCTTGCTCCTAAAGCTTTGAACATGCTTCTTGTGAGCCTTTGAGGTTGACTTTGATCTCCATGAACGTCCTCAACCTCTTCTTCTTCATGATGATTGGCCTCCATGTCCTCTTGAGCTTGATCTCCATCAACTTGGTTAAGTTAATGTCCAGTGGGGATTTTCCTTAGGTTCTCACCTTAATCATCCTAAAATCTCAATCCTAATTAAAGTGCCACCATAAAATGCTAAATCATAAAATCAACTCACATCATGTGGTTATTAGAGCTTAGGTTCTTATGCTTAACTTTTTGAGTTGATTTGGCACTTTACATTCAAGCAATTTAAATTCTAGCACCTTTAAATTTAAGTACCTTTAATTTCTTGTCATTTATTTTCTTGCTTTTATTTTCCAGCCCTTTATTTAGTGCAGATTTTTTTTCCAGCACCTTATATTCATAGCATTTTTTCGTTTTGAATATGCTCCTTCTTATACCTTTCTTTGATCTTGCTTTTTACTTTGAGTCTTATGTTCCTTAGTGTTCTAGGTGTCCTTGTTTTTGCTTCTACTTACTTGCTTTTAATTTTGAAAGTTTGCAAAGTCTTTAGATATTGGTTTTAGTAGAGGTTGATTTAGAGTTCCAAACATATGATTTCAAGTGTTCAATCATATTGAATCCACCACAAAACTTTTTGTGCGAAGTGAATGTTCTTCAAAATTGTCATGATGCAATCTATGGATCTTTCTTTCCATAATTCAATTTAAGTATAAAAAAAAAAAAGCAAAACAATACCAAAAACAGTATAAAACAGATTGGTACTGCACCTATGTACTGACCAAGTAGTCAGGTGTGATGACGTAATTGTGAGGTAATCCTGTGGGCGTGCTTGAGGAGGACACATGGATCAAGAAGAGTAAGAGAAAGGAAAGTGTAGCTTAGAAGTCGATGAGATTGTCGTTTGTTGAAGAAGGTGGCGGTCTCCGATTTCTCTTGTATGTAATCAGTAATCGCCTAGATTGCACCTGATCGCCGTGTGTGAAGATTAGGAGATCAGATGGTCAACAAGTCGCCGAAAGGAGCACATCGCCGAGTATTTGAGAAGACTTGGTAAGCACTAATTATATGGTCTAAATACAGAAGATAAGTGGCATGTCTGCTGTAAGGACCTGTAAAATTTAATTGGAATAAAAGAGATATATTTTAAATGAATTCTATGTATGTTCTATTTAAAATAAAAAGGAAGGAAAGCTAAGTTTAGAAGGCTATGAGGTCGCCGGTCGCCTGCTACGCATGGTCGCCAGGGCGCGAGGCATGCAGGCATCGCGCGGGCGCGAGGCATGCGGGCATCGCGCGGGCGCGAGAGGCATGCGGGCATCGCCAGGGCTCGAGGCATGCGAGCATCGCCAGGGCGCGAGGCATGCGGGCATTGCCAGGGCGCGAGAGGCATGCGGGCATTGCCAGGGCGCGAGAGGCATGCGGGCATTCGCCAGGGCGCGAGGCATGAGGTCGTCCCCCAGAGGGAGACATCGGTCGTCTTCCAGGGCGAGGGGGACATCGGTCGTTCGCCAGGATGAGTCAGCGGTGGAAAGTTATCGCGCGACGTCGAGTTTCACACAGAGTAAGGTGGGACCCAGGCTCCCAGCATGAAACGTCCTGCATGCACGACACGTAGGCAAAAAGAGTGGTTCAGGCTAGTGACCTCAGAGTGTTAGCCTGCGCAGAGGCACGCTTAGTTGTACTGTTCAGTGAAGCGTACACGCAAACTTCCCTGCAGAGTGGGTGGTGGCAGCGGTTTTTGTGGAGAAGTCAGCTTAAGATACAAAAACCCATTTCTGAGAGAGAAAGAAAGAAACGTCGCAGTTGTTCAAGAGCGAAAGAGTGAGTTCACCTCCCTTCTTCTCCATTCTCTCCTTCGCACTGCGATTCTGGCACCTTCACACAAGAGTACGACGAACGACGACCACCATTAGAGCACCTGGGAGGTTCTCTGCAAGTCCTTCAACCAGACGCAAAAACAGAGCCAAGGCGTTGTTCAAGCTTCGTTGGGTTTCGGAGCTCCTGGTGTTTTGCGCAAGTCCAGGTAAGGGAAGCTAGCCTTCGTTTTCAATACAAGCCATAGTTTTGCTGTTTCTGAAGTGAGGGCGACGTGGTCGCCGGTTCTCTGTTTCTTTCGAAATGCTCTGTTCTATGTGGTTGGGCGACGTGGTCGCCGGTTTTAAATACGGGTTTCGAACTCCCCTGTGTTCGACGTTGTTTGAAGCTGTTTGGGATTTAAATACAATATATATGTGATATTCGAAAGTTTGAAACGTTGAAATGATTGTTGCTGTGATTTGAAATATTCCTTTGTATGGTATGACGTCTTGAATGCTGTGAATGTGGGATCGAGGCATAGTATTTTCAGGAAAGGAAATACCGTGTAAGATCTGTATAGGTGTATTGACTAGGGGCTTGTCTAGAAGGAGATATCCTGACTCTACTGAGATAATGGAACCACATAGAGGAAGTTATTCAGTTGGTGAGAGTCGAAGGAGGTTCATACGTATGGGTGAGTTGTTCAAGTGGGAACGAGCTCGGCCTATTATATGAATTCACCCTGTCATACCGGGAGAGTTGATGACATTGAGATTATATGCGCATGGCTGTGTGGATTTCACAGCGACCCTGTGTGGATTTCACAGCGACCCTGTGTGGATTTCACAGTGGTATGGTATGACAGGTGCAGATCTCTGAGCCTGAGTCAACGCACGAGTCAATCCGGAAGTAGTGTCATGTGTCTATGTATTGTGAGTCAGTGGAAAGTCTGACGTGTGAACCATGAATACTAAAATTTGAAATAGACACTTGACGAGTTATGGAATATGAGTATGTCGATGGTTGAAAATTGATATGGATCATGAATGGTGTGAAGTTTTATGTTTACTATTGATTTAAAAGTTTTTAAACCATCTAGCTTACCCCTTTTCTTTTGTATTGCTCTGTGGTTATTTTCTCTTAAAACTGTGATGATCGTGTATTTTTACACGGGAGCAGATGATCTTCCAGGGAGTAGAGCTCCTTAGAGAGTGGTCGCCGGATGTAAGGACCTGGAAAATTAAATTGGAATAAAAGTGGTATATTTAAATAATTTCGGAAGGTGTCATTATCTAAAATACAAAGTTGGTAAATGAAGTTTCGTAGTGGCAGACATCGGACGTCGCCCTTGACCTGGGACATGATCGCCTGTCGAGTAGGTTGTACATGATCACCGAAAATGCACGTAGTAGGTGGTCACCATCCTGGATCAACCAGAGTGGGTTTCAACAGCCACGCGTATCAAGGTGTGGGTTAAACCTTAGATGCGCTGTGCATGCGAACTCTATGCTTGAGCGAAAGAGATCACCCTTAGTGTAGCATGCATGGAAGAACGAAGAGAAGTGCTGATCTACTCTTGGAAATATGAAGCCACCGACGTCACCGAGTCATGTGGAGAAGATACCTTAGACGTAACATAGTGGAATGAAGGACCTCAAGGAAGGCGTGGCGATGTGTCATCGAGCATCGCCAGGGCGCAAGGCATGCAGGATCGCCTGGGCGCGAGGGGCATGCGGGCATCATCAGGGGGAGAGGTCATCGGTTGTTAACCTTTGCGCGAGAGGTCATCGGTTGTTAACCTTCGCGCGAGAGGTCATCGGTTGTTAGCCTTCGCGCGAGAGGTCATCGGTTGTTAACCTTCGCGCGAGAGGTCATCGGTTGTTAACCTTCGCGCGAGAGGTCATCGGTTGTTAGCCTTCGCGCGAGAGGTCATCGGTTGTTAACCTTCGCGCGAGAGGTCATCGGTTGTTAGCCTTCGCGCGAGAGGTCATCGGTTGTTAGCCTTCGCGCGAGAGGTCATCGGTGGATAGTCTTCGCGCCTGTGGTCATCGGTGAAAAGGTCATCGCGCTACGTTAAGTTATACACAGAGAACGTGGGACCCAGACATCCAGCATGAGACGTTCTGCATGCGCGCCACGTAGACAAAAGAGTGGTTCAGAATAGTGACCTCAGAGTGTTAGCCTGCGCAGAGGCACGCTTAGGTGTACTGTTCAGCGAAGCGTACACGCAAACTCCCTGCAGAGTGGGTGGTGGCAGCGGTTTTTGTGGAGAAGTCAGCTTAAGATGCAAAAACCCATTTCTGAGGGAGAAGGAAAGAAACGTTGCTGTGGTTCCAGAGCTAAAGGGTGCGTTTATCTCCCTTCTCCTCCATTCTCTCCTTCGCACTGCGATTCTAGTACACCTTCACACAAGAGTACGACGAAGCAACACCATTAGAGCACCTGGGAAAGTCTCTGCAACTCCTCCAAAAAAAGCCAGACTCAAGAACAGAGCCAAGGTTCTGCAAGCTTCGTTGGATTTCGGAGCCCCTGGTATTTGCGCAAAATCCAGGTAAGGGAAGCTAGCCTTCATCTTTAATACGAACCATCGTTTAGCCTTTTCTGAAGGGTGGGCGACGTGGTCGCCGTTTTCGCTTTCGTCTTCATGAAATGCTTTGTGTTATGTGTTTGGGCGACGTGGTCGCCGGTTTTAAACATAGTCTTTGAAAACGCTCTGTGGTTGAACTAGATCGCCGGTTTTGGCGCTGTTTTACGAAATCTCTGTTTTTGATGTTATTTTGAAACTACTTGAGATTTACATGAGATATTCGAAGATCTGAAGCTTTGAAATGTTTGTGGATGTGATTTGAATCATTTACTTGAATGGTAGGATGTGTTTGAATGCTGTGAATGTGGGATCGAGGCATAGTATTTTCAGGAAAGGAAATACCGTGTAAGATCTGTATAGGTGTATTGACTAGGGGCTTGTCGAGAAGGAGATATCCTGACTCTGCTGAGATAATGAAATCACGTAGATGAAGTTATTCAGTTGGTGAGAGTCGAAGGAGGTTCGTATGAATGGGCGAGTTGTTCAAATGGGAACGAGCTCGGCCTGTTATACGAATTAACCTTGTCATACCGAGAGAATGGTAACAATGAGATGGTCTAATGCGCATGCTGTGTGGATTCACAGTGGTAGGTATGACAGGTGCTAATCTCTGGGCCTGAGTCAACACACGAGTCAATCCGGAAGTAGTGTCAAGTGTCTTGTGTTGTGAGTCAGTGGAAAGTCTGACATGTGAAATGAGAAACTGGAACATTGATAGACACTTGATGCTGTGTTGTGAAATGGAATGACTATGGGAAATGTAGTGAATTTGTGATTTTGGGCGATCAGCTGAATGCTAATTGTAGTTCTACGTTTTACATGGATAATTTGGAACTTGGTTTACTTTGATTGTCATGTTCATGATTTAAACTCTATTTAAAGATATCTAGCTTACCCTTTATTTTGTATTGCTCTGTGGCTGTTTTCTATTAAAAACTGTGATGATCGTGTCTTTTACACGGGAGCAGATGATCTTCCAGGGAGTAGAGCTCCTCAGTGAGTGGTCGCCGGAAGGAGATCGCCTATCTCCGTCTCTACCGGGTGATCGCCGGTTTATGCCTCCATCGGGTGATCGCCGGTTTTCGTGTCCTGATAGAAGATCGCCCGTTTTGAGGTCTTCTGTTAGAGATCGCCGTTTTAAAGTTGGAGATCGCCGTTTTCTTTTGAGACCGCCTGTCTTACTGCATTTCTTTTATTTTCGTAAAATCTTGCAAACATTTGATTTGGTTATGTATTAAACTCCCTAAGAGGAGTAACTTCATTTCTGATTTATATATAAATACATATTATTTTGTACTCTTCAATATTATTTGGTTACACTTAATTTCAATTATACATGGATGTATGTATTATTTTGGCGAGATGTTACACCGGAAGGAGATCGCCTGTTCCGTCTCTATCGGGTGATCGCCTGTTTCTGCCGCTATCGGGTGATCGCCTATTTTTTTTTTGTTCTGGTAGCAGATCGGCTGTTTTGGGTCCCCTGATAGGAGATCGCCGGTCTATGTAGGGAGATCGCCGGTTTTCAATTTAGTTGGTTGTATTTTGTTTAAATTTTAGAAAAATATACCGGTTATGTATTTATCTCCCTGTGAGGAGAAACTTTATTTATTTATATAGAATTTTGTTCACTTCAATCTATTTGTTACTTTTATTATATGAGCATGTATGGTATTTTGGCGGGATGTTACATCTGCCGTCAAAGTAGAGAAGATAAGTGGCATATCTGCCACCATGTGTAGTGTGAGCCGTGATACCCAGTGTTAACCAGCTCGCCATGTTAAGGTTATGCCCAGAGTAGCCTGTGCACTAAGCTACTCCCTGTGTGGATAACTTAGTCACAGGAGCAAAGTGAAAGTAACTTTTCAGCTGCAGGTACTCCAAATGGTGACACGTGTATGACCAGATGTTATCCACGTGTCACGAGGAATAACCGTCAGGAGAGAGAAAGACTCAGGTATATATATAGAATTCTTAATGGAATTCAGGGAACGGTTTTTTTTTTATTGGTGGTGATTCACTTGCACACGGTTTTGAGTTTTCTCTGAAATTCTTTGTTGATTCGATCATTGACTTGAGCGTCGGAGCGCAACCGGCCGCAGAGGCGCCATACTGTTCTTTCAGGTCTCTTTGAGGATTATCAGGTGAAGGTCATCGGTGTACTTGGCGTGAAGTTGGAGAGGATGAGGTTTGAAAAGGAGAAGTTCTAACGCTCTGGTCAAGAGGCTGGATCATTTGGCGCCCACCGTGGGGCCGTGTAAACTGTGATTCCCATCCACAGTTGAGTTTGTGAGGTTTTTGGTAGTTTCTGTTCGATTGCTTGCTGCCACAATCGTTTTTCGGAGGTTTTGACCGTTTGAATTGAAGTTCAATCGGTGAAGAGTGGTTTTCTGGAGGTTTTTGTTGGGTTTAATAGTGCCAAAGTTCAAGAGGGGGGGTGAATTGACCTTTTAAAACTTTCTCGCAGAAATAGTGTTTAACACAGTTTTACAGAAAAATAAATCGATTTATGTGAAAATGAACAGATTTATTTCAGCACTATTTTTGTTTGAAAAGCTTTTAATACAGCAAGGTTAATCACAAGATTATACAGATAGAATTTCAAGATGCACACACACAGATATTAGATTGAAAAATAGTGTAACTCAAAAACAACAAACCTTAATTCCAATTCGTGTGATTTAGGTTCAGTTAAGGGCTTGACAATTAGTGTGACAATCTATTACACACAACCTGTTTTATTAGCCTTTAACAGATTATCAGTGTTCTTATTGAAATCAGACAGTTTTCCAGAAATTAAGAACAATGAATCACAGAACAACAAGCTTCAACTTTAAGCAATTGTTTAAGGTTCAATTAATAGTTTTAACAATTTCTTGAGCAACCTATCACAGCCAATCTGTTCCAGTGGCTTTTAGCAGATTTTATATGTTCTTATCAGATTCAAACAACTTTTTCAGAAATTAAGAACAGTATGCACAGTGCCCAGAAAGAACAGATTTATTTTCAATTGAACAGATTTATTTCTTCGCTGTTTTATCAATTATGCATAAACGAAATTGCAGAGAGAGAGAGAGAATGAGCACAAGCAGTTATACTGGTTCACTCAACTGAGCTACATCCAGTCTTCACCAAAACCAGGTGGAAATCACTAAAACACAGTACAACCAAGTACAATTCCCACTGTTCTTGAAACCTACAAGAACTTAGGTACTCTTGCTGAAAAAAAACCTATTTCAGCTCACACACACTCACACACACTCCAAGAAAACCTATCAAGAAGAGTGTTCAACCAAACTATTACAAGAAATGAGAAGTGAAACGACTACACCTGATTGAGGATACAAAGATCTGCCTTAAACCAGTAGGCAAGATTGCTAGAACAGTAGCAGCACCTCACACCAAGCTTTTGGAACCAAACCAAGAACAAGCACTTTGTGATTTTTGAAAGCTTTGAAGAACAAATGCTAATCCTTTGTAAACACTTAACTCTCTGCTGTCAAAACTTGTTTTTGCAAATGTATGAATCAGTAATAAACTCATAAACAAGTTTGCATTTTATAGAAAACCAACTTATAAAAGATTTTTGAAAAACAGTTAAAGCTGTTATAAAATGAACAGATTGAAAATAAAATGAACAGATTTATTTTCAAAGGCAGTTAGAGAATTTGTTAAGAGAGGAGACTTAGTCAACCATTCTAGTGCAGAGATAAAGCTGAAAAATGTTTAAGCTTGACATGGCACCAGAGACAAAAAGAATCTATTCATTTACAGATGAATAGATTTATTTTTCAAAACGAAAACAGAAAAGCTTAACTGTTTGAAACTCAGTCGTTTTGAAAAGAAGAAGACTTAGTCAAAATACCTGATGCACAACATCTAATTTTTACAAGACTTAGCCAAGGCATCAGTGAAAAAAAAATGAATCTGTTTATTTAGAAAAGAACAGATTTATTTTTATGCAGTAAACGTGTTTTTTTTGTAAAACATGTGAAAAACAGTTTAAGAAAACTTATGCTTGTTCTTATCACATGGCCAGTGGTTATGAGGTGAGATACTCAGCAAAAGCCCACTCTTAGACAACCTCTAAGCACTACCTAAGACACACTTAAAGCAAAGCAAAATACAAATGAAATGTACATAGAAGTCTTCATCAAACACAATCTTGAAGGGGCAGCAACCATCTTCAACAATCTCCCCCTGTTTGATGGAGACAAATCCCCATAGCTAACCTTATAGCTTTGTTGCTTTAAGCACCTGCACTGCACCAGATTTTAAACCAGAAAAAATAGCAGTATTGCATAGCATAAGACATGGTTTTAAGGTGCAGAATGAACTCCCTGTTTCAGTTTTCAGCAGCTATTTTTCTCCCCCTTTGGATTCATCAAACAGCATATAAACATAGGGAAAGCAAATATGAAACAGAAACCATAACCATAATAGTCCAGAAAAGTAAAACCATATTGTTCAGCATTACAGACATTTGAAAAATGATAAAAACAGCATTAAAAATAGAAGACTACTGATCCTTGTAGTAAAGCTTTGCAAGCTGTGCCTGAACCCCTTCAATCTGATCATCAAGGTGTTGAAACCTTGCATGAGTAGTCTCAAAGTATGCCCTTTGTTCTGCTGACATTACATCAAGATGATACAGCACTTGCCTCTCAAACATAGGCATTGGTTCTCCTCGGTATTCTGGACCTTGATAGGCAACTATGGCATTTGCAGCAACTTCCTCATGTTCAGATTGGGTAGCAGGTGAGTCATCATCAATAGGAACAGCTTCATCCTCATCCTCATGTTCTGCTTGAGGGTCCTTCTCCTTGAGAACCACCCACTTGTCTTCAATTTTGTGAAAACCCATTTTGGTGAGAGTTGAAGTATCAATCTCACTTACAGCTTTGATAGGGTCATTTCTCTCATTTGTAACATCAACACCAAAGTAATCAATTAATTTGGAAACAAGAATAGCATAGGGAAATTGGTAATCAGCCAACCTTTTTGACTTGAGCATGTGTTCATTGACAATGAACACCCAGTTTACCTTAATCTGGTTCATGATGCAATATAGGAGAATGAGATCCTCTTCATGTAAGACAACATGGTTTGTCCCTCTTGGAATCAGTTGCCATGCTATGATGTATGCAACTAGGCGTGGAGTGAGGTTCAAATGTCCTGCATGGAACCCGTTAATTCCAGCAGCTTTTTCAGTTTCTGGTGCTTCAACACAGCCCTTGTTTCTACTAGTTTTTCAGATTTCAGCCAGTTGAAATCCAGCACCTTGGGTATGTTGATCTACTTCCTGCTTGTCTCATGAATGTAGGCATTGATGCCCTTTTCATTTCCAGCGAACCATCCTTCTAACACACCTTGAAATGTGGTTTGCTTCCCCTTATTTTTCTGTTTCTTGAAAGAAGAAGCCATGGTTGAACCTGAATTCTTTTCTTGGTTTCAAATGGTGAGAACAGAAAGAGAATGGCCAATGTGGGTAGCAAATATTCACACAGATTTATAGCAGAATAAATGGATTGATATGGCAGTTATGAATGGATATGCATGAAGATTTTATGCTCTGAATTTGTGCAGAGAATCTTTGAAAATATGCACCAAATATTTAGGGTCACGATGCATACACTCAAACTCTTATTGAGCACCCAAACCATCAAAACGGTTACATAACCATGACCAAAACCGTCAAAGGTACAAAGGTTAATGCCCACTAAGTCAGTCAAGCATTCAAAGATCAGAAATTCTCTTTCCTAGTCATTAATGCATATCAGTGCAGAAAATAAACACATTCAATTACGAATAAACAGATTTAATTTTTTTACTGCTAGGCACAATTGACATTTATAATACCCAATTCATTAAGCAGAAAATTAAACCTATCTTTGGCTAATGGTTTTGTGAACAAATCAACAAGTTGTAAATCAGTACCAATGAACTTAATATCACATGTTCCATTAGATATGTGTTCCCTTAGAAAATGATGCCTAATTTCAATGTGTTTGGTTCTTGAATGCATGACAGGATTTTTGGTTAAGTTGATTGCACTTGTATTATCACACAGCAGAGGTATATGGTTAAGTAAGATACCAAAATCATTCAATTGTTGTCTTAGCCATATAGTTTGAGCACAGCAACTTCCTGCTGCAATGTATTCTGCTTTAGCAATGGAAAGAGCTACACAAGCCTGCTTTTTGCATTGCCATGAGATCAAGCTTGATCCAAGCAAATGACAGGTTCCACTTGTGCTCTTCCTATCAATTTTGCAACCTACAAAATCTAAATCAGAATATCCAGTTAAGCTTAATGAAATATTACATGGATACCACAAGCCAACTTCTTTAGTTCCTTGCAAATACTTCAAAATCCTTTTGACAACATTGTAGTGTGATTCTTTAGAAGCAGATTGAAACCTTGCACACATGCACACTGCAAACATTATATCTGGCCTGCTAGCAGTTAGATATAGTAGTGATCCTATGAGTCCTCTGTATTTGGTTTCATCAACAGAAATTCCAGCTTCATCATGATCCAAATGACAACTTGTTGAGAAGGGTGTGCTGATTGGTTTACACTTGTCCATTTCAAATTTCTTCAGTAAATCCTTGCAATACTTAGCTTGACTTAAGAAAATGCCATCCTTGAGTTGTTTGATCTGCAAGCCTAGAAAATAGTTCAACTCACCCATCATTGACATTTTAAACTCACTCTTCATGACTTTCACGAAAGCTTCACACAATTCTCCATTGTTTGATCCAAAAATGATGTCATCCACATATACTTGGACTAGAATTGAGTCATCTCCTTTCTTCTTAATGAACAAGGTCTTATCTGATGTGCCTCTGTCATAGCCTTGTGAGGTGAGAAAATCACTTAGCCTCTCATACCATTGCCTAGGAGCTTGCTTAAGTCCATAGAGAGCCTTTTGGAGTTTGAACACATATTCTGGATGTTGATGGTCTTCAAAACCTGGTGGTTGTGAGACAAATACCTCTTCATTTATATAGCCATTTAGAAAGGCACTTTTCACATCCATTTGAAATAGCTTGAACCCTTTGATGCAGGAGAAGGCAAGCAGCAGTCTAACAGCTTCTAACCGAGCCACTGGTGCATATGTCTCATCATAGTCTATTCCTTCTTCTTGATTGTACCCTTTAGCTACAAGCCTAGCCTTGTTTCTGGTGATCACTCCATGCTCATCCATCTTGTTTCTAAATACCCATTTTGTTCCAATTACATTCATCTCAGGTATTCTAGGAACAAGAGTCCAAACCTCATTAAGAGCAAATTGATTCAGTTCCTCTTGCATAGCTAAAATCCAGTTGCTGTCCTTGAGAGCTTCCTTCAAATTCTTGGGTTCAACTTGAGATACAAAGGCCATTGCTTCACAGAAATTGTTCAAGAATTTTCTAGTTGACACTCCTTTCTCAATGTTCCCAATGACATTATCAAGAGTTAAATCTCTTGGGATTTTCCACTCTTTTTGCAAACCTGCAGCTGCAGTAGATTCTTGTACAACATGTGTATCAGCAGTATCAAAATGAATCGATTCATTTTAATTTAAAACAGATTTAAATTCATTACTGTCAGGGTCATCAGCAGCAGTTTTAGATATGCTATGATCAATTTCATCAAAAACAACATGCATTGATTCTTCTACTATAAGCAACCTTTTATTGAAGACTCTATATGCATGACCATTCAAAGCATAACCAATGTGCACACCTTCATCAGATTTAGCATCAAATTTACCAAGATTTTCTTTGCCATTATTCAATACAAAGCATTTACACCCAAATACTCTAAGGTGGCTTACACTAGGTTTTCTGCCCTTATACAATTCATATGGGGTTTTCTTAAGAATTGGTCTTATTAAGGTCCTATTTAAGACATAACCTACAGTATAAACAGCATCAGCCCAAAAATACTTAGGTAGCTTAGATTCATTTAACATAGTTCTAGCTAGTTGCTCTAGTGATCTATTTTTCCTTTCAACTACACCATTTTGTTGGGGTGTCCTAGGGGCTGAAAAGGTATGAGCTATCCCATGCTTCTCACAAAACCTCTCAAACTTAGCATTTTGAAACTCTCCCCCATGATCACTTCGAATTGATTTAATGCAGCAACCATTTTCATTTTGCAGAATTTTTGCTAATTTCTTAAAGGCAGTGTAAGCATCATGTTTATGTGCAAGAAATAAAGTCCATGTAAATCTAGAGTAATCATCCACAACAACTAAGGCATACAAATTTCCAGCCAAGCTAGCAACTCTAGATGGACCAAATAAGTCCATATGTAACACGTCCAATGGATTTTTTGTAGAGACAATATCCTTTAACTTGAAAGAGGATTTGATTTGTTTACCTTTCACACAAGCATCACAAAGCCTGTTGTCCTGAAATTTAATGTTAGGTAAACTAGAAACTAAATCTTTAGATTTCAATTTATTCAAGTGATTTGTGTGTATGTGAGCCAACCTCCTGTGCCACAACCAAGACTCATCACTTCTGGACAGCAAACACTCATTTGAAGAGTTAGTTTCCATGATATTCAGCAGATATATGTTATTCACTCTCTTACCAGTAAACAGTACCTTACTAGATGAATTACTTGATATTGTGCAGCCTTTTGACTCAAAATTCACTTTGTATCCTTTGTCACAAAGCTGACTTATGCTGAGAAGACTATGCTTAAGTCCTTCTACATACAACACATTCTCAATGGTTGTTGAGTTCCCTGTTCCAACAGTTCCTCTGCCCAAAATCCTCCCTCGGTTATTATCACCATAGGTTACATGTCCTTTTGCTTTGAGCTTTAAGCTGGTAAACTTTGTAAGATCTCCAGTCATATGCTTGGAACAGCCACTGTCCAAGTACCACTGATTTTTCTTGCTGCCAATCTGCAAAACAGAATAAAAATGATACAAATGGTACCCTTTTCAGTATAGGGTCCAACACAGATTAAAACCTTCCCTTTGGTAGCCATTTTGCTAAGTTCTTAGGCACAAGATGCTTTCTAGCAATGCAAGACCTAGAGGTATGACCAGATTTCATGCAGTAAAAACAGGTTACATGAGATGCCTTTTTGCCACTGTTAAAAGCTGAAAAAACTGATTTTGCTGGAACAAAAAAACTTGAAAGCTTTTTGACATTGGTTACATTTCCAGGGGTATAACCAAGTCCATTCTTATTGAAAACAGCATTCTGTGATCCAAGGAGAGACTCAAGGTTTTCTCTTCCCTTGGTGAAATTGGAAAGGGTTTTCAGCAAATACTCCACTTGTTTTTCCAATTTTTTGCAGTTTTCACAGGATTTAATAGAGGCATGCAAGCAAGTTAGTTCAAGGCTTACTAAATCTGTTTTGGCCTTATGCAATTCTTCCTCAAGTGTTTTTACTTTAGGTGCCAACACATTATTTACCTTTTGCAGCTTATTGCATATTACAGCTAGCCTATTTGCTTCATCATGTGTTTCCTTGAAGGCAGCAAGCAAATCATCATAGTTATCAGAATCAGCAGAAAAATTACTTACTGAATCAGAGCTTGACTCCTCATCCTTCATCATGAAACACAAATTGTTCTCCTCATCTTCTGTTGAAGAGCTGCTGGTTGAGGATGCTTCATTTTCCTCCCATGAGATGTAGGCTCTTCTTCCTTTGTTCCTTTCAAATTTCTTGCTGGCAGATTTGTCCTTAGTTTGATTGTCTGGACAATCTGTTTTGATATGCCCTGTTTTGCCACATCCAAAGCAAGTATATTTAGAGGAATTTGAATCATTGAGTTTAGGATACCTTCTTTTCTGCTGGTTTCTATTTTTGCTTTTCTTCCTCAGAATTTACTGAATCTTTTTGTAAGAAGACTGATTGTATCATCATCTTCAGCATCTTCTTTTTCTTCCTTAATCTCATTTAGTTCAGTTGCTTTCAGTGCAAGACCTTTGGGTTTTCTCTCTGTTGTTTCCTGCTCTTTAAGTCTTTTAAGCTCTAGCTCATGCTCCATCAGCTTTCCAAACAGTGCAGCAGTTCCCAACTTTTACAGATCACGGCTTTCAGAGATAGTTGTCACCTTTGGTTGCCAGCTTCTGTCAAGGCACTTCAATATCTTTATGTTGAGCTCCTCTCTGTCAAATTTGTAACATCCCGCCAAATTCTTTTCATATTTATATAATGAAATAGAGGTAAAATAATAATATTGAAGTGAACATATGTATATATATATATAATGAAATTGCTCCTCACAGGGAGTTTAATACATAACCGGTCAATTTTCCAAAACTTAAACAAAATACAGCAAAATAGAAAAACAGG
Organism: Phaseolus lunatus; assembly: GCA_013389735.1. NCBI lineage: Eukaryota > Viridiplantae > Streptophyta > Magnoliopsida > Fabales > Fabaceae > Phaseolus > Phaseolus lunatus. Next base: position 315,889 of record JAAFYQ010000082.1, on the reverse strand, counting down.
CGATCTCCTAACAGAAAAGGGCGATATCCTATCAGAAAACAGAAAAGGGTGATCGCCTAACAGAAACAGAAACTGGCGATCTCCTTCCGGCGACCACTCACAGAGGAGCTCTACTTCCTGCAACATCATCTGCTCCCGTGTAAATTATACACGATCATCACAGTTTTAAGAAAAAGCCAAACACAACACCAAAAACACAGGGTAAGCTAGATATTTGAAAGAGAGTTTAGATATGAACTTTAAAATCAAGATAAAACAATTTTAAGACACCCACATAAAAACCATCAACTTTCTCATTCCCTTCACATGACCATCAAGTAATCACATATTACACAATTCCTCAAGAGTCGTTCAATTCACATAATTCATCAAGTGTCTATCAATTTCAATGTTTCTCATTTCTCACGTCAGACTTCCACTGACTCATCACACACAGACACTTGACACTACTTCCGGAAGACTCGTGCGTTGAACTTAACATCCAGAGACCTGCACCTGTCATACTTCACCACTGTGAAATCACACACATTCACAGGGTCGCTGTGAAATCACACACATTCACAAGCGTATAAATGAATCTCAATATCATCACTATCTAGCATGACAGGGTTAATCCATACAACGGGTCAAGCTCGTTCTCTTTCAAACAACTCACCCATACGTATGAACCTCCATCGACTCTCAACGCCTGAATAACTTCATCTATATGATTCCATTATATCAGGAGAGTCAGGATCGTCTCATTCACAGGATACTCACTGATCAATACACCTCATAACCAATCTCAACATGGTATTTCCTTTCCTGAAAATACTATGTCTTGATCCCACATTCACAACATTCAACACATCATATAACACTTAAATGAACGATTCCAATCACAGCAAAACTCATTCCAAGGTTCAGATTTTCGAATATCACATTTAAATCTCAAACAGTTTTCAAACAACACCAAAAATAGGGGAGTTCGAAAAACAACGCCAAAACCGGCGATCTCGTCCAAAAACAGGGGATTATGCAATAACAGTTGAAAACCGGCGACCACGTCGCCCCATCATCTCAATCATCTAATATAAGGTTTTCGTTGGAAATAAGGCTAGCTTCCCTTACCTGAGCTTGCGCAAAACACCAAGAGTTCCAAAACCCACCGAGCTTAAAGATGCCTTAGCTCTGTTTTAGCGTCTGGTTTGGAAAACTTGCAGAGAACCTCCCAGGTGCTCTAAGGGAAGTCGTCGCTCGTCGTACTAGTGCTTGAGGATGCCTAAATCGCAGCGCGAAGGAGAGAAAAGAGAAGGATGAAGGTAAACTTACTCTTTCACTCTTGAACCACTGCAACGTTCTTTGCCTCTCAGAAGTGGGTTTTTGAATCTAAACCAACTTGTCCACAAAAGCCGCTGCCACCACCCACTCTGCAGGGAAGTTTGCGTGTACGCTTCCCTGAACAGTACTACTACACGTGCCTCTGCGTAGGCCAACACTCTGATGTCACTATTCTGAACCACCCTTTTTGTCTACGTGTCGCGCGTGCAGGACGTTTCATGCTGGGAGCCTGGGTCCCACCTTATCTGTGTGAAACTCGACATCGCGCGATAACCTTCCACCGATGACCGCTCGCGCGATGACTATCCACCGATGTCTCATCCTGGCGGACGACCGATGTCTCTCCCTGGAAAACGACCGATGTGTCCCTCATCCTGGCGATGACCGTCTGTCTCTCATACTGGCGATGACTGATTCCCTCATCCCGGTGATGACTGATTCCTCTTCCTGACGGACGACTGATGTCTCACCCTGGAGGACCACCGATGTCTCACCTTGGCAGACAACCGATGTCTCACCCTGAAGGACCACCGATGTCTCCCATCCTGGTTGATGACCGATGTTCCTCTCATCCTGTTGGCGATCTCTTATCGCCCTTGTGTGTGACAAGAACACATCGCCTTACTCTGCTCACCGATGTCACATCGTCACACCTTGCTGAAGGTTCTTCATCCCACTATGTTACGTCCAAGGTATCACCTCCACATGGCTTGGTGACGTCAGTAGCTTCACATTTCCAAGAATAGATCAGCACTACTCCTCGCGTGCCCATGCATGCAACACTAAGGACGATTTCTTATGCTCAAGCATAGAGCTTCGCATGCTCAGCGTATCTAAGGCTTAACCCACACCTTGATACGCGTGGTTTTTGGAACCCACTATGGTTGATCCAGTATCCTGACCACATACTGAATGCACTTTCGGCGATCATGTGTACCATAGGCGATTGGCGATCATGTACCCTACAGGCGATTGGTGTTCATGTGTAATCTAGGCGACAGGCGATTATGTGCCTGAGAAGTCGGAGATTGCCTCCGTCTTCAACAACGGCGATCTCGTAGACTTCTAAGCTACACTTTTCTTCCTTTACTCTTCTTGATCCACATGTCTTCCTCAAGCACACCCACGTGATTACCTCACGATAAAGTCATCGCACCTGACTACTTGGTTAATACAATGGTCAGCCGACCGACCTCTACAAGCTGACCCCAGACCTTGGGCGACGTCTGAGGTCCGACTACTACGAAACTTCATTTACCAGCTCTTTGTATTTTTAGATAATAACATCTTCTAAAATTATTTAAATATAATACTTTCATTCCAATTAAAGTTTCTAGGTCCTTACATTCTCCCCAACAAGAAAAATTTTCGTCCTCGAAAATTGAATTACAAGGAAAAGAGGTAGGGATAGGCTTCTCTCATGGTTCCTTCTAAATCCCAAGTTGTATCACCCGATCTGTCATCCCACACCACCTTCACCATGTTCATGGTCTTGCCTCTGAGCTGCTTACTCTGTTGATCATCAATCCTGACTGGTTTCGCTCCAAACAACAAGTCATCCCTGATCTGCACATCGTCTACTTCCAACACGTGACTAGGGTCTGCAAGATACTCCCTTAGCTGTGACACGTGAAAGACATTATGCAGATTTGCTAATTGGGGAGGTAGGGCAATTTCATAAGCCACTGGACCGATCCTCCTTAAGATCTGATATGGCCCGACTAACTTAGGAGACAGCTCCTTTGATCTGATAGCTCGTCCTACACCCTTGGTCGGTGTCACTTTCATAAATGCATGATCTCCAACTACAACTCCAAAGGTCTTCTCCTCATTGTCAACATCATCACTGCCTCTACAAGAGTTATTATCCTTGTCCTCATGAGCGACATAGAGTGGCTCCCTCAAAGTTATTCCCTTCATATTTTCCAGATCCACAAGGGTTTCCCAACCAAACGATTCTTGCTCACCTTCTTAGCAACTTCAACTTTGGGGATGGATGATGATTCACTTTCTAAGGTAGAGCAATCCGACGAAGATCCATCTACCACTGACATTAGCTGCAGTTACAACACCTTCCCACCACTCATCATACCACCAGGCATATACTGCTGATTCAAACTTAAGAGGGCGACCTGAATGGCGTTCAGGAGAGCATGGCTTGACTGTTAAATGACCCGAACATCGCATACCCAATTAATCAGTAGTTGTCCCTCTAGATGAAGAGACCCATTCCTCTAGTTTCTGTGGTCTCTCTTTATCAAGCAGCTCATCGTACTGGACCTTCAGTAGCGTTGGAGACACACTCCAAATTTTCATCTAAACCAGCATTCTCTAACGCCACTATCTTGCCAAAGTACCTCTATTCTAGCACTGTTTCTTTTCGAACCGATCTTGTAGCAGTAAAAGACTGAAAGAGAATGGCTTATTTCCTTCAGGCGCCCCTCTGGTTCATTTTTTTTTTTGATTACTAATAGCAGATTATGAAAAACCCACCTCTTTAGCAACTGGTTGAGATTTTAGAGTTGCTCACTCAGGAATTCCACTGGATACATCCATATTAGCATTGGATGGGATCTCAGGGTGCTCAATATTCAACACACAGATCATAAGTCCCTCACTGTGTTCAGGGTGAGGACTTGTTGCTACGGCTGACAATGCAGCATTGTTTCTAGGATCAGAAACGAGATGTTGATCACTACAACTGCCACCTAACGGATTAGCTGCAAATCCCATCCCATCGAAAACACAAGGCACAGAAAGTTTTTGTTTCCACATCTAACTTTTTGCAATTCCCTAACATCACCAGAAGAACTTAACGGAAGTGAATCAACACTATCATAACATGGCTTATCCTTATTCTTATCCGTAGCCATTTCCTCCTTCCCTTCTACATTCACAGACAGAGCTGCATCCTCATTTGCCAAGTTCAGGAGCCTTTAACTTCAACCCACCATTCCCACACTCATCTTTCAAATCCCGATCAACAAAACAACCCCCATTCTGCGTGAAACCTTCTCTCTTAGGAGGTAGTCCAGGTATTCCTTCTGGAAATACATCCATGAAATCTTTCACCACATGTATCCTGCTTACGTCCTCTTCATTCTTCACTTCCAACCGAGCTAGGATCACGAAGCACCTCGCCCCTTTTTCCCAACTCCGACCACCCATGCTGAGCAGATATCACATCTGACTCTTGGAGGTCTGGAAACGCTAATTTTCTGCCTACCGCAATCTATGAGAATGTGATTGGCAGATAGCCAATCCATTCCTAGAATAACATCCAGATCCTGAAGAGGTAGGCAGATCAAATTTACTTTGAACCTGCGTCCCTCTACCATCACTGGACATTCAGAGAAAACTATGGAGGTCGCAACCTGTCCTGATGCAGGTGTAGAGACCAACAGTTCAAATGGCAGCTCCTTCACTAGAAGGCCCAACTCGGCTACACACAGGCTTGACACAAAAGAGTGTGTCGCTCCGGAATCAAACAAAATTCTAACACATCTACCAGCTATAGAGTAAACACTTTGTACTAAGTTACCTGACTGAGATGCCTCAGCTCCCGACATAGCAAACACTCTCCCTGCTGTCTGCGGCCTACGGTCTTCATTCCTAAACTGCCGAGAACCACCGGGTTGAGTCATCCTATTCTTGTTAGGACACTCTCTAGCAACATGTCCCATCTTTTGGCATTTGTAGCATCCTTTCTCTGAATTCCCCTTGGAGCACACCTTGACATTATGTGACCCACCACAACGAAAACATCTTGGTTTCCATGGTTGTTGCTGCTGAAACTGGGGCGGAACTGCTCCTGCCCGATGTGGTGGAGGTCTCGCATAAGGCTTGCTTTGTGGGTGCTGCACCTTGGCCTTCCCACTGGAGGGACCCCCTGGGTGTGATCTGATTACCCTGGAATCACTCCTGTCCAGGGTCTCCACCACCTTTGCCTTCTCTACTAAGGCATGAAACTCCCTGATCCACGGATCTGCTTGATCAGGGGTAGCATTCCCACTGAACTTGGGTGGGTTGTGCCTCATGAACTCGGTCAGTCCCATCTGTTCCTGAGGCTGACCGACGTGGGAAGCTGTTTCGACCGACCGAGCAGTTTCCCAATGATGCATTACAGTCTGATGAATCTGAGCCATTACCGTATTCTGTTGTTGGATAGCACTTGCCATCATCTCTATAGCCTTGGCAATCTGGCCCATTTCCAAAGAAGGTTGGGGAGGGGTAGGAGGTTTACGTGCCATCTTTCTTCGTTTCAGATTTTGAAACTATAGGATTTCTATATTCCCTACAACTACAAGAATGAGATCGATAAGAAATCAATTCATTCAGGAGGTAACATCTAGACCTTACAAAGGTCAACATCTCAAAGTCATTAAGAATTTGAGCTCATCAACAGAATCATAATACTTATAACCTCAAGCAAAACACCAGAACAGCTACTGGTATACAACCATCAATCCAAACAATCACTTTCAATCAATTACAAAAACACTCAATAAAATGACATAAATCACACCAGAATTCAATGTATGCTAAACATCAAACCTTTGGAATTAAGATTGAGAATCATCTCGATCCAGTTATGAGTGTGCACCCTCACCACTTTATCAAGACCCTCTCATTCTTAATACTAAGATTTTCAGTTAGGGCATATATTCACTAAAGCACACACAAAGTTTCAATACAAAAACGTTTGAAAACCTTTCACTATAGTTGTTATTTAAAACTCAAATAAATTTTATGAGCAGAAGAAACACAATGGATCCACAGCCCTCAGGTCATCCTAAGGACGAACTGCTCTGATACCATTAATGTAACATCCCGCCAAATTCTTTTCATATTTATATAATGAAATAGAGGTAAAATAATAATATTGAAGTGAACATATGTATATATATATAATGAAATTGCTCCTCACAGGGAGTTTAATACATAACCGGTCAATTTTCCAAAACTTAAACAAAATATAGCAAAATAGAAAAACAGGCGATCTCCTAACAGAAAAGGGCGATCTCCTATCAGAAAACAGAAAAAGGGTGATCGCCTAACAGAAACAGAAACTGGCGATCTCCATCCGGCGACCACTCATAGAGGAGCTCTACTTCCTGCAACATCATCTGCTCCCGTGTAAATTATACACGATCATCACAGTTTTAAGAAAAAGCCAAACACAACACCAAAAACACAGGGTAAGCTAGATATTTGAAAGAGAGTTTAGATATGAACTTTAAAATCAAGATAAAACAATTTTAAGACACCCACGTAAAAACCATCAACTTTCTCATTCCCTTCACATGACCATCAAGTAATCACATATTACACAATTCCTCAAGAGTCGTTCAATTTACATAATTCATCAAGTGTCTATCAATTTCAATGTTTCTCATTTCTCACGCCAGACTTCCACTGACTCATCACACACAGACACTTGACACTACTTCCGGAAGACTCGTGCGTTGAACTTAGCATCCAGAGACCTGCACCTGTCATACTTCACCACTGTGAAATCACACACATTCACAGGGTCGCTGTGAAATCACACACATTCACAAGCGTATAAATGACTCTCAATATCATCACTATCTAGCATGACAGGGTTAATCCATACAACGGGTCAAGCTCGTTCTCTTTCAAACAACTCACCCATAGGTATGAACCTCCATCGACTCTCAACGCCTGAATAACTTCATCTATATGATTCCATTATATCAGGAGAGTCAGGATCGTCTCATTCACAGGATACTCACTGATCAATACACCTCATAACCAATCTCAACACGGTATTTCCTTTCCTGAAAATACTATGTCTTGATCCCACATTCACAACATTCAACACATCATATAACACTTAAATGAACGATTCCAATCACAGCAAAACTCATTCCAAGGTTCAGATTTTCGAATATCACATTTAAATCTCAAACAGTTTTCAAACAACACCAAAAACAGGGGAGTTCGAAAAACAACGCCAAAACCGGCGATCTCGTCCAAAAACAGGGGATTATGCAATAACAGTTGAAAACCGGCGACCACGTCGCCCCATCATCTCAATCATCTAATATAAGGTTTTCGTTGGAAATAAGGCTAGCTTCCCTTACCTGAGCTTGCGCAAAACACCAAGAGTTCCAAAACCCACCGAGCTTAAAGATGCCTTAGCTCTGTTTTAGTGTCCGGTTTGGAGTACTTGCACAGAACCTCCCAGGTGCTCTAAGGGCAGTCGTCGCTCGTCGTACTGGTGCTTGAGGATGCTTGAATCGCAGTGCGAAGGAGAGAAAAGAGAAGGATGAAGGTAAACTCACTCTTTCACTCTTGAACCACTGTAACGTTCTTTGCCTCTCAGAAATGGGTTTTTGAATCTAAACCAACTTGTCCACAAAAGCCGCTGCCACCACCCACTCTGCAGGGAAGTTTGCGTGTACGCTTCCCTGAACAGTACTACTACGCGTGCCTCTGTGCAGGCCAACACTCTGATGTCACTATTCTGAACCACCCTTTTTGTCTACGTGTCGCGCGTGCAGGACGTTTCATGCTAGGAGCCTGGGTCCCACCTTATCTGTGTGAAACTCGACATCGCGCGATAACCTTCCACCAATGACCACTCGCGCGATGACTATCCACCGATGTCTCATCCTGGCGGACGACCGATGTCTCTCCCTGGAAAACGACCGATGTGTCCCTCATCCTGGCGATGACCGTCTGTCTCTCATACCGACGATGACTGATTGCCTCATCCCGGTGATGACTGATTCCTCTTCCTGACGGACGACTGATGTCTCACCCTGGAGGACCACCGATGTCTCACCCTGGCAGACAACCGATGTCTCACCCTGAAGGACCACCGATGTCTCCCATCCTGGTTGATGACCGATGTTCCTCTCATCCTGTTGGCGATCTCTTATCGCCCTTGTGTGTGATGAGAACACATCGCCTTACTCTGGTCACTGATGTCACATCGTCACACCTTGCTGAAGGTTCTTCATCCCACTATGTTACGTCCAAGGTATCACCTCCACATGGCTTGGTGACGTCGGTAGCTTCACATTTCCAAGAATAGATCAGCACTACTCCTCGCGCGCCCATGCATGCAACACTAAGGACGATTTCTTATGCTCAAGCATAGAGCTTCGCATGCTCAGCGTATCTAAGGCTTAACCCACACCTTGATACGCATGGTTTTTGGAACCCACTATGGTTGATCCAGTATCCTGACCACATACTGAATGCACTTTCGGCGATCATGTGTACCATAGGCGATTGGCGATCATGTACCCTACAGGCGATTGGCGTTCATGTGTAATCTAGGCGACAGGCGATTATGTGCCTGAGAAGTCGGAGATCGCCTCCGTCTTCAACAACGGCGATCTCGTAGACTTCTAAGCTACACTTTTCTTCCTTTACTCTTCTTGATCCACATGTCTTCCTCGAGCACACCCACGTGATTACCTCACGATAAAGTCATCGCACCTGACTACTTGGTTAATACAATGGTCAGCCAACCGACCTCTACAAGCTGACCCCAGACCTTGGGCGACGTCCGAGGTCCGACTACTACGAAACTTCATTTACCAGCTCTTTGTATTTTTAGATAATAACATCTTCTGAAATTATTTAAATATAACACTTTCATTCCAATTAAAGTTTCTAGGTCCTTACAAAATTCTTTTCCCAAGCCAGTGAGGTGATTCACAATATGGGTGAATCTTTTCTGCACATCAACAATGCTCTCCTCGGGTTGCATTCTGAACAACTCATATTCTTGGATGAGCTCATGTTTCCTTGACCTTTTCACATCTTCAGTCCCCTCATGAGTCACTTCTAAGACTTCCCACATCTCCTTAGCTGACTTACATTGAGATATCCTGAAGAACTCATCCATTGTCAATGCAGAGGTTATGATGTTCTTGGCCACAAGATCATGTTGAGCCTTTCTCCTTTTGGTCTCATTCCATTCTGATCTTGGCTTTACCTTTTCTTCATCCTTGACAACCTGCATTGGCACATAAGGTCCATTGACCACAGCTTCCCAAATTAATGCATCAATGGATTCCATGAAAATTCTCATTCTAACTTTCCAAAATGCATAATTCATTCCATTGAACATAGGTGGTCTATTAACAGCAGAACCCTCAGCAAAAAACAAATTAAACTCAGACATTATTACAAACAAACTTGATTAAAATACAAGTCCTAGCTCTTGATACCAATTGTTGGGTTTAATAGTGCCAAAGTTCAAGAGGGGGGGTGAATTGACCTTTTAAAACTTTCTCGCAGAAATAGTGTTTAACACAGTTTTACAGAAAAATAAATCGATTTATGTGAAAATGAACAGATTTATTTCAGCACTGTTTTTGTTTGAAAAGCTTTTAATACAACAAGTTTAATCACAAGATTATACAGATAGAATTTCAAGATGCACACACACAGATATCAGATTGAAAAACAGTGTAACTCAAAAACAGCAAACCTTAATTCCAATTCGTGTGATTTAGGTTCAGTTAAGGGCTTGACAATCAATGAGACAATGTATTACACACAACCTGTTTTATTAGCCTTTAACAGATTATCAGTGTTCTTATTGAAATCAGACAGTTTTCCAGAAATTAAGAACAATGAATCACAGAACAGCAAGCTTCAACTTTAAGCAATTGTTTAAGGTTCAATTAATAGTTTTAACAATTTCTTGAGCAACCTATCACAGCCAATCTGTTCCAGTGGCTTTTAGCAGATTTTATATGTTCTTATCAGATTCAAACAACTTTTTCATAAATTAAGAACAGTATGCACAGTTCCCAGAAAGAACAGATTTATTTTCAATTGAACAGATTTATTTCTTCGCTGTTTTATCAATTATGCAGAAACGAAATTGCAGAGAGAGAGAGAATGAGCACAAGCAGTTATACTGGTTCACTCAACTGAGCTACATCCAGTCTTCACCAAAACCAGGTGGAAATCACTAAAACACAGTACAACCAAGTACAATTCCCACTGTTCTTGAAACCTACAAGAACTTAGGTACTCTTGCTGAAAAAAAACCTATTTCAGCTCACACACACTCACACACACTCCAAGAAAACCTATCAAGAAGAGTGTTCAACCAAACTATTACAAGAAATGAGAAGTGAAACGACTACACCTGATTGAGGATACAAAGATCTGCCTTAAACCAGTAGGCAAGATTGCTAGAACAGTAGCAGCACCTCACACCAAGCTTTTGGAACCAAACCAAGAACAAGGACTTTGTGATTTTTGAAAACTTTGAAGAACAAATGCTAATCCTTTGTAAACACTTAACTCTCTGCTGTCAAAACTTGTTTTTGCAAATGTATGAATCAGTAATAAACTCAGAAACAAGTTTGCATTTTATAGAAAACCAACTTATAACAGATTTTTGAAAAATAGTTAAAGCTGTTATAAAATGAACAGATTGAAAATAAAATGAATAGATTTATTTTCAAAGGCAGTTAGAGAATTTGTTAAGAGAGGAGACTTAGTCAACCATTCTGGTGCAGAGATAAAGCTGAAAAACGTTTAAGCTTGACATGGCACCAGAGACAAAAAGAATCTATTCATTTACAGATGAATAGATTTATTTTTCAAAACAAAAACAGAAAAGCTTAACTGTTTGAAACTCAGTCGTTTTGAAAAGAAGAAGACTTAGTCAAAATACCTGATGCACAACATCTAATTTTTACAAGACTTAGCCAAGGCATCAGTGAAAAAAAATGAATCTGTTTATTTAGAAAAGAACAGATTTATTTTTATGCAGTAAACGTGTTTCTTTTGTAAAACATGTGAAAAACAGTTTAAGAAAACTTATGCTTGTTCTTATCACATGGCCAGTGGTTATGAGGTGAGATACTCAACCAAAGCCCACTCTTAGACAACCTCTAAGCACTACCTAAGACACACTTAAAGCAAAGCAAAATGCAAATGAAATGTACATAGAAGTCTTCATCAAACACAATCTTAAAGGGGCAGCAACCATCTTCAACAGTTTTAACCGTTTGAATTGAAGTTCAATCGGTGAAGAGTGGTTTTCTGGAAGTTTTGACCGTTTGAATCGAAGTTCAATCGGTGAAGAGTGGTTTTTTGGAGATTTCTACCGATTGATTCCTGGATCAATCATTGTGCGAAGGAAGTTGAAACGTTTCTTGAGCGTTGTTGCGAGATAACTTTTGCGTGTTGAAAGGTAACTGTGTGAAATTAGTAGAAGTTTCATGAGAAAATGAGGACAACCAGATCTAGTTCAGTTGCACCACAATCCGGAGAGAATAACGTGACGATGTCGCAAATGCTGGAGATGATGCGTGCTTTGCAAGAAAATGTGGCAGCATCGCGCGTCGAGCTGACGAAGATGCACGACGACCTGGTCGCTTCTCAGGCCAGGAACGAAGAGCTGAGTAAGGTTAATGAAGGGTTACGTCAGGCTCTTCACGAGCAGAGGGAGAGTGCTGCGACCAGTGGAGGTGTGCCACCGTCTCCACCACGAGTTTTTCCAATGCCATTTTCGCAGGCGATCATGGACGCTGCGATTCCTACAAACATCACGGCGGTGAAGGCCTCCTTCACTGGAGTGGAAGATCCAGAGGCTCATCTTACCGCGTTCCATACGCAGATGATGCTGTCGGGAGGATCGGATGCAGTCTATTGCAAGATGTTCATGAGCACTCTCCACAGCACAGCGTTGGATTGGTTTGTAAGCTTACCTACTGGACACATTTCCAGTTTCCAGCAATTCTCCAAGCTTTTCGTCGATCAATACATTGTGAATAAGGCGCCGCCTATGGTGTCGTACGACCTGTTCGATGTAAGGCAATTCCAGGGGGAATCTTTGAAGGATTATCTGAATAGGTTTGGAGCTCAGATAGTCCGACTACCAGGTAAAGATGAGGAGATGTTCGTGCATGCCTTTAAGAAGGGCATGCTACCTGGACCCTTCAGCGAATCGTTAATCAGGAGCCACCCTGCAACGTTTGCAGAGATTCGGCGACGTGCTGTGGCTCACATCGCCGCTGAGAATGAAGTGATAAAGAAGAGAGGGAATATGGCTCCTGTGAAACCCCTTTTAGTTTAGTGTATGGCTGTTACGCGATGATTGTAAGGACCTGAAAAATTTATTGGAATAAAAGAGTTATATTTTAAATAAATTCTAAGTATGTTTTTATTTAGAATAGAAAGGGAGGAAAAAGATAAGTTTAGAAGGCTACGAGGTCGCTGGTCGCCTGCTACACATGAGCGCCAGGTGGACATCGCGCGGGCGTGAGAGGCATGCAGGCATCGCGCGGGCGCGAGAGGCATGCAGGCATCGCGCGGGCGTGAGAGGCATGCAGGCATCGCGCGGGCGCGAGGCATGCAGGCATCGCACGGGCGCGAGGCACGCGGGCATTGCCAGGGCGCGATGCATGTGGACGTGGCCAAGGCGCGAGAGTTATGAGGGCGTCGCCAGGGAAGACATCGGTTGTCTCCCAGAGGAAGACATCGGTCGTTCGCCAGGAAGAGGTCATCGGTGGTGGTCTTCGCGCGGGGTCATCGGTGGTAGTCTTCGCGCGAGGTCATCGGTGGTAGTCTTCGCGCGAGGTCATCGGTGGTAGTCTTCGCGCGAGGTCATCGGTGGTAGTCTTCGCGCGAGGTCATCGGTGGTAGTCTTCGCGCGAGGTCATCGGTGGTAGTCTTCGCGCGAGGTCATCGGTGGATCGTCTTCGCGCGAGAGGTCATCAGTGGTTTCTCTTCGAGCTGGTAGTCATCGGCGAAAGGTCATCGCGCGACGTTGAGTTACACCCAGAGAACGTGGGCCCCAGACTCCCAGCAAGAGATGTTCTGCACGCGCGCCACGTAGACAAAAGAGTGGTTCAGAATAGTGACCTCAGAGCGTAGCCTGCGCAGAGGCACGCTTAGTAGTACTGTGCAGGGAAGCGTACACGCAAACTTCCCTGCAGAGTGGGTGGTGGCAGCTGCTTTTGGAGGGATAAGTTGGTTTAAGTTACTGAAATCCACTACTGAAGAGGAAGAAAACGTTGTTGTAGTCGAAGAGAGAAAGAGTGAGTTCCCTCCTCCGCGTTGCGATTTCAGCCTCTCCACACAAGAGTACGACGAGAAGCAACACCATTGGAGCACTTGGGTAGTCCTCTGCAAGTTCTTCAGACCAGACGCGAAAAACAGAGCCAAGGTATTCTGCAAGCTTCGTTGGATTTCGAAGCTCCTGGTGGTTGCGCAAGTCCAGGTAAGGGAAGCTAGACTTCGTTTTCAATACAAGCCATAGATTAGCTGTTTCTGAAGTAAGGGCGACGTGGTCGCCGGTTTTCGTTTGCATCTGCGTAAATACTCTGTTCCATGTGTTTGGGCGACGTGGTCGCCGGTCTTTAAATGCAGACTTCGAAATACCCTGTTTTTGAACCAGGTCGCCGGTTTTGGCGCTGTTTTGCGAACTCCTTGTGTTTGATGTTGTTTTGAGAACTGCTTGAGATTTACATGAGATATTCGAAAATATGAATCCTTTGAAATGGCTATTGCTGTGATTGAAATCATTCTTTTAAGTGTAGCATGATGTCTTTGAATGCTGTGAATGTGGGATCGAGGCATAGTATTTTCAGGAAAGAAAATACCGTGTAAGATCTTGTGGTAGGTGCATTGATCGGTGATTCCTAAGGGGATATCCTGACTCTGCTGAGGTAATGGAATCATGTAGAGGAAGTTACTCAGTTGTTGAGAGTCGAAGGAGGTCTATATGATGGGCGTCTCGTGTGAAAAAGAACGAGCTCCGTCTGTCCTATGGATTAACCCTGTCATACCAGGAGAACTATGGTAACATTGAGATGATATATGCGCATGCTGTGTGGATTCACAGCGACCCTGTGTGGATTTCACAGTGGTGTGGTATGACAGGTGCAGATCTCTGAGTCTAATCAACGCACGAGTCAATCCGGAAGTAGTGTCAAGTGTCTTGTGTGGTGGGTCAGTGGAAAGTCTGACATGTGAAATGAGAAACTTGAATATTGATAGACACTTGATGCTGTATTGTGAAATGGAATGACTATGGGTGAATGTTGTGAAATGTGTGATTTTGGGCGATCAGGTGAATGATATGAGCAACTCTACGTTTTACATGGATATTTTGGAACTTGGTTTACTTGGATTTTCATGTTCATGATTTAAACTTCTTTTAAATTATCTAGCTTACCCTTTTATCTGTTATTGTGGTTGTGTTCTCAAAACTGTGATGATCGTGTAATTGTTACACGGGAGCAGATGATCTTCCAGGAAGAAGAGCTCCCTAGTGAGTGGTCGCCGGGGAAAGAGATCGCCTATTTCCACCTCTCGGGGGTGATCGCCGGATTTGTGTCTTGATAGCAGATCGCCTGTTTTGAGGTCTTCTGTTTTGGGATCGCCGGTTTGTGTTGGAGATCGCCGTTTTTATGTATGGAGACCGCCGGTCTTGCTGTATTTGATTTTCTTTCTTTAAATTTTGAAAACATTTGAAGGATTATGTACTAATCTCCCTAAGAGGAGCAACTCCATTACTTATATATATATATTATTTTGTATTCTTCAACATTATTGGTTTACCTTATTTTCATATTACATGTATGAGATTGTATAGTATTTTGGCGGGATATTACAATGATTCCAGTTGAAATCCAGGAGAGCTCGCCGAGATTTCAACACTTTGTAGCAGAAGAATCAAATGAAGAGAGAAGAATGAACCTGGATTTACTGGATGAGGTCAGAGAGGAAGCAAGAGTGAAAGCTGAAGCGGTGAAAAGAAGAATTGAACGAAGATACAATTCTAGAGTAGTACCGAGGCAGTTCAGAAGCGGCGATCTGGTGATGAGGAAGGCCCACCAGTACGAGATGGAGAATAAGTTGTCACCCAAGTGGACAGGACCGTTTAGAATAACCGAAGCACTCGGGAACGGCGCGTACCGCTTGGAGACACTAGAAGAAGGGCGATTCCTTGTACTTGGAACGCCACACACCTCAAATTTTATTTCAGTTAAAGCTTCGTAAGTAGTACAAACTCAGGGGAATCATAAACAATTTTGTAAAAACAGTTACAAGGGGGCACTCTTTTTTCCCTAAGGAATGTTTTTAACGAGGCCACCCAAGAAATAAGATATTCAAAATTGAAATTTTGAAGTATACTAAAGTTTGTGTGCATATCGTTTTAAAGAAGTTTTTGGAAAAACCTTATCACCTAAAGTGATTCGAGGTAGAAGTAAAATGATTGCTCACGTTTTAAGTAAAAGTTTTTAAGACCTCATCGCCCTTAGGCGATTAGAGGCACAAGTGAAAAGTTTTTAAAGTCCTCATCGTCCTTTGGCGATCGGAGGCATCCAGCGAAGTTCAAAGTCCTCGATGTTCTCGCGCATCTTGAGGCAACAGAGGAAGTCCTCCTTGCCTTTGAGCAAGTGTAGGCAACAAAGGAAGTCCTCCTTGCCTTTGAGCAAGTGTAGGCAACAGAGGAAGTCCTCCTTGCCTTTGAGCAAGTGTAGGCAACAGAGGAAGTCCTCCTTGCCTTTGAGCAAGTGTAGGCAACAGAGGAAGTCCTTCTTGCCTTCGAGCAGGTGCAGGCAAGAAGAGTTCATATAAAGGAACGACAGGTGAAAAAGCGAATAGAAGGTTGCAAAAGGTGATCCCACAAAGGACGCCTTATTTGGATAAAGAAGGCAACATCGCCCAAAATTAATTCGGCGAGCACCAGATCAGAAGAATTTCTGGCGATGATGCAGAACACTTGGCATGTCAGGTAAGTTGTATTTTTTAATACCAGATAAGGTTAAAGCTTGTTGCCTAGTGTGAAGTTGGTTTGTGTGTTGAGGTTTTTCACCTTAAGTTCACGAGTTCTATTGGATGTCATCGCCCAGAATTAATATCTGAACAAATTGATAATTTTAAATTAGTAGTTTGTTTAGTTTCAAGCAGGGTATGAAAGGTCAAAGTTTCAGTTACATTGAGTTACATTCGGTTAAGTGTGTTTCACCTGTTACATTAGTTAAACGCACAAAGAAACAAATATGAGGCCGAAGACAAGGTAATAAAGGTGAACGTCAAAATTGATAAAGATGTTCAAGTTACAGTTATGTAAATTAAAAGGTAGATATGGGGCGTGGAGATAAGGTGGTAAAGGGGTTCTCCCATGAAAAGCGGCGTCCTCAGCAACCGAGTTAGGAATAGTCTGAAAGCCCGCCGCGAGTTTGTGCTTCTTAGCCAGAGCGCGAAGTTGATCTATTTTATTTTCCCCCAGCATCATGTCTGCATAAGGAAAAAGCAAGAGCAAAAGAGATGAGCAATCAGACAACAGCAGCTGTAACATCCCGCCAAATGCTTTTCATATTTATAAAATGAAATAAAGGTGAAACAATAATATCAAAATTGAACATAGATATATACATAATATAATTCATCCATTAGTACAAATGTGCCTCAAAATAATATCCCTTTTTCAGGAAGTTTTTAATACATCTCCATACAGGAGTTTTCAAAATAAAATAAAAACCACAGCATTCAAAACCGGCGATCTCCCAATAGAAGACAGAAAACGGGCGATCTCCTATCAGAACCAGAAAACAGGCGATCGCCTAACAGAAACAGAAACAGGCGATCTCCTTCCGGTGACCACTCACAGAGGAGCTCTAATACCTGCAACCTCGTCTGCTCCCGTGTAAATTATACACGATCATCACAGGTTTAAGAAAAAGCCAAACACAACACCAAAAACACAGGGTAAGCTAGATATTTGAAAGAGGATTTAGAGATGAAACTTTAAAATCAAGATAAAACAAATTTACGACACCCACGTAAAAACCATCAATTTTCTCATTCCCTTCACATGACCATCAAGTAATCACATATTTCACAATTTCCTCAAGAGTCTTTCAATTCACATAATTCCATTAAGTGTCTATCAATTCAATGTTTCTCATTTCTCACGTCAGACTTCCACTGACTCATCACACATAGACACTTGACACTACTTCCGGAAGACACGTGCATTGACTAGACTCAGAGATCTGCACCTGTCATACTGCACCACTGTGAAATCACACACATTCACAGGGTCGCTGTGAAATCACACACATTCACTAGCGTATAAATGAATCTCAATATCATCACTATCCTAGCATGACAGGGTTAATCCACACAACGGGTCAAGCTCGTTCTCTTTCAAACAACTCACCCATACATATGAACCTCCTTCGACTCTCAACGCCTGAATAACTTCATCTATATGATTCCATTATATCAGGAGAGTCAGGATATCTCATAATAAACGAATCACCGGTCAATGCACACTCTACACGATCTTACACGGTATCTTCTTTCCTGAAAATACTATGCCTTGATCCCACATTCACCACATTCCATACATCATACCACACATAAAGAACAATTCCATCATAGAATACTTTGAATCTTTTCTTAAACAACCCCACTCACCAAAAACAAGCATACCACCGTTCAGGTTTTCGAATAGCATATACATTTTTCATTTCAATCTCAACAAGTTCAAAGCGACACTAAAACAGGGGAGTTCGAAATCAACATTTAAAACCGGCAATCACGTCGCCCCACACATAAAAACAGAGCATTGTGAAAAGGAATATGCAACCGGCGACCACGTCGCCCTCACTTCAGAACCTACTCGCCTAAAGTTTTATAAACGAAAATGCTAGCTTCCCTTACCTGGACTTGCGCAAAACACCAAGAGCTCCAAAACCCGCCGAAGCTTAAGGATGCCTTAACTCTATTCTATCCTGACGGAAAACTCGCAGAGAACTCCCCAGGGATTCAAGTGCAGTCGTCGCTCGTCGCACTGGTGCTTAAGGATGTCTGAATCGCAGCGCGAAGGAGAGAAAAGAGAAGGATGAAGGTGAACTCACTCTGTCACTCTTGAACCACAACAACGTTCTCCCTCTCAGAAGTGAGTTTTTGAATCTAAACCAACTTGTCCACAAAAGCCGCTGCCACCACCCACTCTGCAGGGAAGCTTGCGTGCACGCTTCCCTGAACAGTATGACCACGCGTGCCTCTGCGTATGCCAACACTCCGATGTCACTATTCTGAACCACCCTTTTTGTCTACGTGTCGCGCGTGCAAGACATTTCATGCTGGGAGCCTGGGTCCCACCTTATCTGTGTGAAACTCGACATCACGCGATAACCTTCCACCGATGACCGCTCGCGCGATGACTATTCACCGAAGTCTCATCCTGGCGGACGACCGATGTCTCTCCCTGGGAGACAACCGATGTGTCCCTCATCCTGGCGATGACCGTCTGTCTCTCGCCCTGGCGATGCCCGCGTCTCTGCCGCCTGGCAATGCCCACGTGTCTCTCATACCGGTGATGACTGATGTGCCTCATCCTGGTGATGACTGATTCCTCTTCCTGACGGACGACTGATTCCCCATCCTGGCAGACAACCGATGTCTCACCCTGGAGGACCACCGATGTGTCTCCCATCCTGGTTGATGACCGATGTTCCTCTCATCCTATTGGCGATCTCTTATCGCCCTTGTGTGTGACGAGAACACATCGCCTTACTCTGGTCACCGATGTCACATCGTCACACCTTGCTGAAGGTTCTTCATCCCACTATGTTACGTCCAAGGTATCACCTCCATATGGCTTGGTGACGTCGGTAGCTTCACATTTCCAAGAATAGATCAGCACTACTCCTCGTGCGCCCATGCATGCAACACTAAGGACGATTTCTTATGCTCAAGCATAAAGCTTTGCATGCACAGCGTATCTAAGGCTTAACCACACCTTGATACGTGTGGTTTTGTGGAACCCACTCTGGTTGATCCAGTATCTAGACCACATACTACGTGCACTCCCGTCGATCACGTACGCCATAGGCGATTGGCGGTCATGTCTCCTCTAGGCGACAGGCGATTATGTGCCTGAGAAGTCAGAGATCGCCTCCGTCTTCAAGAACGGCGATCTCGTAGACTTCTAAGCTACACTTTTCTTCCTTTACTCTTCTTGATCCACATGTCTTCCTCGAGTACACCCACGTGATTACCTCACGATAAAGTCATCGCACCTGACTACTTGGTAAATACAATGGTCAGCCGACCGACCTCTACCAGCTGACCCCATACCTTGGGTGACGTCCGAGGTCCGACTACTACGAAACTTCATTTACCAGCTCTTTGTATTTTTAAATAATAACATCTTCTAAAATTATTTAAATATAACACTTTCATTCCAATTAAAGTTTCTAGGTCCTTACATTCTCCCCAACAAGAAAAATTTTCGTCCTCGAAAATTGAATTACAAGGAAAAGAGGTAGGGATAGGCTTCTCTCGTGGTTTCTTCTAATTCCCAAGTTGTATCACCCGATCTGTCATCCCACACCACCTTTACCATGTTGATGGTCTTGCCTCTGAGCTACTTACTCTGCTGATCGTCAATCCTGACTGGTTTCGCTCCAAACAACAAGTCATCCCTGATCTGCACATCGTCTACTTCCAACACGTGACTAGGGTCTGCAAGATACTTCCTTAGCTGTGACACGTGAAAGACATTATGCAGATTTGCTAATTGGGGAGGTAGGGCGATTTCATAAGCCACTGGACCGATCCTCCTTAAGATCCGATATGGTCCCACGAACTTAGGGGACAACTTCTTTGATCTGATCGCTCGTCCTACACCCTTGGTCGGTGTCACTTTCATAAATGCATGATCTCCAACTACAACTCCAAAGGTCTTCTCCTCATTGTCAACATCATCACTGCCTCTACAAGAGTTATTATCCTTGTGTTCATTTAAGGCCAGAAGTGTCTTCACAGCCTTGTCAGCTTCGTCCTCATAGCCACCACTAGAGTTGTTACCCTTGTCCTCATGAGCGACATAGAGTGGCTCCCTCAAAGTTATTCCCTTCATATTTTCCAGATCCACAGGGGTTTCCCAACCAAACGATTCTTGCTCACCTTCTTAGCAACTTCAACTTTGGGGATGGATGATGATTCACTTTCTAAGGCAGAGCCATCTGACGAAGATCCCTCTACCACTGACATTAGCTGCAGTTACAACACCTTCTCACCACCCATCATACCACCAGGCATACACTGCTGATTCAAACTCAAGAGGGCGACCTGAATGGCGTTCAGGAGAGCATGGCTTGACTGTTAAGCGGTCTGAACATCGCATACCCAATTAATCAGTAGCTGCCACTCTAGACGAAGGGACCCATTCCTCTAGTTCCTGCGGTCCCTCTTTATCAAGCAAATCATCGTACTGGACCTTCAACAGCCTTGGAGACACACTCCAGATTTTTCATCTAAACCAGCATTCTCTAACGCCACTATCATGCCAGAGTACCTCTATACTAGCACCAACCTGGAAGAACAGATTAGGCTTTGGTCCACATTTTGTCATTTCATTGGTAGGAGTAGAGACTTGCAGACCAAAAAACCCCTCTCAAAATTTTGATCCTTAAACTTCTAATTCCTCTTGTTTCAGATGTCCATCATTGGCACGAACTGATTTGCCATGACTTGGGTTGGCATCCACATTGTTATTCTGTCTAGAAACTGCAGAGATAGAGTTCCTTCCAGGATTTTCACTTTTCAGTTCAAAAACGACAGGTTTGTAGCTCGAATTCACATTAGGCACCGTTTCTTGTCGAATCGATCTTGAAGCAGCAAAAGACTGAAAGAGAACGGCTTCTTTCCTTCAGGCGCCCATCTGGTTCATCTTTTCTTTGATTACTAATAGCAGATTATGAAAAACCCACCTTTTCCATACTCATCTTTCAAATCACGATCAACAAAACAGCATCCATTCTGTGTGAAGCTTTCTCTCTTATCCCAGTAACTTCTCTACCTAGTATTTTTCAGCAAATTTCTCTGTCTAATTGAACTTTAGACATAAATACAATATCTCATCTTTCCTTTTAAGCTTGTGGTTAAGCTAGAGTCATCTCATGCTGTTTCATCGACATAAACATCTTCCAAGCTTCAAATAAAAGAAAATTCATTCTTTCATTCTTGGAACTTAACTCTGGTACTTCCCATGGATACACATGCTTAAGTCTTTAAACCCTCAACATACTGCTTCTTTACTCTCCATAACTTATATGTAGCTGAAACTAAACCTTGGTACAACTAAATCTAACTTACACTTGCTTCTTTAATTCCATCAACTCAGCTGGAGCCACTCTGTAGGGAGTCATTGACACTGGTCCAGCTCCAGGTACCAAATCAATAGAGAATTCCACTTCTCTCTTAGGAGGTAATCCAGGTATTTCTTCTGGAAATACATCCATGAAATCTTTCACCACATGTATCCTGCTTACGTCCTCTTCATTCTTCACTTCCAACCAAGCTAGGATCACGAAGCACCTTGCACCAAGTTACCTGACTGAGACACCTCTGCTCCTGTCATGGCAAACACTCTCCCTGCTGCCTGAGGTCTGCTGCCTTCATTCCTCATCTGTTGGGAACCACCGGATTGAGTCATCCTATTTCTGCTAGGACAATCTCTAGATATGTGCCCCATCTTTTGGCACGTGAAACATCTGGGTTTCCATGTTTGTTGCTGCTGAAACTGGGGCGAAACTGCTCCTGCCCGATGTGGTGCAGGTCTCGCATAGGGCTTGCTTTGTGGGTGCTGCACCTTGGCCTTCCCACTGGAAGAACCCCCTGGGTGTGACCTGATCACCCGCGAATCACCCTTTTCCAGGGTCTCCACCATCTTCGCCTTCTCTACTAAGGCGTGAAATTCCCTGATGCACATAGGGGCTATGGTCCTCTTCAGCCCATGCTTCAGTCCCTCTTCGAACTTCCTACACCTCCAACCCTCAGAGGTCGCCTGGGTATAGAATCGGGCGAGATACTCAAACCGAGCAGCATAAGCATTCACTGACATCTCCCCCTGCTCCAATCTGAGGAATTCTGCTTCCCTCGCAAATCTTGCACTATCTGGGAAGTATTTTTCCAGAAATTTCACCCTAAAGCTCTCCCAGTCTAACACTTCAGCTCTGGCTTCCATCATCTGCTGAGCTCCCATCCACCAGAACTCGGCCTCTCCAGATAGCAGATAGGTGGCGAACACCAATTTCTTCTCTTCAGGGCAGGAGGTCGCCCTAAAGATTTTCTCCAACTCCCTGACCCACTGATCTGCTTGATCAGGGGTAGCATTCCCACTGAACTTGGGTGGGTTGTGCCTCATGAACTCGGTCAGTCCCATCTGTTCCTGAGGCTGACCGACGTGGGAATTTGTCTCAGCCGACCGAGTGGTTTCCCAATGGTGCATTGCAGCTTGATGATTCTGAGCCATTGCTGCATTCTGTTGTTGGATGGCAGTTGCCATCATCTCAATAGCCTTGGCAATCTGGCTCATTTCCGAAGAAGGCTGGGGAGGGGTAGGAGGTCTAGGAGCCATTCTTCTCTGTAGAAGATTAGGAAACTATTGGTTTCTATATCCCCTACAACTATAAGAATGAGATCGATAAGAAATCGATTCATTCAGGAGGTAACGTCTAGACCTTACAAAGGTCAACATCTCAAAGTCATTTAGAATTTGAGTTTATCAACAGAATCATAATACTTATAACCTCAAGCAAAACACCAAAACAGCTACTGGTATACAACCATCAATCCAAACAACCACTTTCAATCCATTACAAAAACACTCAATAAAATGAAATAAATCACACCAGAATTCAATGTATGCTAAACATCAAACCTTTGGAATTAAGATTGAGAATCATCTCGATCCAGTTATGAGTGTGCACCCTCACTACTTTATCAAGATCCTCTCATTCTTAATACTAAGATTTTCAGTTAGGGCATATATTCACTAAAGCACACACAAAATTTCACTACGAAAACGTTTGAAAACCTTTCACTATAGTTGTTATTTAAAACTCACATAAATTTTATGAGCAGAAGAAACACAATGGATCCACAGCCCTCAGGTCATCCTAAGGACGAACTGCTCTGATACCATTAATGTAACATCCCGCCAAATGCTTTCCATATTTATAAAATGAAATAAAGGTGAAACAATAATATCAAAATTGAACATAGATATATACATAATATAATTCATGTAACATCCCGCAAAATAAAACCATACATACATGTATAATGAAAATAAAGGTAAACAAATAATATTGAAGAGTACATGATAATATATATATAAGTAATGAAGTTGCTCCTCTTAGGGAGTTAAATACATAACCAGGTCAAATGTTTTCAAAATTTAAACGAAATTCAACCAAATACAACAAGACCGGCGGTCTCCATACATGAACCTGCGATCTGGTAACAGAAGGCCCAAAACAGGCGATCTGCAGCAGGACATAAATCCGGCGATCACCACCAAGAGATAGAAAACCGGCGATCTCTTCCTCGGCGACCACTCACTAAGGAGCTCTACATCCTGGAAGATCATCTGCTCCCGTGTAACAATTACACGATCATCACAGTTTTAAGAGAACAGCCACAGAACCAAAACACGCAGGGTAAGCTAGATATTTTAAAGAGAGTTTAAATAAGAACATTAAAATCAAGGTAAACATTTTTCAAGATATCCATGTAAAACTTAGAGTTGCTCATACCCTTCACCTGATCGCCCAGAAACCACACATTTCACAATTTTTGCCAGAGTCGTTCTATTTCACAAACAGCATCAAGTGTTTATAAATTTCAAGTTCCTCATTTCACATGTCAGACCACCACTGACCTAGCACACAAGACACTTGACACTACTTCCGGAAGACTCGTGCATTGACTAGACTCATAGATCTGCACCTGTCATACTGCCCACTATGAAATCACACACATTCACAAGGTCGCCGTGAAATCACACACATTCACAAGCGTATAATGAATCTCAATATCATCACCATCCAAGCATGACAGGGTTAATCCACACCACAGGTCGAGCTCGTTCTCTTTCAAACAACTCACCCATACGTATGAACCTCCTTCGACTCTCAACGCCTGAATAACTTCATCTATATGAATTCATTATCTCAGGAGAGTCAGGATATCATGACGAATCACCGGTCAATGCACATCCTACACGAACTTACACGGTATTTCCTTTCCTGAAAATACTATGCCTCGATCCCACATTCACAATATTCAACACATCATACCACTCTCAACTAGATGATTCAATCACCGCAATAGTCATTTCAAAGGTTCATGTTTTCGAATATGTCATTTGAATCTCAAACAGTTTTCAAAGCAACACCAAAAACGGGGAGTTCGCAAACTACGCCAAAACCGGCGATCTGATTCAAAAAACAGGGTATTTCGAAGTCTGTCTTTAAAACCGGGGACCACGTCGTCCAAACACATAGAACAGAGCATTCATGAAGATGAAAACGAAAACGGCGACCACGTCGCCCTCACTTCCGAAATAGCTAAACTATGGCTTGTATTGAAGATGAAGGCTAGCTTCCCTTACCTGGACTTGCGCAAACACCTAGAGTTCCGAAACCCAACGAAGCTTGAAGAACGCCTTGGCTCTGTTTTTGCGCCTGGTTGAAGGACTTGCAGAGAACTGCCCAGGTGCTCTAATGGTGGTTGTCGCTCGTCGTACTCTCGTGTGAAGGTGCTAGAATCGCAGCGCGAAGGAGACAACTCAAGGAGAAGGGAGGTAACTCACTCTTTCTCTCTTTGAAGGCTGCAACGTTTCTTTCTCTCCGCAGTGGGTTTCTGCATCTTAAACCAACTTATCCACCAAAAGCAGCTGCCACCACCCACTCTGCAGAGAAGTCTGAGTGTACGTTTCCCTGAACAGTACGACTACAGTTGTCTCTTGCGCAGGCCAACCACTCCCTGAACAGTACTACTAAGCGTGCCTCTGCGCAGGCTAACACTCTGAGGTCACTATTCTGAACCACCCTTTTTGTCTACGTGGCGCGCGTGCAGGACGTTCCATGCTGGAAGTCTGGGTCCCACCTTCTCTGTGTGTAACTCGACGTCGCGCGATGACCTTTCACCGATGACCACAGGCGCGAAGTCTATCCACCGATGACCTCTCCCGCGAAGGCTATCCACCGATGACCTCTCATGCGAAGACTATCCACCGATGACCTCTTGCGCGAAGGCTATCCACCGATGACCTCTCGCGCGAAGACTATCCACCGATGACCTCTTGCGCGAAGGCTATCCACCGATGACCTCTCGCGCGAAGACTATCCACCGATGACTTATCCTGGACGATGACCGATGTTCCTCTCTTACCGGCGATGACGGACGTTCCTCATCCCGGTGATGACTGGTTCCTCATCCTGGCAGACAACCGATGTCTCACCCTGGTGGACCACCGATGTCTCTCCCTGGAAGACGACCGATCTCTACATGGCTCTTGTCCTGGCGATGCCCGCATGTCCCGCGCCTGGCGACGCCCGCATGCCTTGCGCCCTGGCGATGACCGCATGCCTTGCGCCCCGGCGATCATGTGTAGTCTAGGCGACCAGCGATTATGTATTAACAAAGAACTCTTATAGTTTTCTAGACTGCACTTTCCTTCCTTTTTAACTTAAATAAAAACATACTTAGAATTTATTTAAAATAATCCTTTTTATTCCAACTTAATTTTTCAAGGTCCTTACATTCTCCCCATCAAGAAAAATTTTCGTCCTCGAAAATTGAATTACAAGGAAAAGAGGTATGGATAAGCCTCCCTCATGGGTTCTTCTAACTCCCAAGTTGAATCCCCCGATCTCTCATCCCACACCACTTTCACCATGTCGATGGTCTTGCCTCTGAGCTGCTTACTTTGCCGATCGTCAATCCTGACTGGTTTTGCTTCAAAGGACAAGTCATCCCTGATCTGCACATCGTCTACATCCAGCACATGACTAGGGTCTGCCATGTACTTCCTCAGCTGTGACACGTGAAAGACATTGTGCAGATTCGCCAGATGGGGAGGTAGGGCGATCTCATAAGCCACTGGACCAATCCTTCTTAAGATCTGATATGGTCCCACGAATTTAGGAGACAACTTCTTTGACCTGATCGCCCGTCCTACACCCTTGGTTGGTGTAACTTTCATGAACACGTGGTCTCCAGCAGCAAACTCCAAAGGCTTTCTCCTCTGATCTGCATAGGACTTCTGCCTACTTTGAGAAGCTTTCATCCTGCTTTGTATCTGTTGCACTTTCTCGGTCGTCTGCTGAATCAACTCTGGCCCAACCAAGACTGCCTCGCCCTCCTGGTACCAACATAAGGGGGTTCTGCATTTCCTCCCATAAAGGGCTTCATAAGGTGCCATCCCAATACTGGCGTGGTAGCTATTATTATAGGTAAACTCCACTAGTGGCAACACCTCGTCCCAACTTCCCAATTGATCCAAGACGCACGTCCTCAGCAGATCTTCCAAGGATTGGATCGTTCTCTCTGACTGACCATCTGTTTGGGGATGATATGCAGAGCTCATCCTCAACTTAGTTCCCAAGCACTCTTGCAAGGTCTGCCAAAACCGTGAAGTGAACCTGGGATCTCTATCTGAAACGATGCTGGAAGGCACTCCATGCAACCTCACTATTTCTTGGATGTATAACTGTGCCAGCTTGGCCATAGGCATCTTCATATTCATTGGAAGGAAGTGGGCACTCTTCGTCAGCCTATCAATGATAACCCAGATTGCATCATGACCCTTTACCGATCTGGGTAAATGGGTGACAAAATCCATGGCGATGCTGTCCCATTTCCACTCAGGGATATCCAGTTGCTGCAACAGCCCGCCAGGTCTTTGATGCTCCACCTTCGCCTTCTGACACGTTAAGCAGGTTGCAACATACTGGGCGATGTCTCTCTTCATACCTGACCACCAAAATGACTCCTTCAAGTCATGGTACATCTTGTTCATGCCTGGATGAAGGTTAAGGCGACTCTTATGACCTTCTTCTAGGATCATCTTCTTCAACTCTTCATTTGCAGGGATGCAAATTCTGCCATTAAATCTCAAGATCCCATCATCGCCCATCACAAAGTCTCTCGCCTGATCTGTCCCTAGTGACTCCACAGTACGCTTTAGACTAGGGTCCTCCAACTGCTTATCCCTTAACATCCCAAGGAAGTCATTAGTTATAGCCAGCTTACTACAACTAATGTGATTCACGTGAAATTCTATTCCAAGGTTTAAGTCTCTGAACTGCTCGATCAGTTTCTGCTCTTCCATCATCATGGTGGCGACTTGTATAGACTTCCTACTCAAGGCATCTGCCACTACATTGGCCTTCCCTGGGTGGTACATGAGTTGAAAATCGTAGTCCTTTAGAAACTCCATCCACCTTCTTTGTCTCATGTTTAGTTCCTTCTGATCGAACAGATATTTCAGGCTCTTATGGTCACTGAACACCTGGAACCGAGCTCCATATAAATAGTGCCTCCAGATCTTCAAGGCAAATACCACAGCCGCCAACTCCAAATCATGCGTGGGGTAGTTTCTCTCATGAATCTTGAGTTGCCTTGAAGCATATGCAACCACTCTCTTCTCTTGCATCAAAACACATCCCAAGCCCTGATGTGAAGCGTCACAGAAGACATCAAAAGGTCTTCCTACCTCGGGGATCACCAGCACTGGAGCACTAGTCAACCTCTCCTTTAATTCCATGAAGCTCTGCTCACATCGGTCGGTCCAAGCAAAAGGTTGATCCTTGCGGGTCAGTTGTGTTAAGGGAGCCACTACCTTGGAAAAGTCCTCAATAAACCTCCGATAGTAGCCCGCCAACCCCACAAAGCTCCTTATCTCGGTGACTGTCTTTGGACGTTCCCACTGCAGCACTGCCTCTACCTTGGCTGGATCCACCGAGATCCCCTGGGCAGATATCACGTGTCCTAAGAAGTTGACTTCCTTCAGCCAGAACTCGCACTTAGAGAACTTGGCATAAAGTTGCTTCTCCCTCAGTATCTCCAATACTGTCTTCAGGTGTTCCTCATGCTCTTCCTCGGTCCTTGAATAAATGAGGATGTCGTCTATGAAGACCACCACAAACTTATCCAAGAAAGGGCGAAAAATCCTATTCATGTAGTCCATGAACAGGGCTGGAGCATTGGTGACTCCAAACGGCATCACTACATACTCATAGTGCCCATACCAAGACCTAAAAGCTGTCTTTTGAACATCTTCAGCTTTTACCAAAATTTGGTGGTACCCCGATCTCAGATCAATCTTGGAGAACACCGAGGCCCCATGAATTTGGTCCATCAAATCATCAATCCTAGGTAGGGGGTACTTGTTCTTGATGGTCAACTTGTTCAACTGCCTGTAATCTATACACAGCCGAGACCCTCCATCCTTCTTCTTGACTAGGAGCACTGGAGCTCCCCATGGAGATACACTGGGTCTGATGAATTGTTTCTCCAGCAACTCTTCCACTTGTTTCTTTAACTCCACTAACTCTGCCGGTGCCATCTGTAAGGACCTGTAAAATTGAATTGGAATAAAAAGGGTTATATTTTAAAAGAATTCTATGTATGTTTTATTTAAAATAAAAAGGGAGGAAAAAGTTAAGTTTAGAAGGCTATGAGATCGCCGGTCGCCTGCTACACATGAGCGCCAGGTGGACGTCGCCAGGGCGCGAGGCATGCAGGCATCGCGCGGGCGCGAGAGGCATGCAGGCATCGCGCGGGCGAGAGGCATGCGGGCATCGCGCGGGCGAGAGGCATGCGGGCATCGCGCGGGCGAGAGGCATGCGGGCATCGCGCGGGCGCGAGGCATGCGGGCATTGCCAGGGCGCGAGGCATGTGGACGTGGCCAAGGCGCGAGAGGCATGCGGGCATTGCCAGGGCGCGAGGCATGCAGGCATCGCGTGGGCGCGAGAGGCATGCGGGCATTGCCAGGGCGCGAGGCATGCAGGCATCGCGCGGGCGCGAGAGGCATGCGGGCATTGCCAGGGCGCGAGGCATGCAGGCATCGCGCGGGCACGAGGCATGTGGACGTGGCCAAGGCGCGAGAGTTATGAGGGCGTCGCCAGGGAAGACATCGGTCGTCTCCCAGAGGAAGACATCGGTCGTCTTCCAGGGAGAAGGAGACATCGGTCGTTCGCCAGGATGAGTCAGCAGTGGAAAGTTATCGCGCGACGTCGAGTTTCACACAGAGTAAAGTGGGACCCAGACTCCCAGCATGAAACGTCCTGCACACGCGCCACGTAGACAAAAAGGGTGGTTTAGAGTGGTGACATCAGAATGTTGGCATGCGCAGGAGACACTCGCGGTCGTACTGTTCAGAGCAGTGGTTGGCATGCACAAGCGACAACAGCGGTAGTACTGTTCAGAGCAGTGGTTGGCATGCACCAGAGACAACAGTGGTCGTACTGTTCAGGGCAGTGGTTCTCAGGCTTTCCTGCAGAAGGGGTGGCAGCAGCAGCATGCGTGGACAGGTAAGTTGGGATTCAAAAGCCACTGCGGGAAGGCAAAGAATGTTACGGACTCAAGAGTGTTAGAGTGAGTGCAAACTTCCTCCCTCCCTTCTTCCCTTCCTTGCGTTGAGACTCAGGCAACCTCCAGCATCAGTGCGACAAGCGACGTTACCCTTAGAGCACCTAAGAGGTTCTCTGCAAGTTCTACAGACCAGGCGCTGAAAACAGAGCTAAGGCATCCTTCAGGCTCGGTGGGTTTTGAGCTCGCGGTATTTTACGCAAGTCCAGGTAAGGGAAGCTAGACTTCATTTTCAATACAAGCCATAGTTTAGCTATTTCTGAAGTGAGGGCGACGTGATCGCCGATTTTAAATGCAGACTTCGAAATACCCTGTTTTTGAACTAGATCGCCGGTTTTGGCGTTGTTTACGAACTCCCTGTTTTTGATGTTGCTTTGAAACGGTATGAGATTTAAATGAGATATTCGGAAATAAGAACCTTGGAGTGAGCTTTTGCTGTGATTGAAATCTTTCCTTTAAGTGTTATGAGATGTGTTGCATGATGTGAATGTGGATCGAGGCATAGTATTTTCAGGAAAGAAAATACCGTGTAAGATCGTATAGGATGTGCATTGATCGGTGATTCCTAATGAGATATCCTGACTCTGCTGAGATAATGGAATCCCATAGAGGAAGTTACTCAGTTGTGGAGAGTCGAAGGAGGTTCATAGGAATGGGTGAGTCGTGTGAAACAGAACGAGCTCGGCCTGTTCTATGGATTAACCCTGTCATACCGGGAGAACTATTGACATTGAGATTATATATGCGCATGCTGTGTGGATTCACAGCGACCCTGTGTGGATTTCACAGTGGTATGGTATGACAGGTGCAGATCTCTGAGTCTAATCAATGCATGAGTCTTCCGGAAGTAGTGTCAAGTGTCTTGTGTGCTGAGTCAGTGGTGGTCTGACATGTGAAATGAGGAACTTGAAATTGATAGACACTTGATACAGTTGTGAAATAGAATGACTCTGGAAAGTATTGCGAAATGTGTGATTTCTGGGCGATCAGGTGAAGAGTATGAGAAACTTGATAACTTTACGTGAATATCTTGAAATTTGTTTACCTTGATTTTATTTTAATTATCCTTATTTAAACTCTCTTTAAAATATCTAGCTTACCCTGCGTGTTTTGGTTCTGTGGCTGTTCTCTTAAAACTGTGATGATCGTGTATAACTTACACGGGAGCAGATGATCTTCCAGGAAGTAGAGCTCCTTAGTGAGTGGTCGCCGGAAGGAGATCGCCTGATTTCTGTTCTGGTAGCAGATCGGCTGTTTTGGGTCCTCCGATAGGAGATTGGCCTCGTCCGATAGGAGATCGGTCTCTTCCGATAGGAGATCGCCTGCTTTGTTTTTTTTTACTGTATTTTGTTTATGTTTCTGGAAAATTTGACCGAATTTGTATTAAACTCCCTGTGAGGAGAAACTACATTTCATATATATAATATTTTGTCCAGCTCCACGTACCAAGTCAATAGAGAATTCCACTTCTCTCTTAGGGGGTAACCCAGGTACCTCTTCTGGAAATACATCCGTGAAGTCTTTCACCACGTGTATTTTGCTTACGTCCCCTTCATTCTCCACTTCCAACCGGGCTAGCATCACGAAGCACCTCGCCCCTTCTTCCAATTCCGTCTGCCCTTGCTGAGCAGATATCACCTCTGATCCTTGGAGGTCTGGAAACGCAATCCTCTGACTACCGCAGTCAATGAGAACGTGATTGGCAGCTAACCAATCCATTCCCAGGATAACATCTAGGTCCTGAAGAGGTAGGCAGATCAAGTTCACCTTGAATCTGCGTCCCTCTACAATCACTGGACATTCGGGGCATACTGTAGAGGTCGACACCTGTCCTGACGTAGGTGTAGAGACCAACAGTTCGAAAGGTAACTCCTTCACTAGGAGGCCCAACTCGGCTACACACAGGCTTGACACAAAGGAGTGTGTCGCTCCAGAATCAAACAAAGCTTTTATACCTCTACCAGCAATAAAACATACACCTTGTATGAGGTTACCTGACTGAGAGGCCTCCGCTCCAGACATGGCGAACACTCTCCCTGTCGCCTGAGGTCTGCTGCCTTCATTCCTCAATTGCCGTGAGCCACTGGGTTGAGTCGCCCCATTCCTGCTAGGGCACTCTCTAGCAACGTGCCCTGGCTTTTGGCAGGAAAAACACCTTCTCTCTGAATCCCTCTTGGGGCACACGTTGGCTGTATGGGGTCCACCGCAATGGAAACATTTAAGTTTCCCAGATTGTTGCTGCTGAAACTGGGATGAAGCTGTTCCCACCCGATGTGGTGGAGGTCTCGCATATGGCTTGCTGTGTGGGTGTTGCACCTTCGCCTTCCCACTGGAAGAACCTCCTTGGTGTGACCTGATTACCCGAGAATCACCCTTTTCCAGGGTCTCCACCATCTTCGCCTTCTCCACTAAGGCGTGAAATTCCCTGATGCACATCGGGGCTATGGTCCTCTTCAGTCCATGCTTCAGCCCCTCTTCGAATTTCCTACACCTCCAGGCCTCGGAGGTCGCCTGGGTATAGAACCGGGCGAGGTACTCAAAACGAGCAGCATAGGCGTTCACTGACATATCCCCCTGCTCCAACTTCAGGAACTCTGCTTCCCTCGCAAACTTGGCGCTGTCTGGGAAGTATTTCTCCAAGAACCTCACCCTGAAGCTCTCCCAATCCAATACATCCCCTCGGGCCTCCATCATCTGCTGAGCTCCCATCCACCAGAACTCAGCTTCTCCTGATAGCAGATAAGTGGCGAACAACAATTTCTTCTCTTCAGGGCAGGAGGTCGCCCTAAAGATTTTCTCCAACTCCCTGACCCACTGATCTGCCTGGTCAGGGGTAGCATTCCCACTGAACTTGGGTGGGTTGTGCCTCATGAACTCGGTCAGTCCCATCTGTTCTTGAGGCTGACCGACGTGGGAGTTTGTTTCAGCGGATCGAGCAGTTTCCCAGTGTTGCATTGTAGCTTGATGGTTCTGAGCCATCGCTGCATTCTGCTGCTGAATGGCAGTTGCCATCATCTCGATGGCCTTGGCAATCTGGCTCATCTCTAAGGAGGGTTGGGGTGGGGTAGAAGGTCTACGTGCCATCTTCTTCGTTTTGGATTCTGAATCTATTGGTTTCTATATTCCCTACAACTACAAGAATGAGATCGATCAGAAATCAATTCATTCAGGATGTACCATCTAGACCTTACAAAGGTCGGCATCTCAAAGTCATTAAGAATTTGAGTTCATCAACAGGATTATAACACTTATAACTTCAAACAAAACACCAGAACAATTACTGGTGTGCAGACATCAATCCAAACGACCACTCTCAGTCAATTATAAGAACACCAAATAAATCACACCAGAATTCAATGTAGGCTAAACATCAAACCTTTGGAATTAAGATTAAGAATCATCTCGATCCAGTTGTGAGTGTGCACCCTCATTACTTTATCAGGATCTTCTCATTCTTAATACCAAGATTTTCAATTAGAGCATACATTCACTAAGGCACACACAAAATTTCAATACTAAAAACGTTTTTTGAAAACCTTTCACTATAGTTGTTATTTAAAACTCAAATAGATTTTATGAGCAGAAGAAACACAATGGATCCACAGCCCTCAGGTCATTCTAAGGACGAACTGCTCTGATACCATTAATGTAACATCCCGCAAAATAAAACCATACATACATGTATAATGAAAATAAAGGTAAACAAATAATATTGAAGAGTACATGATAATATATATATAAGTAATGAAGTTGCTCCTCTTAGGGAGTTAAATACATAACCAGGTCAAATGTTTTCAAAATTTAAACGAAATTCAACCAAATACAACAAGACCGACGGTCTCCATACATGAACCTGCGATCTGGTAACAGAAGGCCCAAAACAGGCGATCTGCAGCAGGACATAAATCCGGCGATCACCACCAAGAGATAGAAAACCGGCGATCTCTTCCTCGGCGACCACTCACTAAGGAGCTCTACATCCTGGAAGATCATCTGCTCCCGTGTAACAATTACACGATCATCACAGTTTTAAGAGAACAGCCACAGAACCAAAACACGCAGGGTAAGCTAGATATTTTAAAGAGAGTTTAAATAAGAACATTAAAATCAAGGTAAACATTTTTCAAGATATCCATGTAAAACTTAGAGTTGCTCATACCCTTCACCTGATCGCCCAGAAACCACACATTTCACAATATTTCCCAGAGTCGTTCTATTTCATAAACAGCATCAAGTGTCTATAAATTTGAAGTTCCTCATTTCACATGTCAGACCAACACTGACCCAGCACACAAGACACTTGACACTACTTCCGGAAGACTCGTGCATTGACTAGACTCATAGATCTGCACCTGTCATACTGCCCACTGTGAAATCACACACATTCACAGGTCGCCGTGAAATCACACACATTCACAAGCGTATAATGAATCTCAATATCATCACCATCCAAGCATGACAGGGTTAATCCACACCACAGGTCGAGCTCGTTCTCTTTCAAACAACTCACCCATACGTATGAACCTCCTTCGACTCTCAACGCCTGAATAACTTCATCTATATGAATTCATTATCTCAGGAGAGTCAGGATATCATGACGAATCACCGGTCAATGCACATCCTACACGAACTTACACGGTATTTCCTTTCCTGAAAATACTATGCCTCGATCCCACATTCACAACATTCAACACATCATACCACTCTCAAATAGATGATTCAATCACCGCAATAGTCATTTCAAAGGTTCATGTTTTCGAATATGTCATTTGAATCTCAAACAGTTTTCAAAGCAACACCAAAAACGGGGAGTTCGCAAACTACGCCAAAACCGGCGATCTGATTCAAAAAACAGGGTATTTCGAAGTCTGTCTTTAAAACCGGGGACCACGTCGTCCAAACACATAGAACAGAGCATTCATGAAGATGAAAACGAAAACGGCGACCACGTCGCCCTCACTTCCGAAATAGCTAAACTATGGCTTGTATTGAAGATGAAGGCTAGCTTCCCTTACCTGGACTTGCGCAAACACCTAGAGTTCCGAAACCCAACGAAGCTTGAAGAACGCCTTGGCTCTGTTTTTGCGCCTGGTTGAAGGACTTGCAGAGAACTGCCCAGGTGCTCTAATGGTGGCTGTCGCTCGTCGTACTCTCATGTGAAGGTGCTAGAATCGCAGCGCGAAGGAGACAACTCGAGGAGAAGGGAGGTAACTCACTCTTTCTCTCTTTGAAGGCTGCAACGTTTCTTTCTCTCCGCAGTGGGTTTCTGCATCTTAAACCACCTTATCCACCAAAAGCAGCTGCCACCACTGTAACATCCCGCCAAAGTAATACATACATACAGGTATAATGAAATTAAATGTAACCAAATAATATTGAAGAGAAATAACATGATAATATATATATTTGAAATGAAGTTGCTCCTCTTAGGGAGTTTAATACATAACCAAATCAAATGTTTGCAAGATTTTACGAAAATAAAAGAAATGCAGTAAGACAGGCGGTCTCAAAAGAAAACGGCGATCTCCAACTTCAAAACGGCGATCACCAGAAGTCCCCAAAAATGGGCGACTTGCTAGCCAGACATAAAATCGGCGATCTCATAACAGGCGACCTCAAAACAGGCGATCTGATAGTAGGGCAAAATCCGGCGATCACCACCGAGAGGTGGAAATGGGCGATCTCTGCCCTCGGCGACCACCCCTTTAGGGAGCTCTTCTTCCTGGAAGGTCTTCTGCTCCCGCGTAACAATTACACGATCATCACAGTTTTGAGAAGGCAACCAAAATGACAGATAAAAGGGTAAGCTAGATAATATGAAAGGAGTTTAAATCATGCATATGAAAAAACCCAAGTAAACCAAGTTTCCAAAATATCCAAGTAAACGTAGAGCTACTCATAGCATTCAACTAATCGCCCAAATTCACAAATTCACAAACATTTCCCATAGTCATTCCATTTCACACCACAGCATCAAGTGTCTATCAGTATTCCAGTTTCTCATTTCACCATTTCACATGTCAGACTTTCCACTGACTCACCACACAAGACACTTGACACTACTTCCGGATTGACTCATGCATTGATTAGACTCGGAGATTTGCACCTGTCACACTGCCCACTGTGGAATCTCGCACATCCACAGGGTCGCCGTGAAATCTCACACATTCACAGGCATATGATGAATCTCAACACATCACCATACAGTATGACAAGGTAAATCCACGCAATACAGGTCGGTATGTTCTCTTTCAAACAACCCACCCATACAGGTGAACCTCCTTCGACTCTCCCAACTGAGTAACTTCCTCTATGTGATTCCATTATCAGCAGAGTCAGGATATCTCGTTCATAATCACCGATCAATGCACATCTAACATGGTCTTACACGGTATTTCCTTTCCTGAAAATACTATGCCTCGACCCCACATTCACAACATTCAACACATCATACCATACTCAAAGAAATGATTTCAATCACAGCAATAGCCATTTCAAAGGATTCATATTTTCGAATATCTCATGTAAATCTCAAGCAGTTCTCAAAACAACATCAAACACAAGGAGTTCGCAAAACAGCGCCAAAACCGGCGACCTGGTTCAAAAACAAGGTATTTCGAAAACTGTATATAAAACCGGCGACCTCGTCGCCCAAGCACACAAACAGAGCATTTTACGCAGATGAAAACGAAAATGGCGACCACGTCGCCCTCACTTCAGAAGATAGTTAAACTATGGCTCGTATGGAAAAGAGGTCTAGCTTCCCTTACCTGGACTTGCGCAAACACCAGGAGCTTCGAAATCCAACGAAGCTTGAAGAATGCCTTGGCTCTGTTTTGAAGATCTTGCAGAGAACTGCTCAAGTGCTCCAATGGTGTTCCTTCTCGTCGTACTCTTGTGTGGAGATGCTGAAATCGCAACGCGGAGGAGGAAACTCACTCTTTCTCTCTTCGAGTACAACAATGCTTTCTTTCTCTCAGGTGTGGATTTCTGCAACTTAAACCCCTTTTATCCCTCCAAAAGCAGCTGCCACCACCCACTCTGCAGGGAAGTTTGCGTGTACGCTTCCCTGCACAGTACTACTGAGCGTGCCTCTGCGCAGGCTACGCTATGAGGTCACTATTCTGAACCACCTTTTGTCTACGTGGCGCGCGTGCAGAACGTCTCTTGCTGGGAGTCTGGGTCCCACGTTCTCTGTGTATAACTTAACGTAGCGCGATGACCTTTTCACCGATGACCACAGGCGCGAAGGCTAACAACCGATGACCTCTCGCGCGAAGGCTAACAACCGATGAGCTATCGCGCGATGACAACCCGCGGATGAGCTATCGCGCGATGACAACCCGCGGATGAGCTATCGCGCGATGACACCCACTGATGAGCTATCGCGCGATGACAACCCGCTGATGAGCTATCGCGCGATGACAACCCGCTGATGAGCTATCGCGCGATGACAACCCGCTGATGAGCTATCGCGCGATGACAACCCGCTGATGAGCTATCGCGCGATGACAACCCGCTGATGAGCTATCGCGCGATGACAACCCGCTGATGACCTCTCGCGCGAGCGACCGATGTCTCTCTTCTCTGGTGACGCCTGCATGCCTCGCGCCCAGGCGATGACGTGTGGTCTAGGCGACCGGCGATGATGTATAAACAAGAAACTCTTATCGTTTTTCCTAGACTACACTTTCCTTCCTTTTTAACTTAGATAAAACATACATAGAATTTACTTAACATACTCATTCATTTCAATAAATCTCAGGTCCTTACAACCACCCACTCTGCAGAGAAGTCTGAGTGTACGTTTCCCTGAACAGTACGACTACAGTTGTCTCTTGCGCAGGCCAACCACTCCCTGAACAGTACTACTAAGCGTGCCTCTGCGCAGGCTAACACTCTGAGGTCACTATTCTGAACCACCCTTTTTGTCTACGTGGCGCGCGTGCAGGACGTTCCATGCTGGAAGTCTGGGTCCCACCTTCTCTGTGTGTAACTCGACGTCGCGCGATGACCTTTCACCGATGACCACAGGCGCGAAGTCTATCCACCGATGACCTCTCCCGCGAAGGCTATCCACCGATGACCTCTCATGCGAAGACTATCCACCGATGACCTCTTGTGCGAAGGCTATCCACCGATGACCTCTCGCGCGAAGACTATCCACCGATGACCTCTTGCGCGAAGGCTATCCACCGATGACCTCTCGCGCGAAGACTATCCACCGATGACTTATCCTGGACGATGACCGATGTTCCTCTCTTACCGGCGATGACGGACGTTCCTCATCCCGGTGATGACTGGTTCCTCATCCTGGCAGACAACCGATGTCTCACCCTGGTGGACCACCGATGTCTCTCCCTGGAAGACGACCGATGTCTACATGGCTCTTGTCCTGGCGATGCCCGCATGTCCCGCGCCTGGCGACGCCCGCATGCCTTGCGCCCTGGCGATGACCGCATGCCTCGCGCCCCGGCGATCATGTGTAGTCTAGGCGACCGGCGATTATGTATTAACAAAGAACTCTTATAGTTTTCTAGACTGCACTTTCCTTCCTTTTTAACTTAAATAAAAACATACTTAGAATTTATTTAAAATAATCCTTTTTATTCCAACTTAATTTTTCAAGGTCCTTACAATTCATCCATTAGTACAAATGTGCCTCAAAATAATATCCCTTTTTCAGGAAGTTTTTAATACATCTCCATACAGGAGTTTTCAAAATAAAATAAAAACCACAGCATTCAAAACCGGCGATCTCCCAATAGAAGACAGAAAACAGGCGATCTCCTATCAGAACCAGAAAACAGGCGATCGCCTAACAGAAACAGAAACAGGTGATCTCCTTCTGGCGACCACTCACAAAGGAGCTCTACTACCTGCAACCTCGTCTACTCCCGTGTAAATTATACACGATCATCACAGGTTTAAGAAAAAGCCAAACACAACACCAAAAACACAGGGTAAGCTAGATATTTGAAAGAGGATTTAGAGATGAAACTTTAAAATCAAGATAAAACAAATTTACGACACCCACGTAAAAACCATCAATTTTCTCATTCCCTTCACATGACCATCAAGTAATCACATATTTCACAATTTCCTCAAGAGTCTTTCAATTCACATAATTCCATTAAGTGTCTATCAATTCAATGTTTCTCATTTCTCACGTCAGACTTCCACTGACTCATCACACATAGACACTTGACACTACTTCCGGAAGACACGTGCATTGACTAGACTCAGAGATCTGCACCTGTCATACTGCACCACTGTGAAATCACACACATTCACAGGGTCGCTGTGAAATCACACACATTCACTAGCGTATAAATGAATCTCAATATCATCACTATCCTAGCATGACAGGGTTAATCCACACAACGGGTCAAGCTCGTTCTCTTTCAAACAACTCACCCATACATATGAACCTCCTTCGACTCTCAACGCCTGAATAACTTCATCTATATGATTCCATTATATCAGGAGAGTCAGGATATCTCATAATAAATGAATCACCGGTCAATGCACACTCTACAGGATCTTACACGGTATCTTCTTTCCTGAAAATACTATGCCTTGATCCCACATTCACCACATTCCATACATCATACCACACATAAAGAACAATTCCATCATAGAATACTTTGAATCTTTTCTTAAACAACCCCACTCACCAAAACCAAGCATACCACCGTTCAGGTTTTCGAATAGCATATACATTTTTCATTTCAATCTCAACAAGTTCAAAGCGACACTAAAACAGGGGAGTTCGAAATCAACATTTAAAACCGGCGATCACGTCGCCCCACACATAAAAACAGAGCATTATGAAAAGGAATATGAAATCGGCGACCACGTTGCCCTCACTTCAGAACCTACTCGCCTAAAGTTTTATAAACGAAAATGCTAGCTTCCCTTACCTGGACTTGCGCAAAACACCAAGAGCTCCAAAACCCGCCGAAGCTTAAGGATGCCTTAACTCTGTTCTAGCGTCCTGACGGAAAGCTCGCAGAGAACTCCCCAGGTATCCAAGTGCAGTAGTCGCTCGTCGCACTGATGCTTGAGGATGTCTGAATCGCAGC
Organism: Phaseolus lunatus; assembly: GCA_013389735.1. Taxonomy (NCBI): domain Eukaryota; kingdom Viridiplantae; phylum Streptophyta; class Magnoliopsida; order Fabales; family Fabaceae; genus Phaseolus; species Phaseolus lunatus. The sequence continues at coordinate 276,065 of JAAFYQ010000082.1, read as the reverse complement.
ACGAAGGAGAGAAAAAAGAAGGATGAAGGTGAACTCACTCTGTCACTCTTGAACCACAGCAACGTTCTCCCTCTCAGAAGTGAGTTTTTGAATCTAAACCAACTTGTCCACAAAAGTCGTTGCCACCACCCACTCTGCAGGGAAGCTTGCATGCACGCTTCCCTGAACAGTACGACCACGCGTGCCTCTGCGCATGCCAACACTCAGATGTCACTATTCTGAACCACCCTTTTTGTCTACGTGTCGCGCGTGCAGGACTTTTCATGCTGGGAGCCTGGGTCCCACCTTATCTGTGTGAAACTCGACATCGCGCGATAACCTTCCACCGATGACCGCTCTCGCGATGACTATCCACCGAAGTCTCATCCTGGCGGACGACCGATGTCTCTCCCTGGGAGACGACCGATGTGTCCCTCATCCTGGCGATGACCGTCTGTCTCTCGCCCTGGGGATGCCCGCGTCTCTGCCGCCTGGCGATGCCCACGTGTCTCTCATACCGGCGATGACTGATGTGCCTCATCCCGGTGATGACTGATTCCTCTTCTTGACGGACGACTGATTCCCCATCCTGGCAGACAACCGATGTCTCACCCTGGAGGACCACCGATGTCTCACCCTGGCAGACAACCGATGTCTCACCCTGGAGGACCACCGATGTGTCTCCCATCCTGGTTGATGACCGATGTTCCTCTCATCCTGTTGGCGATCTCTTATCGCGCTTGTGTGTGACGAGAACACATCGCCTTACTCTGGTCACCGATGTCACATCATCACACCTTGCTGAAGGTTCTTCATCCCACTATGTTACGTCCAAGGTATCACCTCCACATGGCTTGGTGACGTCGGTAGCTTCACATTTCCAAGAATAGATCAGCACTACTCCTCGTGCGCCCATGCATGCAACACTAAGGACGATTTCTTATGCTCAAGCATAGAGCTTCGCATGCCCAGCGTATCTAAGGCTTAACCCACACCTTGATACGTGTGGTTTTTGGAACCCACTATGGTTAATCCAGCATCTTGATCACATACTACGTGCACTCCCGTCGATCACGTACACCATAGGCAATTGGCGGTCATGTCTCCTCTAGGCGACAGGCGATTATGTGCCTGAGAAGTCGGAGATCGCCTCCGTCTTCAACAACGGCGATCTTGTAGACTTCTAAGCTACACTTTTCTTCCTTTACTCTTCTTGATCCACATGTCTTCCTCGAGCACACCCACGTGATTACCTCACGATAAAGTCATCGCACCTGACTACTTGGTAAATACAATGGTCAGCCGACCGACCTCTACCAGCTGACCCCATACCTTGGGTGACGTCCGAGGTCCGACTACTACGAAACTTCATTTACCAACTCTTTGTATTTTTAAATAATAACATCTTCTGAAATTATTTAAATATAACACTTTCATTCCAATTAAAGTTTCTAGGTCCTTATAGCAGCAGTTCGCAATTCAAGTAAATATGAGTGAAGACGGTCATGCACAGGGTATATCTGAGTAGTTATGCAAGCTTAGGCTACAGAAGTGAAAAAACCCAGCAGAAGAACAATACAGTTATTAAGAAACAAGGCTAAGTGAAGAGAACGAAAGATAACCTATATGCTTGTCTAGCTGGTCTTCGAGAAACTCAAAGCTAATGATAGACGCTGTGGGAAGAGTGATGTTGGAGGCGGCTACGCTTTTCCAGAAAAGGCAGAGGTCTCTGTCCAGTGCTCCCATGTTGTCAGGGCTCCTTGCCCTCCTGAAGCTATCCTTGGAGCCTTTATTTCCCTTGTCCACCCAGTACAAGGGAAAGCCATCGAGCAAAGAAGGGTCCTCGTCGTTTTTACAAACCTTTACAAACTTTCCCTTCCAATCCTTATAAGATTGTTGGAATATCGAGAAGAAGGACCTCCCAGCAATCCCGTTCAGGCTTGCGCAGAGGCGATCTCCAGGATTTTTGGCTTCGAACAAGAATAAGAAGACATCCACTGAAGCAGCTAATCCCAGATGTGCACAGAGGATCTCGAATGCCCTCACGAACGCCCAGCTACTTTGGACTTGTTACCTCTACCTAATCCACAAGAATTTATGCATAAGGAAGGAGTAACAAAAGCTGAATTTGTAAAGAAAATGCATGAGAGGATTAAAAACCAAATACAACAACAAACAAAGAAATACATGAAACATAGCAATAAGGGGAAGAGAGAGATGATTTTTTAGGAGGGAGATTGGGTTTGGCTTCACCTTAGAAAACATAGATTCCCTAATCCGAGAAAGTCTAAACTTAGTCCCTGGGGTGATGGTCCCTTCCAAGTTCTCAAAAGAATCAATTATTATGCATATCAAATTGACCTGCCTGAAGAATATGGAGTACACTCTCCATATCTATCATGCACCTCCAAGGAACCCATAGCTCTATAAGAGCCATCCTTGATCCATCACAATCACAACTTCCGCCATTTTCACCTCAACTCTTCAAGAAGAACAATCGATCATGAAGCATAACCCATCAGCATTCCTCCTTTATGCTCTTGTTGATGTCTTTTACTTTTGGTCATCTTCATCCTTTCCTTGATTTATTTGTTACTTAATTTTCACACCTTGCATCATCCCCACCTTATACTTGTGTTTTTCTCTTTGCCCTTCTGAAGTGAACCTTCACACTTACTTAACCACTTGGTTAAGTTCGTGTCCAATGGAGATCTTCTTAGGGTTCTCACCTAAAATTGCTAATCTCAAAAATCATAACAAAATTGAAACCTTTAAAAGGTGCAATCTAATATCAACTCAGACTAGAAAGGCTTACTCATGCTTCACCGTCCAACAAAAATGGAGTGCCTTTCTTTACTAACTCATTGAGTAGTGAAGCTAGGCTTGAGAAGTTAGGATCAAATCTCCTATAAAAACTTGCTAAACCATGAAATATCCTAACATCTCCTACATTTTGTGGTGTTACTCTTGGATGGCTTTGATTTTCTCGGGGTCAACATGTACCTCATTTTTGTTGACTATATAACCTAAAAAAACTGTACTATCTACACAAAAAGTGCTTTTATCTACATCAGCAAAGAAATTACTTTTCCTAACACTAAAAGAACCTCCCTAAGGTGACTTAGGTGGGATTCTAGGCTTTGACTATATACTTATATATCATCAAAATAAACTACTACATATTTACCTATGCAATCCCTAAAGGCATGATTCATAAGCCTCATGAAAGTGTTAGGTGCATTAGTGAGTTCAAAAGGCATCTGATGGAAGAGGTCGATGCCCTAGCCCAAATCCAAGTCAAAGGTCAAGCCCAAGCCCACCAAATAGAAGATATGGGCCAACTACAAGGGCTATGGCAAGAAGAATACAAGAGGATTGGGACACTGCTACTGACGGTAGAGAGACTTTCCTTTACATGTTACAGATGCTAGAAGCTTAGTGTAGAAGTAGAATTTTTTTTTCTTCTCAAAATTAGAATAGGAAAATATTTGTAATTTTTCTTAGAACTAATTTTGGCACCTAAAACACCAACCTAGGTTAATTTATGGTTTCTAAAAACCCTCTAAATTAACCAAGGCCGGTTGGAAAGCCATAGAGGGAGTGAGTTTGCAACGCTAATCACACCCCTCCCATGTGCTCTCACTTAGGCACCACTTTTGGTGGAAATCTCATTTGAATTTCCCTCCACTTTCATTTGAAATTTCAGCCCTCTAACACTATAAATAAGAGGGCTTGGCTCATGTAATTCTTAAGATTAATTTGAGTGAAATTGCTGCCAACATTGTGCCAATTCTCACTCTTGTGTCCTACCTCTAGGATAGACCTTTAGTCTTCACATTCTCCCTAGCTCAAGTGAGATGGCCTCACCACTCACTCTCCACACCTAACACTTCACCTTCAAGGAAACCACAACTCCTAGGAGCTCCTTGCACGTCTTCAACCATAGGTTCCGCCACCTTCAAATTCTTTTTCAGCTCATGGAAGAAAGCCCTCAAGCTAAGCTACATCAGCATCACTAACCACTTATATAGTGCAAATTTGGTCTTAAAAGCAATTTTCCACTCATCACCTTCTTTGATTCTTATTTGGTGATATCCACTTTTAAGATCTATCTTGGAAAATATAGTGGACCCATGCAATTCATCAAGTATATCATCAAGTCTAGGAATTGGATGCATATATTTGATGGTGATGTTATTGATGGCTCTATAATCACAACACATTCTCCATTTGCCATCTTTCTTAGGCACCAACAAAACAGGTACAACATAAGGACTTAGACTCTTTTGAACCCTACCCTTCTCTAACAATTCCTGAACTTGTGATTCTATCTCCTTAGTCTCCTCAAGGTTAGTTCTATAAGCTGGTCTATTTGGTAGACTAGCTCCTGGAACTAAATCTATTTGGTGTTCTATACCTCTTAAACATGAAAGTCCAATGGGTCCTTCCTTAGGGAATACATCACCAAATTCTTTTAAAAGTTTTTTGACTTGAGGAGGTAGATCACTAACTTCAGCAAGTGTGGCAGTGCATGTAAGTGCTCCTTTACATAGCAAGAGGCCTGAAGGTTGTTCAGATAGAAGTATCTTTTCAATTTTATTATTTTTTTCAAATTTTTCTTCCATCCAAATAACCTAGTGGGAAGGAGCACTCTTCTCCCGCACCTCAGCATTGTCCCTAAGGACTTTCTCTTGATTTTCTAATATTATTTTTTCATTTTCTCTTTTTTGTTTCATTTGTACTTGGTCCTTTACCACTTGCGAAGGTGTTAAAGGATAGAGTACAAACTTGTTTTCCCTCTAGGTAAAATTTATCTCGTTGGTAAGACCATTATGGATAGTTTTCTTGTCAAATTGCCATGGTCTTCCCAATAAGATGTGGCAGGCTTCCATACATCACACTAAATTTCATCTTTATAATTCCCTACAGAAAGACTAAATTTTACCTGCTTATCTACAATTAATTCCCCATCTTCATTCAGCCATTGAAGTTTGAAAGGTTTTGGATGGGATATCACTTAAAGATCAAGCTTTTCAATCATCCTAATGCTACAACAATTGCAGTAAGATTCATTATCCACAATGATAGAACAAGTGTTTTCTAAAACTTTAGATCTTGTGTGAAAGATGTTCTCTCTTTGTGTTTCATGGGTCATACTATGATGTGAGCTAATTTTATGATTTAGCATTTTTATGGTGGCACTATAATTAGGATTGAGATTTTAGAATGATTAAGGTGAGAAACTAAGGAAAATCCCCACTGGACATTAACTTAACCAAGTGGTTAAGTAGATGTGAAGGTTCATTTCACAAAGGCAAAAGGAAAACACAATTATAAGGTGAAGATGATGACAAGTAAAGGTGTTGAAATTAAAGAGAGGAAAATAAACATAATGAAGGAAACCGAATAGGAAACAAAACATTAAAACAAGAACAAGACATAGATTTCAGAATGGAAATTTGGAATGGAAAAATATGAGTGAAAGGAAGCTTAGGAGAATGAAGGTAGAGAAGTGATCACGCCACTTGGATGGTGGTTTCCTCTAAGATGAGTGAAGAATGCTGCCACTTGAGAGCTCTCTAATTCTCACAAGATAAGACAATTGTGTAAGGAGACAAAGATCACAAACTCTAACACAAATTATGTATAGTAACTTTACTCTAAATTGAACATCAAAATACATGAGGTAGGTCTCCTTATTTATAGGTGAAGGAGCCTTGGAGAGCAAGCATAAGGGGTAGGATGGGAAGAGTGAAAAAATGGGCAGCCTTAGGGTTTGACTAGGTCAAACCCGCATCCTTGGCTTGTCCTTCTAGAAACTAGGTCAAAAAGCCTTCCAAAAGGGCCAATAACATCCTAAAATGCTAACTACACCCCATATTATACTAAAGGCACCTTATTCTAGCCTATATTTGCTATTTGGACCCCCAAACTGAGCCCAAATTATTTACAATATTTTCTAATCATTAAGAAGACCAGCAGGAAGAACTTTAGGTGCCCTGGTCTTTGTCCCATTCTCCATCTGGTGAGGTCTCTACTTTGAGGTGACTTCTCTTTATATTCTTTAGCATCCTTGATCATCACCTTGTGGGCTTGGTTTTCATCATACTATGATGATTATTGAGGGATCATCTAATCATCATTAATTCCCCCTCACAAGGATATGCCTTCTCACACTTCTCTTATTTTTCTTCCCTGCTAGAGTCATCATCTTGGCTGTTATAATCATCCCCCCCTCTTAAGATCATGGTTCTCCTATTTGGGCATTGGGATGCTATATGACCTCTACCAAGACATTTAAAACATTGGATGTTTCTATTGTGAGTTTGTGGGGTAGACATATCTTTTCTTATATTTTTGGGAGTTTCTTTGGATTTATCTTTTGAGAAACTATCCTCCCTTTATTTTTTATACTCTTTCTTGGGATAAGAGTTAGAGTAAGAACTCTCCTTGCGACTTGACCCTTTTCTCAAAATTTGTTTCTCAACTTTTATGCAAAGTTGGATCAAGTCATTCAAGTCTATATAAGGCAAGAGTTCCACTTTATCGCTTATCTTAAGATTGAAACTGCTAAGGAACCTAGCTATGGTTGTGGTTTCTTGGATTAAGTCATTCAAGTCTATATAAGGCAAGACTTCCACTTTATTTCTTATCTCAAGATTGAGACCACTAAGGAACCTAGCTATGGTGATGGTTTCTTCCTCCCTAATAGAGGCTCTCATTGATGTGAATTCAAGAACATAAGATGAAAGGTTCTTGACATTCTTAGGAAACATCTTGAGTTGGTCATTAGAGAGGCACTTTTTCTTAGAATTGGATCAATGTTCTAAGTCAAGAACTCACCAAAACTAATGCCAAAACACAAACTCATATGGAAGTTCCAATTATTGTCAAATTGAACTGATTAAAGTGAAATTAAAAGCAAGGAAACTGAATATAAGTGCTGGAAATTAAAGGCACCGAACCAAAACACAAGAACACAAGCTAAGACATAAAAATTAAAAGAGAAGGAAGGAAGGAGAAGAGAATGCTCATGAAGATGGAGGAATGGTTGGATTAACACGCCACTAAGAGGATGAAGGCTCCTAGATGAGTGTGCAAGCCGCCACTTGAGGTAACCATTGAACCTTCAAGATAAGACTAGTGAAGAAGATGCAAAGCTCTCCAATGCTCACTCAAAAATTGAGTAAAGTTTCTCTAATTCAAAAAATTCAAATCTGAAAAATACAAGGGCAGCACCTTAATTTATAGTGTGAAGGTGCTGAAATGCAAGCTAAATGAATTCAGAAATTTCCCCCAAATTCAAATGAAAATGGCGCCTAAACAAGTCATGAGGAAGGTGTGACTTCTTCTCTCACTTTGGCACCTCCTATTTTAACTCCTACACCTATTTACTAACGCACCCCCCTCCTAATGCTCCTAACTAAAGACCTAAAGATGCTTTAACACAAGAGGTTTCTCATGTTTTCCTCTAAGCATCCTCACACAATGAAATTACAAAAAGGGAAAATAAATGTCCCCTTGCTCCTAAAGCTTTGAACATGCTTCTTGTGAGCCTTTGAGGTTGACTTTGATCTCCATGAACGTCCTCAACCTCTTTTTCTTCGTGATGATTGGCCTCCATGTCCTCTTGAGCTTGATCTCCATCACTCATCCTGTAAAGCTCCATCTTTTGCCTATACTCCTTTACACTCATGTTCTTTTCTTGGAGTCTTTGGAGCTTGCCCACTAACTCCCTATTGTAGTATAAAGGAATATGGTGGCGTCTCAAGGCTCCCCTAAGGTCATTCCAATATTCAATCGGAGGGTCCTTGTGGAGGCGCCTATCTCTCTTTAGGGCTCTTCGCCAATACATAGCATTTCCTTGAAAGCTTAAAGTGGCTAAGGGTACCTTCCTCTCCTCACTAACATGATGGCAAGCAAAAAGTTGTTCAACTTTCATCTCCCAATCTAGGTATGTTTCAACATTTTCCTTTCCAAAAAAATGAGGTAAGTCTATCCTAGTCTCTTTTGGGCTTTCGCTTCTAGTTCTTCTAGGTGGAGGATGATAATATTCATTAACCACTAGTGCAAAATGCTAAAACAACTAATGTTTATTAAATGTGTTTTTACCTCAGACGTAGTCTTTCAAAATGCAGTGGCATTTTTTAAATTATTTTCATTTATGAATGCAACTATTTGTAGTAGTAGCACTCATAAATCAAGCGCTTTGATTTATGAGTGCAGCTATTTGTGCTTTCCTTTGCTCCGCCCCTGCTGCCGCCATCGTCGCCATTGCTGCCGCTCTCGTGCCACTCTTCACCAATGTTGCTTTCACGCACAAGGTTGGTGGTATTTTAAATTTTTTTGAATGTTTTTTAATGTTATAATTTGTTTATCTTTTATTTATTATAATTTATATTTTTTAAAATTTATATTATTTAGTATTTATTATAATTTGTTTTTATTATTAATTTATATTATGTTAGTTGTTATTTTAGAATAGAATTATCGTGTTGGTATTGAGTCCGAAGGTGTTCGACCCTCGGCAATCGCGTGAGATAAAAAAATTATTAGAAAACACCTGAATGACTATTATAGAATATAATGGATTGAAATTAGATTAATTTTGTTTGCATAAGTGATGAGTACGAAAGAGGAGTAGAAGAATTTATACAATTTGCGCAACGTAACGCGAATAATAATGGTCAGGATGCAAAGATCAAGTGTCCGTGTGTTAACTGTTTGAATGGAAGGATAGTTGATGTTAAGATAATAAGAGAGCACCTTCTATCTGATGGGTTTCTTCGATCTTATACAACTTGAACATGGCCTGGTGAATTATTAAATTTACCATGCGTTTCTGTAACTGAAGAATATATGGGGTCCACCACGGATGATACAGTACATGATGATGTAGATGATGATCAATTGGAGGACATGATTTGTGATGTGGGAGCCAAGTCTTTTGCAGAAGCGCATGGATATGGAAGTATGTCAAGTGGTGTAGAAACTCCATTGTATCCTGGATCAACTAACGTCACACGGTTGTCGATAGTGTTAAGATTTGTTCTCGCCGGTTGACTCTCCCGCTGGTTGACTGGGTTGAACGCCTCCTCTTAGACCTACCTTGACTAGGGATTGACTCGTGTCTCTCCTTTTGGTCTGGAACGTGGCTCCGTTGTGACAAAGGGCACCCTACCTATTGATTATACTCCGACGCTCAAGTCAGTAAGGGTTCAGAAAAACAATTAACTCTCAGTTTAGTATGCAAAAATAGCGTACCTTCACCTGGGGTCTTAGGCCCCTTTTATAACTGCACATGCAACAAATCTCACTTGAGAGAAGCAAATCTTAACTAAAATAAGCACATTAATCTTTTATCTCTAACAGGAAAACTACCTGCCACGGGCACTAATAATCTTCACGTGCTAAACCGCAGGCCAACATTCTGTTATACATGCACATCCTTACCTCATCAGGGTTAACAACAACTATCAATAGGTACTACTGTGTAACAAACATGCAACAAAAAATATTTATACATAATAATAACAAACATATAATAAAAAACGCGCACAATGAGAACAGATATTATATCAACCACTTACACATATCTATAAGCACATATAAAGGATTCTCTCGTACAACGTCCTTACTATGCGTTTTGGGCCTATCACTACAATTGGGCCAGTCGCACAATTCTTACCCAGGCCCAACAGCCGAGCTGACCTCAACCTTACCCGGGAACCGAGCTATTGTAAACTCACAATCGAGTCCCAAATTCCTATCCAACACAAGATTGATGAATTTGAATGCAATAAATGGATGGACTAATAAAAACTTCATGGAATTGCTTCAGTTGTTGAAGGATATGCTTCCAGAGGGAAATACTCTACCTAATCGTAATTATGAGGCCAAAAAGATTCTTTGTCCAATGGTGATACGGTCGGTCATCGGCAGTTGATGACGTCAGCAGCAGATGACCACGTGGACCATTCACAGGGTGACACGTGGTAGAAGATAGCAGGTGAATCAGAGAGGAGATCACTCAGAACGGTGATCGGTGGTCAGTTGCTAAAGTGACCACCACCAGCAGATCAGTTCCTAGATGAGCGCCTGACAGTAGAGCGCGAGAGGTAATGAAGCATCGGGGAGAAAGGTGATTAACACCTCTTTGTCGAGAAAGAAGTCCTCAATTCGAGCAGAGAGCTCACCAATGAAGTCCTCAGAGGGTTAAGAGATGTGGGCGATGACAAGGTGGTGAGATGTCCCTTCAGCGCGCTACTCATGTCCTTACGCGCAGAGCCACGTATGTCGCCCGAGCCGAAGACTTAGTCTCTTCGCTGAAACAAGTTAACAGCTTGAAACTGGGGGGCTTGTGTACCGACCAGTCCTCGGACACCAAGAACAGGTAGTAAAGGGCGAACCACGTCAGCTGGGTCCCACAGCATGGGCCAAGGCCACGTGGAGTGGATCCCGCAGGCAGCTTGGATTAGAGGGTGATCAGTCATCGGTGTGTCCCCTGAGAGAAGGGTGATTCGTCATGAGCATTTTCCCGCAGGGAAGGGCGATGAGTCATCTGCCTACAGAGGAGGGCGATGAGTCATCAGCCTACAGAGAAGGGTGATGAGTCATCAGCATGTTCCAACAGGGAAGGGTGACTAGTCATCCGCGTGATGGTCACTAGGAAGGGCTGATGTGTCCTCGTCACTTCGCAGGGTGATCAGTCCTCGGTAACAGAGTGTGGCGAGGTGACATCGGTCCCGGGTGATTTGAGCAATGTAACCAGAACAGTTAAGATTGGTTCCCAGTGTGGGCCAATGACTAGTTAAATACCCAGAGGTAGGGAGAGGCCTGGATCACGAAGCGTCCATGCGGGTAGCAAGGAGAGCACAGTTGAGTGTAGAGTCCTGAGGGGACGAGCACACGCCAGAACTAGGGTTTTCCCAGTAAAGCTACATGCATGGCACGTGAACAGTGAAGGCCCTCCCAGAACAGGTGGCCCCAGAGACTAGGTGCACAAGGAGGCACCCAGGTGGTCACCCTGTTAAAGTTTGCACTCCAGAGAAGGAAACCTTATGTGCTAGATTACCCTAAGATTGGGTGATAGCGGCGCAAGGGTATTCCAGTAAACCCTAAATATGGCTAGTAGCGCAGTGAACCCTAATTAGGGTTAGCGGCGTTGTAAACCCTAGACTATATAAGGGACAGTAAAATACTTCACAAAGGTACACGGTTTCTAGACCTAAACACAGAGAAACTCAATACACTTGGTGTTACTTGCCCACTATTGACTTGAGCGTCGGAGTGCAAACGGCCTCTAGGGCGCCCCCTTTCTCTTTTGCAGGTGCAAATTGTTTCGCAAGAATCAAGCACGTATCAACGTGAGGAAGGAGGCGTGTGAGTGTCGTGGAGTCAACTGACAGGCGAGTCAACCGACAAGAACATTTGGCGCCCACCGTGGGGCCGAAGTAAAACAAGGTCCCATACACGAGAGTGAGAGAAAAAAACCACAGAAGATGACGAATACAAGACACGGGTCCGTTCCACCAAATGGAGGCGAAAGCGTTACCATGCAACAACTCATGGAAACGATGCGTGCCCTCCAAGAGACGGTGGCGGAGTCCAAAGCGCATCAGGCGCGTATGCAAGAGGACCTGGCCGCCTCACAGGCCAGGAATGAGGAGTTGCACAGGGCCAACGAAGAGCTACGCTTGAATCTGCATCACATGCAGCAAGCTGGGGATCGCGTGGGAGAGGATCAAGCTCCACCTACGCCCCCAAGAGCCTTTCCCATGCCTTTTTCCGAAGAAATCATGGACGCGGTGGTCCCAGCCACATTCGTGGGGCCAAAGACTGTGTTCATAGGGAAAGAAGATCCAGAAGCGCATCTGACAGCCTTCAACACTCAGATGATGCTGTCCGGAGGCTCAGACGCGGTGTACTGCAAGATGTTTATGAGTACACTGAGCGGAATAGCTATGCAGTGGTTTGTGAGCCTGCCAAAGGGCCACATCACCTCTTTCCATCAGTTTTCGAAGTTGTTCACAGAGCAGTATATCGTCAACCGAGCGCCACCGGTGGTGTCCTACGATCTATTTGACGTGCCAGCATCAGAGGGAGTCCCTTCGAGATTACCTCAACAGGTTTGGGGCAATGGTGGTGAGGTTGCATACCAAGGATGAAGATATGGTGGTACACGCCTTCAGGAAAGGTGTATTGCCAGGGCCTTTCAGTAAGTCCTTGATCCGCAATCATTCCAAGAATTTCGGCAACATTAAATGACGTGCAGTTGCTCACATAGTCGCCGAGGGAGAGCTTAATGAGAAGCGGGAAGGCAGGTTCGTAGAGAACACCTCCCCTTCGAGTGAGAACTTCCAACGTGAAAGAAGGGTTTGCCCAGTGAAATCCTCCCTCGCCTATGAGCGACGTGAGGTCAGTTAGAGCCTGTCACTTGGAGTTAGAGGTCTCGTAAGCGGAGAGGTAGGTTCATAGAGAACACCTCCCCTTCGAGTGAGAACTTCCAACGTGAAAGAAGGGTTCGCCCAGTGAAATCCTCCCTCACCTATGAGTGATGTGAGGTCAGTTAGAGCCTGTCACTTGGAGTTAGAGGTCTCGTAAGCGGAGAGGTAGGTTCGTAGAGAAGACCTCCCCTTCGAGTGAGAACTTCCAACGTGAAAGAAGGGTTCGCCCAGTGAAATCCTCCTTCGCCTATGAGCAACGTGAGGTCAGTTAGAGCCTGTCACTTGGAGTTAGAGGTCTCGTAAGCGGAGAGGTAGGTTCGTAGAGAACACCTCCCCTTCGAGTGAGAACTTCCAATGTGAAAGAAGGGTTCGCCCAGTGAAATCCTCCCTCGCCTATGAGCGATGTGAGGTCAGTTAGAACCTGTCAGCGGGGGTTAGAGGTCTCGTAAGTAGGAAGGAAGATTCGTAAGGAACACCTCCTCTTCGAGTGAGAACTCCCAACTTGAAAGAAAGGTTCACCAGAGAAGTCCTCACCCTCGACTTCTTACAGCGAGGCTGAGGCGAGAGAGAAGTCCTCACCCTCGACTTTGTACAGCGAGGCTGAGGCAAGAGAAAAAGAAGACCTCACCTCGACTTTTTACAGCAAGGATGAGGCGAGAGAAGTCCTCACCCTCGACTTCTTACAGTGAGGCTGAGGCGAGAGAAGTCCTCACCCTCGACTTCTTACAGCGAGGCTGAGGTGAGAGAGAAGTCCTCACCCTCGACTTTGTACAGCAAGGCTGAGACAAGAGAAAAGGAAGACCTCACCTCGACTTCTTACAGCGAGGCTGAGGCGAGAGAAGTCCTCACCCTCGACTTCTTACAGCGAGGCTGAGGCGAGAGAAGTCCTCACCTCGACTTCTTACAGCGAGGCTGAGGCCAGAGAGAAGACCTCACCTCGACTTCTTACAGCGAGGCTGAGGTGAGAGAAGACCTCACCTCGACTTCTTACAGCGAGGCTGAGGCGAGAGAAGACCTCACCTCGACTTTTTACAGCGAGGCTGAGGCAAGAAGAAAGACCTCACCCTCGACTTTGTACAACGAGGCTGAGGCGAGAGCAGAAAGACCTCACCTCGACTTTGTACAGCGAGGCTGAGGCGAGGTGAGAGAAGACCTCACCTCGACTTCTTAGAGCGAGGCTGAGGCGAGAGAAGTCCTCACCCTCGACTTCTTACAACGAGGCTGAGGCGAGAGAAAAAGACCTCACCCTCGACTTTGTACAGCGAGGCTGAGGCAAGACAAAGAGAAGTCCTCACCCTCGACTTCTTACAGCGAGGCTGAGGCCAGAGAGAAGACCTCACCTCGACTTCTTACAGCAAGGCTGAGGCGAGAGAAGTCCTCACCCTCGACTTCTTACAGCGAGGCTGAGGCGAGAGAAGTCCTCACCCTCGACTTCTTATAGCGAGGCTGAGGCCAGAGAAAAGACCTCACCTCGACTTCTTACAGCGAGGCTGAGGCGAGAGAAGTCCTGACCCTAGACTTCTTACAGCGAGGCTGAGGCGAGAGAAAAAGACCTCATCCTCGACTTCTTACAACGAGGCTGAGGCGAGAAAGAATAGTACTGTCCTCTTGAATATAGCACTCGAGGTCGACCCACCAGGAGGTCTTCCTTGATGAGTTAAGATCGATCGAGTTAAGACTTTCCTTGGCTTATCAGTCAAGGTCAACTCAGGAGGAATCTCCCATCTCCCAGTATAAGGAGGAGGTCTTCTGAAGCTTATCGACAGGCAAGAGGGGTCATCGAGAAACACTCTTCAGCCCCACAACAAGGCATCATCTTTAGCGCTCAGGCCCTCTATGCACTTAGCGCTGAAGTGACAAAGAAGTAAAGCAAAGCTTGAAGCGCGATGACTGATCGGTGGTGCACTAACATGCTAGTCGGTGGTCGGTGGTAACAACTTTGAGTAAGAAAGCTTTTCCAGGCAAGTTCTTGTGCGATAAGCCGAAGCATTTAGGCCCCGTTAAGTCAGTCATCCAGCATGAAGTTATGCATAAAGACTGTTAAAGAGAATGCTAAGAGAGTTAAAGATGGAGAGAGACAAGTAGCTGAAGCAAATAGAACATAAGTCATGCGGCAGACAAAGTTACAGAAAAGAAGAAGTTGCAAGGGGAGAAGCTCAAGGAGGAGGAATGATCTTGCCATCGACCACTTAGTCTCTTCGCTGAGAACAAGTCCTCAGCTCAAGACTGGGGGGCTTGTGATACGGTCGATCATCGGTAGTCGATGACATCAGCAGCAGATGACCACGTAGACCATTCACAGGGTGACACGTGGTAGAAGATAGCAGGTGAATCAGAGAGGAGATCACTCAGAACGGTGATCGGTGGTCAGTTGCTAAAGTGACCATCACCAGCAGATCAGTTCCTAGATGAGCGCCTGACAGCAGAGCGCGAGAGGTAATGAAACATCGGGGAGAAAGGTGATTAACACCTCTTTGTCGAGAAAGAAGTCCTCAATTCGAGCAGAGAGCTCACCAATGAAGTCTTCAGAGGGTTAAGAGATATGGGCGATGACAAGGTGGTGAGATGTCCCTTCAGCGCGCTACTCATGTCCTTACGCGCAGAGCCACGTACGTCGCCCGAGCCGAAGACTTAGTCTCTTCGCTGAAACAAGTTAACAGCTTGAGACTGGGGGGCTTGTGTACCGACCAGTCCTCGGACACCGAGAACAGGTAGTAAAGGGCGAACCACGTCAGCTGGGTCCCACAGCATGGGCCAAGGCCACGTGGAGTGGACCCCGCAGCCAGCTTGGATTAGAGGGTGATCTGTAAGGACCTGTAAAATTAAATTGGAATAAAAGGAATATATTTTAAATGAATTCTAAGTATGTTTTTATTTAAAATAAAAAGGAAGGAAAGTGTAGTTTAGAAGACTATGAGATCGCCTGGTTAGTACATAATCGCCTGTCGCCTAGATTACACATGAACGCCAATCGCCTGTAGTGTACATGATCACCAATCGCCTATGGTGCACATGATCGCCGAAAGTGCACTCAGTATGTGGTCAGGAGGATCAACCATAGTGGGTTCCAAAAACCATGCGTATCAAGGTGTGGGTTAAGCCTTAGATACGCTGTGCATGCGAAGCTCTATGCTTGAGCATAAGAAATCGTCCTTAGTGTTGCATGCATGGGCGCACGAGGAGTAGTGCTGATCTACTCTTGGAAATGTGAAGCTACCGACGTCACCAAGTCATGTGGAGATGATACCTTGGACGTAACATAGTGGGATGAAGAACCTTCAGCAAGGCGTGGCGATGCGGGCATCGCCAGGTGCGAGGCATGCGGGCATCGCCAGGGCGCGAGGCATGCAGGCATCGCCGGGCGCGAGGCATGCGGGCATCGCCGGGCGCGAGGCATGCGGGCATCGCCAGGCGCGAGGCATGTGGGCATCACCGGGCGCGAGACTTGCGAGCATCGCCAGGGCGCGAGGCATGCGGTCATCGCCAGGGTCAGACATCGGTCGTATCCCAGGGAGAGACATCGGTCGTCCGCCAGGATGAGGCATCGATGGATAGTCATCGCGCGAGAGGTCATCGGTGGAAGGTTATCGCGCGATGTTGAGTTTCACACAGATAAGGTGGGACCCAGGCTCTCAGCATGAGACGTACTGCACGCGCGACACGTAGACAAAAAGGGTGGTTCAGAATAGTGACATCAGAGTGTTGGCCTGCGCAAAGGCACGCGTAGTCGTACTGTTCAGGGAAGCGTACACGCAAACTTCCCTGCAGAGTGGGTGGTGGCAGCGGCTTTTGTGGACAAGTTGGTTTAGGTTCAAAAACCCACTTCTGAGAGGCAAAGAACGTTGCAGTGATTCAAGAGTGAAAGAGTGAGTTTACCTTCATCCTTCTCTTTTCTCTCCTTTGCGCTGCGATTCAGGCATCCTCAAGCACCAGTACGACGAGCGACGACTGCCCTTAGAGCACCTGGGAGGTTCTCTGCAAGTTCTACAAACCAGACGCTAAAACAGAGCTAAGGCATCTTTAAGCTTCGGCGGGTTTTGGAACTCTTGGTGTTTTGCGCAAGCTCAGGTAAGGGAAGCTAGCCTTATTTCCAACGAAAACCTTATATTAGATGATTGAGATGATGGGGCGACGTGGTCGCCGGTTTTCAACTGTTATTGCATAATCCCCTGTTTTTGGACGAGATCGCCGGTTTTGGCGTTGTTTTTCGAACTCCCCTGTTTTTGTGTTATTTGAAACTGTTTGAGATTTAAATGTGAAATGCATGTGATATTCAAAAATCTGAACGGCGGAATGAATGTTGCTGTGACTGGAATCGTTCATTAAGTGTTGTATGATGTGTTGAATGTTGTGAATGTGGGATCAAGGCATATTATTTTCAGGAAAGAAAATACCGTGTAAGATCGTGTGTAATGTGCATTGACTAGGGACTTGTCTAGAAGGAGATATCCTGACTCTGCTGATATAATGGAATCACATAGATGAAGTTATTCAGTTGTGGAGAGTCGAAGGAGGTTCATATGTATGGGTAAGTTGTTTGAAAGATAACGGACTTGACCTGTTATATGAATTAACCCTGTCATACCGAGAGAGTGATGATATTGAGATTATGTATGCGCATGGCTGTGTGGATTTCACAACGACCCTGTGTGGATTTCATAGTGGTGTGGTATGACAGGTGCAGATCTCTGGGTCTGAGTCAACGCATGAGTCTTCCGGAAGTAGAGTCATGTGTCTATATGTTATGAGTCAGTGGAAAGTCTGACGTGTGAGCCATGAATATTGCAAGTAGTGAATAGACACTTGACGAGTTTGTGGAATATGGGAATGTTGATGGTTGAAATTGATATGGATTATGAATGGTGTGAAGATTTATGTTTTCTATTGATTTAAAGTTTCATATTTAAAGTTTTTAAAACATCTAGCTTACCCTTTTATCTGGTATTGTGATTGCTTTCTTAAACCTGTGATGATCGTGTATTTTTGCACGGGAGCAGACGAGGTTGCAGGTAGTAGAGCTCCTCAGTGAGTGGTCGCCGGAAGGAGATCGCCTGTTTCTGTTTCTATTAGGCGATCACCCCTTTTCTGTTTTCTGATAGGAGATCGCCCTTTTCTGATAGGAGATCGCCTGTTTTTTTTTTTATTTTGCTGTATTTTGTTTACGTTTTTGGAAAACTAATCGATTATGTATTAAACTCCCTGTGAGGAGAAATTTCATTACATATATATAATTATGTTCACTTCGATATATTTGTTTCACCTCTATTTTATTACATAAATATGAAAAGGAATTTGGCGGGATGTTACATGATCAGTCATCGGTGTGTCCCCTGAGAGAAGGGTGATTAGTCATGAGCATTTTCCCGCAGGGAAGGGCGATGAGTCATCTGCCTATAGAGGAGGGCGATGAGTCATCAGCCTACAGAGAAGGGTGATGAGTCATCAGCATGTTCCAACAGGGAAGGGTGACTAGTCATCTGCGTGATGGTCACTAGGAAGGGCTGATGTGTCCTCGTCACTTCGCAGGGTGATCAGTCCTCGGCAACAGAGTGTGGCGAGGTGACATCGGTCCCGGGTGATTTGAGCAATGTAACCAGAACAGTTAAGATTGGTTCCCAGTGTGGGCCAATGACCAGTTAAATACCCAGAGGTAGGGAGAGGCCTGGATCACGAAGCACCCATGCGGGTAGCAGGGAGAGCACAGTTGAGTGTAGAGTCCTGAGGGGACAAGCACACGCCAGAACTAGGGTTTTCCCAGTAAAGCTACATGCATGGCATGTGAACAGTGAAGGCACTCCCAGAACAGGTGGCCCCAGAGACTAGGTGCACAAGGAGGCACCCAGGTGGTCACCCTGTTAAAGTTTGCACTCCAAAGAAGGAAACCTTATGTGCTAGATTACCCTAAGATTGGGTGATAGCGGCGCAAGGGTATTCCAGTAAACCCTAAATATGGCTAGTAGCGCAGTGAACCCTAATTAGGGTTAGCGGCGCTGTAAACCCTAAACTATATAAGGGACAGTAAAATACTTCACAAAGGTACGTAGTTTCTAGACCTAAACACAGAGAAACTCAATACACTTGGTGTTACTTGCCCACTATTGACTTGAGCGTCGGAGTGCAAATGGCCTCTAGGGCGCCCCCTTTCTCTTTTGCAGGTGCAAATTGTTTCGCAAGAATCAAGCACGTATCAACGTGAGGAAGGAGGCGTGTGAGTGTCGTGGAGTCAACTGACAGGCGAGTCAACTGGCAAGAACAAATGGGTATGGAGTTTAAAAAGATACATGCATGTCCTCATGATGTGAGTTGATTTTAGATTCATTAATATTGTAACACTTTGTAAGAATTAGGATCAAGATTCTTAGCAATTTAAGGTGAGTCACCTAAGGAAAATCTCCACTGGATATTAACTTAAAAAGTGCTAAGTAAATGTGAAAGTTCATTTCCAAAGGTCCAAGGTAAAAACACAATTAAAGGTGAAGAATGATGACAATATAGGCTGTAATGGAAGGGAAACACTTCGGTACAAATGGAGGAACTTAAGGAAACATCAATGGAGCTTTAAGTCTTCCAAATGATGAACCAAACTCATGAATGAGTGTCATTCCACAAAAACCGATTCATAAACACAACATATATGGTAACCGAAATCAAACATAAGAATGGAACAGAATTACCAAATAGAAACAAGCTACAAGTGCAGAATTGAAAAGGAAACGCAACAACAAAAAGAATGAACCAATTAGAATAGACAAAGGAACACAAACAACCGATTGGAATTACAAGATATGGTGCGGAAATGGAAATGGAGAGTGAAAGCTAGAAGAACTTATGTGGTTGAAGCCATGGAAGGGAAGAACACACCACTTGGATGGTGATTGATCGAAGATAAGTTCAAGATGCCGCCACTTGAGAGCTTCCCAAACACTCATAAGATGAGACTAAGCTAGGAGAAATAATTCTCACTACTCACACACAATTTGTGTATAGTAACTTTTCTTTCAAATTGAATGTTATTTTACATGAGCATAGTACCTCTATTTATAGTGTGAGAGGGCTGAAATTAAAGTGGGAAAATTCAAATGAGAAGCATTTGAATTTGGAGCCAAAACACATGTCACATGGAAGGTGTGACTTGGTTTCTCACATTGGCACCCCCTAAATCTACACCTACACCGTCTTTTTATGTCACATGGAAGGTGTGACTTAGCTTTGTACATTGGCACCCCTATTCCTATATCTACACCTTCCTTTTATGTTCTGCTAAAAACTACTCTAAAGAAATTAAAAAAAGAAACATCACTTGATGCTAATGTCTTTGCCCTACTACTAGTAATTCTCTAAGGCATGTTGGATGATGAAATCATGAGTTGGGCTTGGGCCTTAGTTTGGGCTTGGGCTTTATTGGGCTTGGGCCTCATCTTTTAAAAAGACTAAAAGGAAGAACTTCAAATGTTTTGGCCCTTGTCCATTCCTCCTATTAATAGGATTTTTATTTGCTTGTTGAGATGGCCCTTCAAGTTTAGCATCCTTGGTCATCCTCATATGTTGTTGGGTCATATCACTTAATGATTGTGTATTATACAAGAAAAATTTTGAATTGTTGAAAAGTTGTCCGAGGTGTGGGTTATCACGTTATAAGTTGAAACACAAAGATGATGATACTATTTGATCCGGTCGGTCATCAGTAGGCGATGATGTCAGTAGCAGATGACCACGTGGACTAGTCACAGGGTGACACGTGGCATGAGATGGTAGGTGAATCAGAGAGGAGACCGCTTAGAACGGTGATCGGTGGTCAGTTACCAAGTGGTCACCACCCCCAGATCGGCGCCTAGATAAGCCCCTGGAAGCAGAGCGCGGAAAGTAAGGAGGCGCCGCACGGACGTCGGTGGAGTGGAATGAGGCACCGCACGGACGTCGGTGGGAAGGTCATGAGGCACCGCACGGACATTGGTGGAAAGGTCATGAAGCACCGCACGGACGTCGGTGGGAAGGTCATGAGGCACCGTAATAAGGCACCGGTCGGGCGTTAGTGCATGAAGAGCGCGATCGGGCGATAGTGCGTGCAGAGGGCGATCGGTCGTAAGTGTGTGCAGAGGGCGATCGGTCGTAAGTGCATGCAGAGGGCGATCGGTCATCGGGGTTCTTGCTAACGCGTGTTAAGCTGGGACCAAGGTTCCCAGCGAGAACGTTACGCATGCACCTCGCATGATGCCCACTCAGAGTACGTGCGACGAGGCCATGCAGGCAGGATGCGCCTGGCGAGTGAGTTTAGACCAGCCACACCTGGCGCTCTCCTGGGAGCATGCGGCCCGCACAGAGAGAAGCGCAGAAGCCCTCTAGGTGTGACACGTGTACGGTAGATGCCAGCTGCATGCCTCCACGTGTCACCATCTGGGAGAGAGGCGTGGCCCAGGTATAAAGCACTCCACGTCATTTAAGGTAGATAGAGTTTTTTTTCAAATTACAAGCTTACACAGTTTTACACACAAGTGACACAGCAGTCACCACTCACTCTTCTGGGTCATTGTGGGAGCGTTTATACATGTTGCACAGTGATACAGAAGGGAGTAACAAAGAGAGAGAGTGGATTTGAGCACACACGAGTCTCACAGAGAGATTCAGTGAGAGTTTTTGGTGTTCCTGTTGCCTGACTTGAGCGTCGGAGTGCACACGGCCGCTAGAGGCGACGTCTGTGTGTTTTGCAGGCATCGTTCGGAGGTCCGGTGAAGATTCTTGGAGCTTTCTTGCAGAACACACAGTTGTAGAAGGCTAGACGAAGGAGTGACGAGGCACAACCTCCACGTTCGAGTCCGCGGCAGGATCATTTGGTGCCCACCGTGGGGCTCGTGTGAATCTTGTTCCCATCCACGTCGCAGTTCTTTAACTTTCTTGAAGTTTCTTGAAGCTTTCGTCGAAGTTCTTAAGAAGATGAGTAGAAGAACCAGACGAACCTCACCTACGCCACCTGCTGAAGAAGGTGCTGTTACCATGGCGCAGGTCATGATGCGCGCGCTGCAAGATAGTGTCGCGGCATCAAGAATGGAGCAAGAGAAGATGCATGCAGAGCTGACTGCATCGCGTAGCAGAAATGAGGAGTTGAACCGTGTAAACAAAGAATTGCGTAGGGAGTTGCTGGCGCAGATGGAGCGCGCAGTCCAAGATGGGACGTCGATGCCACCATCGCCTCCTAGAGCATTCCCTATGCCTTTCACCCCCGAGATCATGAACACAATGGTGCCTCCCAACCTGGTGGTAGTGAAGGCGTCGTTCACGGGGGTGGAAGATCCAGAAGCGCATCTGACCGCCTTCCACACTCAGATGATGCTGTCTGGAGGTTCAGATGCTGTGTACTGCAAGGTGTTTATGAGCACGCTGAGCGGAGTAGCTATGGAGTGGTTCGTGAGCCTGCCAGAGGGCCACATCACCTCTTTCCATCAGTTTGCAAAGTTGTTCACAGAGCAGTACATCGTCAACAGAGCGCCACCAGCGGTGTCCTATGATCTATTCGACGTGCGCCAGTACCAGGGGGAGTTGCTGAAGGACTACCTCAGCCGTTTTGGCAAGCACGTGGTGAGATTGCTCAGCAAGGACGAGGACATGCTGGTGCATGCATTCAAGAAAGGCGTGCTGCCTGGCCATTTCAGTGAATCGCTCATCAGGAGCCACCCTGCCACCTTCGCTGAGATTCGGCGACGCGCAGCGGCGCACATAATAGCAGAGACAGATATCTCTGAGAAGAGAAGCATCTGCTATGTCACTGCGACACTACCATCAGGCGTGCTCGAGGAGCGATCAGTGGTTCGTGGTACATAGGTGATGGAAGATGCTACGCTGGGGGGCTCCCAGGTAGCTCAGGTGGAAGCTGAAGCAAAGGGCATGATCGCCCACCATGAGTCAGGCGTAGCCAGGGCGGTCATCGCCGAAGAAAGGAGACCCCGTCCAGAGTGGTTGAGGCGTTGGAGAGTGGAGCTTATCGGCTGCAGACTCTGGATGGAGCAACTGTCCCCAGGATGTGGAACGTTACACACTTAAGTTTCTATTCCAGTTAAGTTGTAAAGTAGATGTGTTCTCGCGCTGTACACACCCTCAGTATATCTATTGCAAACAGTTGAGCAGATCAGGGGGCACTTTTTTAACAAGGCCACCCAATAAAAAGAGTTTTCAGTACACAAAGTGTGCAAGTGTTCCCAGTTTAAAGTTCTCCTTGCCCCAGGCGCAAGTGATCGGTGGTCAGTTACCGAGTGGCCACCAACCACAGATCGGTTCCTAGATAAGCGCATGGGAGTAGAGCGCGATCAACCGTCAGTGCATGCGGACCGCGATCAGCCGTCGGTGCATGTAGGGAGTGAGCACTCGGTCGGTGCATGGTCATCGGGGTCTTGCCAATACGTGTTAAGCTGGGACCCAGGCTGCCAACGAGAGCGTTACGCATGCACCTCGCATGATTCCAGATGCAGAGAGATCGGTCGGTGCATGGTAATCGAGATCTTGCCAACACGTGTTAAGCTGGGACCCAGGCAACCAGCGAGAACGTTACGCATGCACCTCGCATGATTCCAAACCAGAGGAAGAGGAGTTGCCCACTCAAAAGGCGTGCGGTGGTACCATGCAGGCAGGATGCGCCTGGTGAGTGCGCTTAGACAGCCACACCTGGTGCTCTCCTGGGAGCATGCACCCACTCAGAAGGCGTGCGGTGAGACCATGCAGGCAGGATGCGCCTGGTGAGTGCGCTTAGACAGCCACACCTGGTGCTCTCCTGGGAGCATGCACCCACTCAGAAGGTGTGCGGTGAGACCATGCAGGCAGGATGCGCCTGGTGAGTGCGCTTAGACAGCCACACCTGGTGCTCTCCTGGGAGCATGCACCCACTCAGAAGGCGTGCGGTGAGACCATGCAGGCAGGATGCGCCTAGTGAGTGCGCTTAGATAGCCACACCTGGTGCTCTCCTCGGAGCATGCACCCACTCAGAAGGCGTGCGGTGAGACCATGCAGGAAGGATGCGCCTGGTGAGTGCGCTTAGAGCCACACCTGGTGCTCTCCTGGGAGCATGCACCCACTCAGAAGGCGTGCGGTGAGACCATCCAGGCAGGATGCGCCTGGTGAGTGCACTTAGACAGCCACACCTGGTGCTCTCCTGGGAGCATGCACCCACTCAGAAGGCGTGCGGTGAGACCATGCAGGCAGGATGCGCCTGGTGAGTGCGCTTAGACAGCCACACCTGGTGCTCTCCTGGGAGCATGCACCCACTCAGAAGGCGTGCGGTGAGACCATGCAGGCAGGATGCGCCTGGTGAGTGCGCTTAGACAGCCACACCTGGTGCTCTCCTGGGAGCATGCATCCACTCAGAAGGTGTGCGGTGAGACCATGCAGGCAGGATGCGCCTGCCGAGTGCGCTTAGACAGCCACACCTGGTGCTCTCCTGGGAGCATGCACCCACTCAGAAGGTGTGCGGTGAGACCATGCAGGCAGGATGCGCCTGGTGAGTGCGCTTAGACAGCCACACCTGGTGCTCTCCTGGGAGCATGCACCCACTCAGAAGGTGTGCGGTGAGACCATGCAGGCAGGATGCGCCTGGTGAGTGCGCTTAGACAGCCACACCTGGTGCTCTCCTGGGAGCATGCACCCACTCAGAAGGTGTGCGGTGAGACCATGCAGGCAGGATGCGCCTGGTGAGTGCGCTTAGACAGCCACACCTGGTGCTCTCCTGGGAGCATGCACCCACTCAGAAGGCGTGCGGTGAGACCATGCAGGCAGGATGCGCCTAGTGAGTGCGCTTAGATAGCCACACCTGGTGCTCTCCTCGGAGCATGCACCCACTCAGAAGGCGTGCGGTGAGACCATCCAGGCAGGATGCGCCTGGTGAGTGCACTTAGACAGCCACACCTGGTGCTCTCCTGGGAGCATGCACCCACTCAGAAGGCGTGCGGTGAGACCATGCAGGTAGGATGCGCCTGGTGAGTGCGCTTAGACAGCCACACCTGGTGCTCTCCTGGGAGCATGCACCCACTCAGAAGGCGTGCGGTGAGACCATGCAGGCAAGATACGCCTGGTGAGTGCGCTTAGATAGCCACACCTGGTGCTCTCCTCGGAGCATGCACCCACTCAAAAGGCGTGCGGTGAGACCATCCAGGCAGGATGTGCCTGGTGAGTGCGCTTAGGGTGTACGTGATCGACGGGAGTGCACTTAGTATGTGGTCAAGATGCTGGATCAACCATAGTGGGTTCCAAAAACCACGCGTAATCAAGGTGTGGGTTGAGCCTTAGATACGCTGGGCATGCGAAGCTCTATGCTTGAGCATAAGAAATCGTCCTTAGTGTTGCATGCATGGGCGCACGAGGAGCAGTGTTGATCTATTCTTGGAAATGTGAAGCTACCGACGTCACCAAGCCATGTGGAGGTGATACCTTGGACATAACATAATGGGAGGATGAACCTTCAGCAAGGTGTGACGATGTGACATCGGTGACCAGAGTAAGGCGATGTGTTCTCGTCACACACAAGTGCGACAAGAGATCGCCAACAGGATGAGAGGAGCACCGGTCATCAATCAGGATGGGAGACACATCGGTGGTCTGCCAGGGTGAGACATCGGTTGTCTGCCAGGGTGGCACATCGGTGGTCTGCCAGGGTGAGACATCGGTGGTCTGCCAGGGAGAGACATCGGTCGTCTTCCAGGGAGAGACATCGGTCGTCTTCCAGGGAGAGACATCGGTCGTCATCCAGGGAGAGACATCGGTCGTCTTCCAGGGAGAGACATCGGTCGTCTTTTAGGGAGAGACATCGTTCGTCCGCCAGGATGAGACATCGATGGATAGTCATCGCGCGAGCAGTCATCGGTGGAAGGTTATCGCGCGATGTCGTGTTTCACACAGATAAGGTGGGACCCAGGCTCCCAACATGAGACGTCTTGCATGCGCGACACGTAGAGAAAAAGGGTGTTTCAGAATAGTTAGCATTAGAGAGTTGGTATGGAAAGTGACCCAGAGTTGGTGCGCAGAGACCCACGTGGTCATACTGTTAGAGGAACTGTATACGCAAGCTTCCCTGCATAGTGGGTGGTGGCAGCGGCATGCCTGGGAAGGGTGGCTTAAGTTCAAACTTCAGTTTGGATAGGCAGGGTTCGAACGCTGCTTGAGTAAAGAGAAATTGAGTGAGTTGGTTTTAGCTCCCTGTTTCTTCTTCTCCTTCTCCATACGTTCAGACGTCCTAGCGCATTAGTTGGCTATCGGCGACTACCATAGAGCACCTGGGAGGTTCTCTGCAAGTTCTCTAAGCCGGACGCTAAAACAGAGTTAAGGCATCCTTGAATCGCGTTGGGTCGGAGCTCTTAGTGAAGTTTACGCTAGTCCAGGTAAGGGAAGCTAGCCTTTTCGTTTATAAAAACTTTAGGCGAGTAGATTCTCAAGTGAGGGCGACGTGGTTGCCGGTTTCATATTCTTTTTCACGATGCTCTGTTTTTATGTGTGGGGCGACGTGATCGCCGGTTTTAATGTTGTTTTCGAAATCCCCTGTTTTAGTGTCGCTTTGAACTTGTTTGAGATTGATATGTGAAATGCATGTGATATTGGAAAATCTGAACCTTGGTACGATTGTTGCTGTGGTTGGAATCGTTCATTTAAGTGTTGTATGGTGCATTGGGTGAATTGATGATATCGAGCTGTCCTGTGTGGACTTCACTAGCTGTCCTGTGTGGACTTCACGAGCTGTCCTGTGTGGACTTCACTAGCTGTCCTGTGTGGACTTCACGAGCTGTCCTGTGTGGACTTCACTAGCTGTCCTGTGTGGACTTCACGAGCTGTCCTGTGTGGACTTCACTAGCTGTCCTATGTGGACTTTACAGTGGTGTGGTATGTGTCTATGTGTGGTGAGTCAGTGGAAGTCTGACGTGAGAAAGAGAAATATTGAAATTTGATAGACACTTGATGGATTATGTGAAACAAATAACACTTGATGAAATTGTGAAGTGTGTGAAATGAATGGGAAAAATTGATGGATTTTACGTGGGTGTTTTAAATCTGTTTTATATTGATTTTAAAGTTTCGTACTTCAAGTTTTAGAATAGCTAACTTACCCTGTGTCTTGTTCTGTGGCTGTTTTCCTTAAAACTGTGATGATCGTGTATTTTACACGGGAGTAGATGATGTTGCAGGTAGTCGAGCTCCTCAGTGAGCAGTTGGAGGAAGAGATCGCCTGTTTTCTTTTTATGCTGTATTTTGGTTTTATTTCGAAACAGTTGATGGAATGTATTAAAACCCCTATAAGAGGGATGTTTCTTTTTGAGATACAATGTATGGGATGATGTATTTTCAATATATATACATATGTTGATTTTATAAATTAATGTCTACGCTTATTTTATTATATAAATATGAAAACCCTTTGAGGGGCGTTACAATCGCCGAAGAAAGGAGACCCCGTCCAGAGTGGTTGAGGCGTTGGAGAGTGGAGCTTATCGGCTGGAGACTCTGGATGGAGCAGCTGTCCCCAGGATGTGGAACGCTACACACTTAAGTTTCTATTCCAGTTAAGTTGTAAAGTAGATGCGTTCTCGCGTTGTACACACCCTCAGTATATCCATTGCAAACAGTTGAGCAGATCAGGGGGCACTTTTTTAACAAGGCCACCAAATAAAAAGAGTTTTCAGTACATAAAGTGTGCAAGTGTTCCCAGTTTAAAGTTCTCCTTGCCCCAGGCGCAAGTGATCGGTGGTCAGTTACCGAGTGGCCACCAACCACAGATCGGTTCCTAGATAAGCGCATGGGAGTAGAGCGCGATCAACCGTCAGTGCATGCGGACCGCGATCAGCCGTCGGTGCATGTAGGGAGTGAGCACTCGGTCGGTGCATGGTCATCGGGGTCTTGCCAATACGTGTTAAGCTGGGACCCAGGCTCCCAACGAGAGTGTTACGCATGCACCTCGCATGATTCCAGATGCAGAGAGATCGGTCGGTGCATGGTAATCGAGGTCTTGCCAACACGTGTTAAGCTGGGACCCAGGCTCCCAGGAAGAACGTTACGCATGCACCTCGCATGATTCCAAACCAGAGGAAGAGGAGTTGCCCACTCAAAAGGCGTGCGGTGGTACCATGCAGGCAGGATGCGCCTGGTGAGTGCGCTTAGACAGCCACACCTGGTGCTCTCCTGGGAGAATGCACCCACTCAGAAGGCGTGCGGTGAGACCATGCAGGCAAGATGTGCCTGGTGAGTGCGCTTAGACAGCCACACCTGGTGCTTTCCTGGGAGCATGCACCCACTCAGAAGGCGTGCGGTGAGACCATGCAGGCAAGATGCGCCTGGTGAGTGCGCTTAGACAGCCACACCTGGTGCTCTCCTGGGAGCATGCACCCACTCAGAAGGCGTGCGGTGAGACCATGCAGGCAGGATGCGCCTGGTGAGTGCGCTTAGACAGCCACACCTGGTGCTCTCCTGGGAGCATGCACCCACTCAGAAGGCGTGCTGTGAGACCATGCAGGCAGGATGCGCCTGGTGAGTGCGCTTAGACAGCCACACCTGGTGCTCTCCTCGGAGCATGCACCCACTCAGAAGGCGTGCGGTGAGACCATCCAGGCAGGATGCGCCTGGTGAATGCGCTTAGACAGCCACACCTGGTGCTCTCCTGGGAGCATGCACCCACTCAAAAGGCGTGCGGTGAGACCATGCAGGCAGGATGCGCCTGGTGAGTGAGCTTAGACAGCCATACCTGGTGCTCTCCTGGGAGCATGCACCCACTCGAAGGGCCTGCGGTGAGACCATGCAAGCAGGATGCGCCTGGTGAGTGAGCTTAGACAGCCACACTTGGTTCTCTCCTGGGAGCATGCACCCACCAAGAGAAGAAAGACCTCACCTCGACTTTGTACAGCGAGGCTGAGGCGAGATAAGAAAGTCCTCACCCTCGGCTTTGTACAGCGAGGCTGAGGTAAGAGAAAAGACCTCACCTCGACTTTGTACAGCGAGGCTGAGGCGAGATAAGAAAGTCCTCTCCCTCGGCTTTGTACAGCGAGGCTGAGGTAAGAGAAAAGACCTCACCTCGACTTTGTACAGCGAGGCTGAGGCGAGATAAGAAAGTCCTCTCCCTCGACTTTGTACAGCGAGGCAGAGGCGAGAGGAAAGACCTCACCTCGACTTTGTACAGCGAGGCTGAGGCGAGATAAGAAAGTCCTCTCCCTCGACTTTGTACAGCGAGGCAGAGGCGAGAGAAAGTCCTCACCTCGACTTTGTACTGCGAGGCTGAGGCGAGATAAGAAAGTCCTCTCCCTCGGCTTTGTATAGCGAGGCAGAGGCGAAAAGGTCCTCACCTCGACTTTGTACAGCGAGGCTGAGGCAAGAGAAAGTCCTCTCCCTTGGCCTTGTACAGCGGGGCAGAGGCGAGAAAGACCTCACCCTCGACTTTGTACAGCGAGGCGGAGGTGAGAGCAAAAAGTCCTCACCTCGGCTTTGTACAGCGAGGTTGAGGCGAG
Organism: Phaseolus lunatus; assembly: GCA_013389735.1. NCBI lineage: Eukaryota > Viridiplantae > Streptophyta > Magnoliopsida > Fabales > Fabaceae > Phaseolus > Phaseolus lunatus. Next base: position 247,180 of record JAAFYQ010000082.1, on the reverse strand, counting down.
AGAAAAGGTCCTCACCTCGACTTTGTACAGCAAGGCTGAGGTGAGAGAAGCAAGACCTCACCCACGACTTCTTACAACGAGGTTAAGGCAAGAGGGATCATCGAGAAGCACTTTTCTTCCCCAAAACACAGGCATCATAGTTGGTGTTCAGGCCCTCTATGCACTCAGAGCTGGAGTGGCAGAGAAGTGTAGCAAAGCCAGAAGCGCGATGACTGATCGGTGGTGCACTAACATGCTAGTCGGTGGTCGGTGGTAGAAGCAAGTTCTGCTGCGTGAAGCCGAAGAGTTTAGGCCCCGTTAAGTCAGTCATCCAGCACGAAGTTATGTTGAAGGCAATGCTACGGTAACAGTTAGCCGCGATCAAGTCAGAAGCCAAGTTTGAGGGGTTGCAGTGAGATCGCGCTAAAACCTAAGCTAGTTAACAGTTAGTCACATGCAGAGAGTTAAAGAGGAGAAACGCAGGGAACCCTAGCGCGGTTGAGAAGAAGAAAATAGAAAAGGTGAATCTCTAGATGATCCAGAGGAATGCGTGCGCCTCTGTTGAATGAAGGAAACGGTAGCGACACTCAGTGGGGGCCATTAATGCGTCCATGTGTCGAGAGATAAAGTATGGAAGCCATAACGTCGAGGAGCAGACACGTGCGCAGCACGAGGCCTGGCCCCACTTGCCACGTGGACCGAGGGTGCGACCACTTAGTCTCTTCGCTGAGAACAAGTTCACAGCTCGAGACTGGGGGGCTTGTGATCTGGTTGGTCATCAGTAGGCGATGATGTCAGCAGCAGATGACCACGTGGACCAGTCATAGGGTGACATGTGGCATGAGATGGCAGGTGAATCAGGGAGGAGACCGCTTAGAACGGTGATCGGTGGTCAGTTACCAAGTGGTCACCACCCCCAGATCGGTGCCTAGATAAGCGCCTGGAAGCAGAGCGCGGAAAGTAAGGAGGCGCCGCACGGACGTCAGTGGAAAGGTCATGAGGCACCGCACGGACATCGGTGGGAACGTCATGAGGCACCGCACGGACGTCGGTGGGAAGGTCATGAGGCACCGCACGGACTTCGGTGGAAAGTCATGAGGCACCGCACGGACGTCGGTGGGAAGGTCATGAGGCACCGCACGGACGTCAGTGGGAAGATCATGAGGCACCGTACGGACGTCGGTGGGAAGGTCATGAGGCACCGCACGGTCATCGGTGGATAGTAATAAGGCACCGGTCGGGCGTTAGTGCATGAAGAGCGTGATCGGGCGTTAGTGCGTGCAGAGGGCGATCGGTCGTAAGTGTGTGCAAAGGGCGATCAGTCGTAAGTGCATGCAGAGGGCGATCGGTCATCGGGGTTCTTGCCAACGTGTGTTAAGCTGGGACCAAGGTTCCCAGCGAGAACGTTACGCATGCACCTCGCATGATGCCCACTCAGAGTACGTGCGGCGAGGCCATGCAGGCAGGATGCGCCTGGCGAGTGAGTTTAGACCAGCCACACCTGGCGCTCTCCTGGGAGCATGCGGCCCGCAGAGAGAAGCGCAGAAGCCCTCCAGGTGTGACACGTGTACGGTAGATGCCAGCTGCATGCCTCCACGTGTCACCATCTGGGAGAGAGGCGCGACCCAGGTATAAAGCACTCCACGTCATGTAAGGTAAAGGGGGTTCTTTTCAGATTACAAGCTTACACAGTTTTACACACAAGTGACACAGCAGTCACCACTCACTCTTCTGGGTCATTGTGGGAGCGTTTATACACGTTGCACAGTGATACAGAAGGGAGTAACAAAGAGAGAGAGAATGGATTTGAGCACACACGAGTCTCACAGAGAGATTCAATGAGAGTTTTTGGTGTTCCTGTTGCCTGACTTGAGCGTCGGAGTGAACACGGCCGCTAGAGGTGCCGTCTGTGTGTTTTGCAGGCATCGTTCGGAGGTCCGGTGAAGATTCTTGGAGCTTTGTTGCAGAACACATAGTTGTAGAAGGCTAGACGAAGGAGTGACGAGGCACATCCTCCACATTCGAGTCCGTGGTAGGATCACTATTGAAGATATAGAAAAGCATGGACCCCCAATGAAGGTTATGTGGTATCTACCTATCATTCCAAGGATGAAGCACTTGTTTGCAAACCCAAACGATGCTAAGAATCTTAGATGGCATGTAGATGAGAGGAAATATGATGGCATGTACCGACATCTAGCTAATTCTATTCAATGGAAGAAATTTGATGATGAGTTTCCAGATTTTGGTAAAGAATCAAGAAATATCCGACTTGGTTTAGCTATAGGCGGAATGAATCCGTTTGGTAATATGAGTACTGTACCGACCAGTCCTCGGACACCGAGAACAGCTAGTAAGGGGTGAGCCACGTCAGCTGGGTCCCACAGGGTGGGCCAAAGCCACGTGGGATGGACCCCACAAGTGGTAAGGTCTAGTAGGGTGATTTGTCATCAGCGTGTCCCCACAGGAAAGGGTGATCAGTCATCAGCGTGTCCCCGCAGAAAATGGCGTTTAGTCATCAGCGTGATGATCACCAGAATGGACTGATGTGTCATCAACACTCAGCAGGGTGATGAGTCCTCGGCCACAGAATGTAACGAGGTGACATCGGTCTTGGATGTTTGAACAACAAAGTTAGAACATTCAGTGTAGGTCCAGAGAGGAGACCAGTTACCAGTTAAATACCCAGAGGTAAGGAGAGGCCTGAATCACGAAGAGCTTATACGTGTGGCAGGGAAAGCACGGTTAGGTGCAGAGTCCTGAGGGGTCGAGTACTCATCAGAACTAGGGTTTCCCAGTGAAGCTACATGCATGGCACATGAACAGTGAAGGCACTCCCAGAACAGGTGGCCCCAGAGATTAGGTGCACGAGGAGGCACCTAGGTGGTCACCTTGTTAGAGTTTACACTCCAGGAAAGGAAACCTTAGGTGCTAGATTACCCTAAGATTGCGTGATAGCGGCGCGATGGCATTCCAGTAAACCCTGAATATCGCTAGCAGCGCAGTGAACCCTAATTAGGGCTAACGACGCAGCAAACCCTAGACTATATAAGTGTTCCTGCCGCTTTACTCGAACGTGGAGGACTGCCTCGTCACTCCTTCGTCTAGCCCTCTGTTCTGCAGGAACGCTCCAAGAACCACCGCCGGAACTCCAAACGCTGCCTGCAAAACACACAGACGGCGCCTCTAGCGGCCGTTGTAGCTCCGACGCTCAAGTCAGGCAACAGGAACACCAAAACTATATCTGAATCTCTCTATGAGACCCGTGTGTGACTGAAACTCTCAGATGTGTGAGCTATGAGAATCTGTAAAAAACCCTCCTAATTTCGTTAAGAGTTTGTATATATATACCTGAGTCTTTCTCTCTCCTGACGGTTATTCCTCCTAACACGTGGATAACATCTGGTCGTACACGTGTCATCATCTGGAGTGTCAGCAGCTGAAGCGTTACTTCCACTGTGCCCCTGCGACTAAGTTATCCACACAGGGAGTAGCTTAGTACGCAGGCTACTCTGGGCATTGTAACTCGCACTACTCATGGTGGCAGATATGCCACTTATCCTCTGTACTTAGACCATACAACAAGTGCTTGCCAAGTCTTCTCAAACACCCGGCGATGTGCTCTTTCGGCGACTTGCTGACCACCTGATCTCCTAACCTTAACACATGGCGATCATGTGCAATCTGGGCGATTACTCATCCATACCGGTGATGACCGATTACTCATTCTCAGCCGATAGGCGATTACTCACCTCAAGGCGATAGGCGATTACTCAACATCACAGGCGAGAGGCGATTACTCATCATCACAGGCGAGAGGCGATTACCATTCTGAGTGATCACCTCCCTGATTCGCCTGCTTTCCTGTACCACGTGTTACTCTGTGAATGGTCCACGTGGTCAACTGCTGCTGATGTCATTGACTACCGATGACCGACCGGAACACAAGCCCCCCAGTCTCGAGCTGTGAACTTGTTCTCAGCGAAGAGACTAAGAAATCGTCTTCTGGCGGTCTACAGCAGCGCACACTCTGGTACTAACACTGTTTCATCCCTTCTTCTTCGCCTTCAAGCATTCAAAGCATCTCTCTGGATCATCTAGAGATTCACCTTCTTTGTTTTCTTCTTCTCAAACGCGCTGGAGTTCGCTGCGTTTCTTCTCTTTAACTCTCTGCATGCGACCCACTGTTAACTAGCTTTAGGCTTTAGCGCGATCTACCTGCAACCCCTCAAACTTGGCCTCTGACTTGATCGCGGCTAACTGTTGCCTTCGTATTGCCTTCAACATAACTTTGTGCTGGATGACTGACTTAACGGGCCTAAACGCTTCGGCTTCACGCAGCAAAACTTGCATCTACCACCGACCACCGACTAGCGTGTTAGCGCACCACCGATCAGTCATCGCGCTTCTGGCTTCGCTGCACTTCTCTGCCACACCAGCGCTGAGTGCATAGAGGATCTGAACACCAACTATGACGGCTGTGTTTTGGGGAAGAAAAGTGCTTCTCGATAACCCCTCTTGTCCCAACCTTGCTGTAAGAAGTCGTGGGTGAGGTCTTGCTTCTCTCACCTCAGCGTCGCTGTAAAAAGCAGAGGGAAGGGACTTGGTTCTCTCGCCTCAACCTTGCTGTAAGAAGCAAAGGGAGAGGACTTTCTCTCTTGCCTCAGCCTCGCTGTACAAAGTCGAGGTGAGGACTTGGTTCTCTCGCCTCAACCTTGCTGTAAGAAGCAAAGGGAGAGGACTTTCTCTCTTGCCTCAGCCTCGCTGTACAAAGTCGAGGTGAGGACTTGGTTCTCTCGCCTCAACCTTGCTGTAAGAAGCAAAGGGAGAGGACTTTCTCTCTTGCCTCAGCCTCGCTGTACAAAGTCGAGGTGAGGACTTTCACTCGCCTGCACCTTGCTGTACAAAGTCGAGGGAGGACTTTCTTCTTTCTCGCCTGCACTCGCTCAAAGGCAAGGAGGTCTTCCTCTGTTGCCTACACTTGCTCAAAGGTAAGGAGGACTTCCTCTGTTCTCGCCTGCACTTGCTCAAGGGCAAGGAGGACTTCCTCTGTTCTCGCCTGCACTTGCTCAAGGGCAAGGAGGACTTCCTCTGGTGCCTGCACTTGCTCAAGGGCAAGGAGGACTTCCTCTGGTGCCTGCACTTGCTCAAAGGCAAGGAGGACTTCCTCTGGTGCCTGCACTTGCTCAAAGGCAAGGAGGACTTCCTCTGGTGCCTGCACTTGCTCAAGGGCAAGGAGGACTTCCTCTGGTGCCTGCACTTGCTCAAGGGCAAGGAGGACTTCCTCTGGTGGTTGCACTTGCTCAAAGGCAAGGAGGACTTCCTCTTGCCTCAACCTAGCTGTATAGAGCAGAGGAAGAGAACTTTCTCTTGCCTCAACCTTGCTGTATAAAGCAGAGGAAAAGGACTTTCTCTGTTGCGTCAACCTTGCTGTAAAAAGCAAAGGAAGAGGTCTTTCTCTTGCCTCAACCTTGCTGTATAAAGCAGAGGAAGAGGACTTTCTCTCGCCTCAACCTTGCTGTATAAAGCAGAGGAAGAGGAATTTCTCTGTTGCCTCAACCTTGCTGTAAAAAGCAGAGGAAAAGGACTTTCTCTGTTGCCTCAACCTTGCTGTAAAAAGCAAAGGAAGAGGTCTTTCTCTTGCCTCAACCTTGCTGTATAAAGCAGAGGTGAGGACTTTCTCTGTTGCCTCAACCTTGCTGTAAAAAGCAGAGGTGAGGACTTTCTCGTGGGTGCACGCTCCCAGGGGGGCGCCAGGCGTGGCTGTCTAAGCGCACACACTGGGCGCGCCCTACCTGCATTGCCTCATCGCGCGTTCACCGACGTCCCGACTGGCGAGGACCTCTTCTTCTGGAATCATACGAGGTGCATGCTTAACGCTCTCGCTGGGAACTTGGGTCCCAACTTAACACGTGTTAGCAAGACACCGATGACCCTGCACCGACCGAGTACTCACTCTCTACATGCACCGACGGCGGATCGTGGTCTGCATGCACTGATGGCTGATCGCGCTCTACATCCCAGCGCTTATCTGGGGGCTGATCTGCGGGTGGTGGCCACTTGGTAACTCACCACCGATCACCTGGTCTTGCACCTGGGGCAAGGGGAACTTTAAACTGGGAACACTCGCACACTTTATGCACTGAAAATCTTTTATTGGGTGGCATCGTTAAAAAGAGTGCCCCTGATCTGCTCAACTGTTTAATACACTAAGTATGTGTACAGCGCGATAGCGCATCTACTTTACAACTTAACGAAAGCAAGAAAGAAGCGTGTGGCGTCCTGGGTTCTGGGAATAGTCGTTACGTCCAGAGTCGCCAGCCGACAAGCTCCATTCTTCAACATCTCAACCACTCTGGATGGGGTCTCCTTTAACCGGCGATGACCGCCCTGACGATGCACACACGTGGGGCGATCATGCCTTCCGCTTCAGCTCTGGGAGCCCCCCCAGTGTAGCCTCTTCCATCACCTCACCTCCCCAAACACAGGGAGTTCATGCTGCTGGTCGCCTTCCTGGGACCCCGAAGCGCGATCACCTTGTGCCTTCTGCAGGTAATCGGTCAGGAACCCTGTCTCCACCAACTCAGCAAGCTGACGCCCCAACGCCAGGCAGTTACAGAGTGTATGTCCATAAGCTTGATGGAATTCACACCACTCATCCTTCCTCCCTCCAAGTACCCTGTCGGTTTTCTCTGGCACATGGAGTCTTGCTGCCACAGCAGGGATGGCGATCAGCTCCGCCAAACTTATCATGAAATCATACCTGGGGGGTGCGCTGCTTGCACGCCCCCTGGTCTGGTCCTTCCTTGGTGCATAAGGGCGAGACCTTCTCTGCTCCTTCCTCCCTTCCTAGACCTCATGCACCCGCGCCTGTTGCTGTTGACTCCCCTGACCTCCACGTGGCTTCGACGGTGCAGCACTTCCTCTCTTCTCAGAGACCTCGGTCTCTGCTACTATGTGTGCCACCGCACGTCGCCGTATCTCGGTGAAGGTGGCAGGGTGGCTCCTAATGAGCGATTCACTGAAAGGACCAGGGAGGACACCTCTCTTGAACGCATGCACCAGCATGTCCTCGTCCTTGCTGGGCAATCTCACCACCTACACCCCAAAGCGATTGAGGTAGTCCCTCAACGGCTCCCCCTGATACTGGCGCACGTCAAACAGGTCGTAGGACACTACTGGCGCAGGTCGGTTAATGATGTACTGCTCCGTGAACAGCTTCGCGAACTGATGGAAGGAAGTGACGTGGCCCTCTGGCAGGCTCACGAACCACTCCATAGCCACTCCGCTCAGCGTGCTCATGAACATCTTGCAGTACACAGCATCTGAACCTCCAGTCAGCATCATCTGAGTGTGGAAGGCTGTCAGGTGTGCTTCTGGATCTTCCGCCCCCGTGAACGACGCTTTCAGTCCCACCAGATAGGGAGGCACCACCGTGTTCATGATTTCGGGGGAGAAAGGCATAGGGAATGCTCGCGGAGGCGACGGTGGCGTCGACGTCCTCTCTACAGTTGCGCGCTCCCTCTGCGCCTGCAATTCCCTACGCAGCTCTTCATTCATACTGTTCAACTCTTCGTTTCTTCTCTGCGATGCAGCAGCTCTGCACGCATCCTCTCTTGCTCAACTCTCGATTCCGCGACGCTGTCTTGCAGCGCGCACATCATCTCCACTACCTGCGCCATGGTAACGGCTCCTTCTTCAGCAGATGACGCAAGTGAGGTTTGCCTGGTTCTTCTACTCATCTCCTCTGCACTTCGATGTAACTTCAAGAAACCTCGACGAAATGATCAAGAAGCTCCAAGAAACTTCAAGAAACCTCAAGAAACTTCAAGAACTGTGACGTGGATGGGAACCAGATTTACACGTGCCCCACGGTGGGCGCCAAATGTTCCTGGCGCTTGACTCGAACGTGGAGGACTGCCTCGTCACTCCTTCGTCTAGCCCTCTGTTCTGCAGGAACGCTCCAAGAACCACCTCCGGAACTCCAAACGCTGCCTGCAAAACACACAGACGGCGCCTCTAGCGGCCGTTGTAGCTCCGACGCTCAAGTCAGGCAACAGGAACACCAAAACTATATCTGAATCTCTCTGTGAGACCCGTGTGTGACTGAAACTCTCAGATGTGTGAGCTATGAGAATCTGTAAAAAACCCTCCTAATTTCGTTAAGAGTTTGTATATATATACCTGAGTCTTTCTCTCTCCTGACGGTTATTCCTCCTGACACGTGGATAACATCTGGTCGTACACGTGTCATCATCTGGAGTGTCAGCAGCTGAAACGTTACTTCCACTGTGCCCCTGCGACTAAGTTATCCACACAGGGAGTAGCTTAGTACGCAGGCTACTCTGGGCATTGCAACTCGCACTACTCATGGTGGCAGATATGCCACTTATCCTCTGTACTTAGACCATACAACAAGTGCTTGCCAAGTCGTCTCAAACACCCGGCGATGTGCTCTTTCGGCGACTTGCTGACCACCTGATCTCCTAACCTTAACACATGGCGATCATGTGCAATCTGGGCGATTACTCATCCATACCGGCGATGACCGATTACTCATCCTCAGCCGATAGGCGATTACTCACCTCAAGGCGATAGGTGATTACTCAACATCACAGGCGAGAGGCGATTACTCATCATCACAGGCGAGAGGCGATTACCATTCTGAGTGATCACCTCCCTGATTCGCCTGCTTTCCTGTACCACGTGTTACTCTGTGAATGATCCACGTGGTCAACTGCTGCTGATGTCATCGATTACCAATGACCGACCGGAACAATAAGGGACAGTAAAATACTTCACAAAGGTACGTAATTACAAACCCTAAACATAGTTACTCAAACACTTAGTGTTTCTTGCCCAATCTTGACTTGAGCGTCGGAGTGCAAATGGCCTCTAGGGCACCCCTTTTCTCTTTTGCAGGTGCAGATTGCTTCGAAAGAACCAAGCACATACCAACGTGAGAAGGAGGCGTGTGAGTGTCACGGAGTCAACCAACAGGCGAGTCAACCGGCGAGAACAAGTACAAATCACAGTTCATGGCCTGTTTTACTAGTTATTTACAACTTACTTCCTGGATTGTGCGTGAAGCGAAAATACATGATGTTGTCTATGATGATATTTAGTCTCAAACAACCAGGGAATGACATAGATGTTTATCTAAGTCCCTAATTAAACATTTGAAGTTAATGTGGGATCAGGGTGTTCAAGTATTTGACGGATTTGCTAATGAAACTTTCAAGCTGCACGCCATAATATTTTGCACCATCTATGACTTTTCGGCATATGGTAACTTATCAGGTTATAGTGTTAAGGGTCATAAAGCATGTCCAATATTTGAAGAAGATATCGCTTTTTAACAATTGAAACATGGAAGGATGACAGTATATCTTTGGCATCGGAGGTTTCTTAGAAGTCATCATCCTTACCGAAGGTTGAAAAAAGCATTTAATGGACACCAAGAGACTAGTGGTCCACCAACTCCATTAACTGGTGTTGAGGTTTACGAAAAGGTAAATAACATAGACCACACCTTCGGTAAGTAAAAAAAAGTCATCTATGACAAATATTTGGAAGAAAAAATCAATCTTCTTTGATCTTTCGTGCTGGTTGAGGTTAGAATTCTGACATTGTATAGATGTAATCCATGTTGAGAAGAATGTGTGTTATAGATTAATTGGTACACTTATTAACATTAACGGGAAGACAAAGGATGGTCTAAATGCTCGTTTAGATTTGATTGAGATGAACGTATGAGGCGAGTTATGATGTGAGTTGATTTTAGATCCATTATAATTGTGACACTTTTAAGAATTAGGATCAAGATTCTTAGCAATTTTAGGTGAGTCACCTAAGGAAAATCCCACTAGACATTAACTTAGCAAGTGTTAAGTAGATGTGAAGGTTCATTTCCAAAGGTTCAAGGTTAAAACACAATTAAAGATATGAATGGATGACAATTAAGGTGCAGAAAATAGAATTGAATGGCACAAAACAAAGCTGGAACATAATTGAAAATTATACATAAAAACAGAATGCAAACCATACAAAGAGTAAGGAGGCCTAAGGATGCGTCATTGGAGATCATAGCCTTCCAAATTGATACTCCAAACTCAAATTCAAGAGTGCCATGACCTTAAACTCAAAAGCACCGAACAGAAGATGAAACTAAACAGATTGTACCTATACCGACCAGTCCTTGGACACCAAGAACAGCTAGTAATGGTGAGCCATGTCAGCTGGGTCCCACAGCATGGGCCAGAGCCACATGGGATGATTAATCATCAGCATGTCGACCATCAAAGTGAACTGAGGTGTCCTCGTCACTTAGCAAGGTGATGAGTCCTCGGCAACTGGGTGTGACAAGGTGACGCCGGTCTTGGATGTTTCGAACAACAGGACTAGAACATCTACGATGGGTCTTACGGGAAGACCAGTTATCAGTAAAATGCCCAGAAGTAAGGAGAGGCCTAAGTCACGAAGCACCCATACCTATGCGTGTGGCAGGGAAAGCACAGTTAGGTGCAGAGTCCGCATGCCTATCGGCCAGTGGAGATAAAGGCTATCCCTATTTCCAATGCCTGAAGAAGAATAACCGGTTTGTGTGGACTCCCAAGTGCGAGGAAGCCTTTGTAAAGCTAAAGGGGTATCTAGCCAGCCCCCTGTCCTCGCAAAGCCAATACTTGGCGCTCCTCTACGATTATACTTCGTTATCACAGAGTGAGTGATCAGCTCGGTGATAGTGCAAGACCAGGAGCAGACTTATAGGCCAATCTATTTTGTCAACAAAGTGTTGCAGGGGTCGAGGAGCGCTACCAGGCGATCGAGAAGGCCACGCTGGCGGTAGTGTTCACGCCCGGAGATTGCGTCATTACTTTCAAAGTTTTACCGTGATAGTAATGACCAACCTCCCTATTTGCAAAGTTTTGCAAAAACTCGACATCATAGGTCGGATGGTGCGGTGATTGGTAGAGCTGTCCGAGTTTGATATATGTTATAAGCTAAGATGATGGAGATCAAGTAGAAGAGGATTTCACTAGTGGAGGAAGAGGCCATCCACCCAAGCATTTAAAGTTCTTCCTTTTAGTCTTCTCAAAAAATAAAGAAGAATTAAAATAAAGAGAGGACCAAGCCCAAAGCCAACTAGAAGACTACAAGCATTCAAGAATGGGCTCCAACTAATATCTCTCTTTGTAATTTCTTTTGTATAAATTTGTAAATAATATAGAAATAGCTTTAGGATGTGCCAAAGAGGAAAACCAAAAGACACCTCTCTTGTACAAAGGCATATAGTCACTAGTTTTAGTAGGAAGGGACTAAAGGAGTGCCTTTTCACACTCCTTTTCACTTTAGGTGCTAGAATAACTAAGAAGGAGCTAGGAAGTGTCTCTTCCAACTCCCTGCTTTGTAAACCCAAATCTGGTCTTCCTCATTATAAATAGGAGACCTTGGTTCATAAATAATAAAAATTTGAAATTTAGAAGTAAAGAAACTATCTTGAGTTGTTGTGAGAGAGAGTTTGTGAGACTTGTCTCTTCTTCTCCTCCATGTCTTATCTTGTGAGCTTTGGAGACTCTCAAGTGGCGGCACCTCCCACTCATCTTGGAAGAACCACCCTCCAAGTGGTGTGAAGCACATTTGCAAAGGACTACAACCACATAAGTCATTTCTATTCATCTTCCAAAAATACCCATTTTTGTTCTACTTGTTTGTTTTCAATTTCAATCGGTTCATTCTCTTCCTTTTGATGTCCTCTTTCATTTGATGTATTGTTCTTCCATTTTAATCGGTGCAAACATGTTATACCAACCTGTTTTCTATTCGGCTTCCATGAATACCCATGTTCATGATGTTTTCTTGAATTTCCATTAGTTGTTCTTATTCTTGTTGTGTTTCTATTACTAGTTTCAATTCTTGTTGTGTTCTTGTTTTAATTCTTGTTTCTTTGTACTGTTTGTGTTGTTACAGCACTTTGGTTGCTGTTCTTGAATTACCCATTCATATTCCATAGTTATCTTACACTACAAGTTACCTATTCATGTGTTTTTAATATGAACCTTTGTTTTCTTGAGTAGAAACTCTATTAATTGTTCTTTAGAATTTTGATCCTAATTCTTGAAAGTTTCATGAATACAATGAAACCTATATCAACTCAACCCAAACCAAGAAAGGTTCATAATGAACTCACATCATGTGGTATCGAGAGCCATGGTGTTGATTTGTTGATTGTGAGTTGAATAGACACTTTCTCTTTGAACAATTTGTTTTTCTAGCACTTTAACTTTGTGCATTCTGTTTTCCAGCACCTATATTTCATGCAGAATTTTTTTTTCCAGCCCTATATTCATGCTTTGTTTGTTTGAATATGTCTATATTTTGTTCCTTTTCATTAATCCCACCTCTTGTTTTGAGTTTTATGTTCATAGTGTTCTAGGTGTCCAAATCTTGTCTATACTTGCTTGCTTTTGATTTTGAAAGTTTGTGTTTCTCTTGAATTTGTTTTAGTACTTGTTGATTAGAGGTTCCAAACATTTGATTTCAAGTGTTCAATTGTCTTGAATCCATCATAAAACTTTTGTGCAAATTGATTGATGTTTCAACTTCCATATGATGCATATTATGGTTCTTTCACTACATAAGTTCCATTTGGTATAAAAAAAAATATACAAAAACAAAACCGAAACAAAACAAAACAGAACCAATTATGTTTTTAAATCCTTCAAAACAGTTTGGTACTTGCATCTTTTCATTCTTTTGCACATTGATTTCTTTACAAAAGTTGGATTCATAGTTCTATCGACCGGTCCACGGACACCAAAGACAGATCGTAATGATGAGCCACATCAATTGGGTCCCACAGCATGGGCCAGAGCCACGTGGGCTAGGTCCCAGAGGTAGTATGGACTAGTGGGCTGGTTAGTCATCAGCGTTGGTCACTATGATATAACGATGTGTTCTCGTCACGTAGCAGGGTGATGAGTCCTCGGCAACAGGGTGACGAGGACACATCGGTCTTGGGTGTTTGAACAATAGAACTAAAACATCCAAGGTAGGTCCCAAGGGACTACCAATGATCAGTAAAAGGCCCAGAGGTAGGGAAAGGCCTAAGTCACAAAGCACCCATGCATGTGGCAGGGAAAGCACGGTTAGGTGCAAAGTCTTGAGGGGTTGAGTACTCATCAGGATTAGGGTTTCCCAGTGAAGCTACATACATGGCACGTGAACAGTGAAGGCGCTCTCAGGATAGGTGGCCCTAGAGATTAGGTGCAAGAGGAGGTACCCAGGTGGCCATCCTGTTAGAAATTGCACTCCAGTTAAGGAAAGCCCTGTGCACAATATTACCCTAAGTCTAGGTGATAGCGGCACGAGGGTATTCCTGTAAACCTTAAATATGGGTAACAGCACAGAGGAAACCCTAGACTATATAAAGGGTAGTAAAACGCTTCACAGAGGTACGTAGTTTCTAGACCTAAACAAAAGATATTCAATACACTTGGTGTACTTGCCCTAGTTTTTACTTGAGCGTCGGAGTGCAAACGGCCTCTAGGGCGCCCCTTTCTGTCTTGCAGGTATAGGTTATTCCAACGCAGCAAAGCTAAGGAGAGGGAAGGAGGCGTGTGATTGTCGTAGAGTCAACCGGCAAGAACAATAGTGATTGGCAAATTGTGGTCTACTTTGTGGAACTTTTGATCCTTTTACTTTGACAAGTTTGTGAGTTGTACTTTCTTTCTTGATTATAAAGTTTAGTGAGTATTCTCTGAGTCTTATTGTGTGCCTTTTATTGCTTGTCTTTCATTCCTTAAGTTTTGTCATATATCTTGTATTCCTTTTGCACTATCCTTTCTTGTTTTGTACCTTTTCTTGCTTGTCTTTTATTGTTCTTTAAGTTTTGTGGTGGTTATTTTTGGATGAGTGGTTGAGTGCTTTGACATATTTCATTTGAGGTTATTCCATTCCACAAGAGAAGCTTGGTTGAGGGAAGTATAATTTTCTTGGAGTGATTTTGAGTGCCTTTATTTTTGTCCAAAACCGCACCATATTTTCTTTGTTTCCTAACATTGTTTCTTTAATTGTTTGCTATTTGTGTTTGCTATACTGTTTTGACACATGGCTCAATATTCAAGTGGTGAATCTTCCAAACCACACTCTCCACAAAAAGCTTTCATTCTTGGTGAACTAAAAGAAGCCAAAAGGTCACTTGCACAAAAAGATGAAGCTATAAGACAATTGGAAGAAAGATTGCAAAGGCTTGAAGTGACTAATGAAAGGTCCATCCAGACACACCATAGAAGACTCCATTCTTCAAGGCATTCATCAAGAACTTTTTCCAACTATCATGGACATGAAGATGAAACCGAATGGAGGAGGCATCATCATTATGAAGAAAGGCGCCAACATATGGCAAAGCCTTTTATGCCTTTTGTAAAACTACCTAGCTTTAGTGGTGAAGGTGATCCAAATGTATATTTGGGGTGGGAAGCAAAGTTTGAACAAATTTTTCATGTACATAAGGTCCAAGAAGAACAAAGGGTAAAACTAGCTACTTTAGAATTTCTAGACTATGCCATGCAATGGTGGCATAAAACTCTTATGAACATTGGGCTAAACAAGAGACCTCCCGTGGTTTCTTGGAACAATTTAAAAGAGTGTATGCGCACTAGATATGTTCCACCACACTTTAGGAAAGACCTATTGTTGAAGCTCCAAAGGCTTTACAAAGGCACGCTAAGTGTAACATCCCGCCAAATTTCCTTGAAAATAAATATAAAACGAAAATAAAGGTGACAAATAGATTGAAGTGAGCAAAATCTTTATATAAAATAAATAAGTTTCTCCTCACAGGGAGTTTAATACAAACGATCACTTCTCCATTAAAACGTAAACGAAATACAATACAAAAGACAGATAGGCGATCTCCTGGCAAAAAGGGCGATCTCCTATAAGAAGGGCGATCTCCTTTCATATAGGCGATCTCCTATAAGAAGGGCGATCTCCTTTCATAAAGGCGATCTCCTATTATAAAGCAGCAAGAGGGGCGATCACCCAACAGAAAAGAAAACAGGCGATCTCCTTCCAGCGACAATTTTCTAAAGAGCTCTACTTCCTGCAACATCATCTGCTCCCGTGTAAATTATACACGATCATTACAGGTTTAAGAAAAGGCCACAACACAAACGAAAACACAGGGTAAGCTAGACATTTAAAAAGAGTTTAAATAAGGATACTTAAAATAAAATCAAGGTAAACAATTTCAAGATATTCACGTAAAGTTATCAAGTTTCTCATACTCTTCACCTGATCACCCAGAAATCACACATTTCACAATATTCTCAAGAGTCATTCTATTTCACAAAACTGCATCAAGTGTCTATCAATTCAATGTTTCTCATTTCTCACGTCAGACCACCACTGACTCAACACACAAGACACTTGACACTACTTCCGGAAGACTCATGCATTGATTAGACTCAGAGATCTGCACCTGTCATACCATACCACTGTGAAATCCACACAGGGTTGCTGTGAATCCACACAGCATGCGCATATATAATCTCAATGTCAATAGTTCTCCCGGTATGACAGGGTTAATCCATAGAACAGGCGGAGCTCGTTCTTTTTCACACGAGACGCCCATTCATATGAACCTCCTTCGACTCTCACCAACTGAGTAACTTCCTCTATGTGATTCCATTTTCTCAGCAGAGTCAGGATATCCCCTGAGGAATCACCGATCAATGCACATCCTACACGATCTTACACGGTATTTCCTTTCCTGAAAATACTATGCCTCGATCCACATTCACAACATTCAACACATCATGCCACACTTAAATGAATGATTCCAATCACAGCAAAACTCACTCCAAGGTTCATGTTTTCGAATATCACATTTAAATCTCAACAGTTTCAAAACAACACCAAAAACAGGGGAGTTCGTAAAACAGCGCCAAAATCGGCGATCTAGTTCAAGACGGGGTATTTCGAAGTCTGTATTTAAAAACCGGCGACCACGTCGCCCAAACACATGGAACAGAGCATTCACGCAGATGCAAACGAAACCGGCGACCACGTCGCCCTCATTTCAGGAATAGCTAAACTATGGCTTGTATTGAAAAAAAGAAGTCTAGCTTCCCTTACCTGGACTTGCGCAAACACCTAGAGTTCCGAAACCCAACAAAGCTTGAAGAACGCCTTGGCTCTGTTTTTGCGTCTGGTCGAAGGACTTGCAGAGAACTGCCCAGGTGCTCTAATGGTGACTGTCGCTCGTCGTACTCTCGTGTGAAGGTGCTAGAATCGCAGCGCGAAGGAGGCAACTGGGGGAGAAGGGAGGTAACTCACTCTTTCTCTCTTTGAAGGCTGCAACGTTTCTTCCTCTCAGCAGTGGGTTTTCTGCATCTTAAACCAACTTATCCACCAAAGTAGCTGCCACCACCCACTCTGCAGAGAAGTCTGAGAACCACTGCCCTGAACAGTACGACCACTGTTGTCTCTGGTGCATGCCAACCACTGCTCTGAACAGTACTGCCACTGTTGTCGCTTGTGCATGCCAGCCACTGCTCTGAACAGTACGACCGCGAGTGTCCCCTGCGCATGCCAACATTCTGATGTCACTATTCGGAACCACCCTTTTTGTCTACGTGGCGTGCGTGCACTACGCTTCCTGCTGGGAGTCTGGGTCTTACCCCCTCTGTGTGCAACTCGACATCGCGCGATAATCTTTCGTCGATGACCCCTCGCGCGAAAACAATCCACCGAATGACATCTCGCGCGAAGACTATCCACCGATGACCTCTCGCGCGAAGGCTATCCACCGATGACCTCTCGCGCGAAGACTATCCACCGATGACCTCTCGCGCGAAGGCTATCCACCGATGACATCTCCTGGTGGACGACCGATGTCTCCCCCTGGCAAAGCCCGCATGCCTCTCGCGCCTTGGCCACGTCCACGTGCCTCGCGCTCTGGCAATGCCCGCATGCCTCGCGCCCGCGCGATACCCGCATGCCTCTCGCGCCCGCGCGATGCCTGCATGCCTCTCGCGCCCGCGCGATGCCTGCATGCCTCTCGCGCCCGCGCGATGCCTGCATGCCTCGCGCCCTGGCGACGTCCACCTGGCGCTCATGTGTAGCAGGCGACCGGCGATCTCATAGCCTTCTAACTTAACTTTTCCTCCCTTTTTATTTTAAATAAAACATACATAGAATTCTTTTAATATATAACCCGTTTTATTCCAATTCAATTTTACAGGTCCTTACATTCTCCCCAACAAGAAAAATTTTCGTCCTCGAAAATTGAATTATAAGGAAAAGAGGTGGGCATATGCATCTCTCATGGTTTCCTTCAAATTCCATGGTGAATCACCCGATCTGCACGTCGTCCACTTCCAACACGTGACTAGGGTCTGCAAGATACTTCCTTAGCTGTGATACGTGAAACACATTATGCAGGTTTGCTAATTGGGGAGGTGGGGTGATCTCATAAGCCACTGGACTGATCCCCCTTGGGTCTGATATGGCCCAACCAACTTAGGGGACAGCTTCTTTGATCTGATAGCTCGTCGTACACCCTTGGCTGTTGCTTCCCTCATAAAGACATGATCCCCAGCAGCAAACTCCAAAGGTCTTCTCCTCTGATCTGCCAAGGACATCTGCCGACTTTCAGAAGCTTTCATTCTGCCTTGCATCAGTTTCACCTTCTCGGTTGTCTGTTGAACCAACTCTTACTACTCCAATACTTCATCAATTTCCATTCTCCATCTGCTGGTATGCAAATTCTGCCATTAATCTCAATATTCCATCTTTACCCGTTACAAAGCCTTTAGCCTGATCGGTGCCTAGTAAATTCCACAATACGTTTCAGACTAGGATCCTCTCACTGTTCAATCAAAACTGATTCGCCCTCCTGGTTCCAACAATAAGGGAATTCTGCATTTCCTCCCATACAAAGCTTCACACAATTACTGTCTTCAAATCTCCATAACAACACTACCACTGCCGATTCTAAATCATAAGTAGAATAATTTCTCTCCTGAAATTTGAGTTGTATTGAACATATGCAACTCCTGTCTTCTCTTGTATTCAGACACAATTCAAACTTTGATGTGAGGCATCATACTAAACCTCAAAAGGCTTGTCTTCTGCACATCTTCTGTCTTAGCAAAATCTGGTTTTATCCAGATTTCCGATAAAACTTTAAGGACACTGAAGTTCCATCTAACTGATCCCTCAACTCATCAATTACGGGTAGAGGGTAGTTGTCCTGGATGGTCAACTTATTCAACTTCCTGTAGTCCCTACACAGTTGAGGTCCTTCCTCTTCCTTTTTAACCAACAATGCTGGAAACTCCAAGGAGATATATTGGGCTTGACTAACTGCGTCTCTAACAACTCTTCCACTTATTTTCTTCAATTTAATCAACTCGGCTGAACTTTGGAAACACTATCTTTCGTTGAGCTTAACCTTTGGAAACGTGATTGACAGATCACTAATCCCTTTTCTGGAATAACATCCAATTCATCTCCTACATACTCAACATAAACTAGTGTCCAATTTCGAATCACATACAGCTTTCAAATCCAAATTAATTAAACAACATCCATCCCACGTGAGACTTTCTCTCTCATCCAAGCAATTTCTCCGCCTGTTGCTTTTCAACAATTTTCTTTGCCTAACTGTAACTTTAAACACAATTAAGATATTTCATCTTTCCTCTTTCCCAAAATCATTGATACATCTCAAGATGATATAATCATCTTGTAAACTTATTCTCTACCAAATCTCAAATTTCCATTTCAAGCCTTGTGTCCAGCTAGAGGTCATCACCAAGCTCCAGATCAAAGAAAGATTCCTACTTTCATCTTGGAACTTAACTCCAGTACTTCCCATGGATACACATGCTTAAGTCTTTAAACCCTCAACATTCTGCTTACATACTCTCCATAACTTATATATAGCTGAACCTACACCTTGGTACACTAAATCTAACTTACACTTCCTTCTCTAATTCCATCAACTCAGCTGGAGCCGTTGACACTGGTCCAGCTCCAGGTACCAAAACAATAGAGAGTTCCACCTCTCTCTTAGGAGGTAACCCAGGTACCTCTTCTGGAAATACATCCGTGAAATCTTTCACCACGGGTATTCTGCTTACGTCCCCTTTATTCTCCACCTCCGACCGAGCGAGTATCACGAAGCACCTCGCCCCTTCTTCCAACGCTGACTGCCCTTGCTGAGCAGATATTACATCTGATCCTTGGAGGTCTGGAAATGCAATCCTCTGACCACCGCAGTCAATGAGAACGTGATTGGCAGCTAACCAATCCATTCCCAGGATAACATCTAGGTCCCGAAGAGGTAGGCAGATCAAGTTCACCCTGAATCTGCGTCCCTCTACTATCACTGGACATTCGGGGCAAACTGTAGAGGTCATCACCTGCCCTGACGCAGGTGTAGAGACCAACAGTTCGAAAGGTAACTCCTTCACTAGAAGGCCCAACTCGGCTACACACAGGCTTGACACAAAGGAGTGTGTCGCTCCAGAATCAAACAAAACCTTTACACTCCTACCAGCTATAAAACATATACTCTGCACGAGGTTACCTGACTGAGACGCCTCTGCTCCTGACATGGCCAACACTCTCCCTGTTGCCTGAGGTCTGCTGCCTTCATTCCTCAACTGCCGAGAACCACTGGGTTGAGTCATCCTTTTTCTGTTAGGACAATCTCTAGAAATGTGCCCCATTTCTTGGCATGTGAAACACCCTTTCTCTGAATTCCTCTTGGAGCACACCTTGACGTTATGTAACCCACCACAACGGAAACACTTTGGTTTCCATGGTTGTTGCCGCTGAAACTGGAGCGGAACTGCTCCTGCCCGACGTGGTGGAGGTCTCGCATAAGGCTTGCTTTGTGGGTGCTGCACCTTGGCCTTCCCACTGGAGGGACCCCCTGGGTGTGATCTGATTATCCTGGAATCACTCCTCTCCAGGGTCTCCACTACCTTTGCCTTCCTTACTAAGGCATGTAACTCCCTGGTCCACGGATCTGCTTGATCAGGGGTAGCACTCCCACTGAGCTTGGGTGGGTTGTGCCTCATGAACTCGGTCATCCCTACCTGCTCCCGAGGCTGATTGACCTGGGAAGCTGTTGCAGCCGATCCAGCAGTTCCCAAATGATTCATTACAGCCAGATGAATCTGGGCCATTACCGTATTCTGCTGTTGGATGGC
The DNA here is from genome assembly GCA_013389735.1 of Phaseolus lunatus. Classification (NCBI taxonomy): domain Eukaryota; kingdom Viridiplantae; phylum Streptophyta; class Magnoliopsida; order Fabales; family Fabaceae; genus Phaseolus; species Phaseolus lunatus. The sequence continues at coordinate 226,976 of JAAFYQ010000082.1, read as the reverse complement.
AGTTGCCATCATCTCGATAGCCTTGGCAATCTGGCTCATCTCCGAAGGAGGTTGGGGAGGGGTAGAAGGTCTACGTGCCATCTCCTTCGTTTTCAGATTTTGAAATTATAAGATTCCTATATTACCTACAACTACAAGAATGAGATCGATAAGAAATCAATTCATTCAAGGGGGGTAACAGCTAGACCTTACAAAGGTCAGCATCTCAAAATCATTAAGAATTTGAGCTCATCAACAGAATCATAATGCTTATAACATCAAGCATAACACCAGCACAACTACTGGTATGCAGTCACCAATCCAATCAACCATTTTCAATCAATTACAAAGACACTCAAGAGGATGAGATAGCTCACACCAGAATTTAATATATGCTAAACATCAAACATTTGGAATTAAGATTGAGACTCATCTCGATCCAGTTATGAGTGTGCACCCTCACTACTTTATCAAGACCTTCTCATTCTTATTACTAAGATTTTCAATTAGAACATATATTCACCAAAGCACACACCAAATTTCAATACAAAAACGTTTGAAAACCTTTCACTATAGTTATTATTTTAAACTCAAATAACTTTCATGAGCAGAAGAAACACAATGGATCCACAGCCCTCAGGTCATCCTAAGGACGAACTGCTCTGATACCATTAATGTAACATCCCGCCAAATTTCCTTGAAAATAAATATAAAACGAAAATAAAGGTGACAAATAGATTGAAGTGAGCAAAATCTTTATATAAAATAAATAAGTTTCTCCTCACAGGGAGTTTAATACAAACGATCACTTCTCCATTAAAACGTAAACGAAATACAATACAAAAGACAGATAGGCGATCTCCTGGCAAAAAGGGCGATCTCCTATAAGAAGGGCGATCTCCTTTCATATAGGCGATCTCCTATAAGAAGGGCGATCTCCTTTCATAAAGGCGATCTCCTATTATAAAGCAGCAAGAGGGGCGATCACCCAACAGAAAAGAAAACAGGCGATCTCCTTCCAGCGACAATTTTCTAAAGAGCTCTACTTCCTGCAACATCATCTGCTCCCGTGTAAATTATACACGATCATTACAGGTTTAAGAAAAGGCCACAACACAAACGAAAACACAGGGTAAGCTAGACATTTAAAAAGAGTTTAAATAAGGATACTTAAAATAAAATCAAGGTAAACAATTTCAAGATATTCACGTAAAGTTATCAAGTTTCTCATACTCTTCACCTGATCACCCAGAAATCACACATTTCACAATATTCTCAAGAGTCATTCTATTTCACAAAACTGCATCAAGTGTCTATCAATTCAATGTTTCTCATTTCTCACGTCAGACCACCACTGACTCAACACACAAGACACTTGACACTACTTCCGGAAGACTCATGCATTGATTAGACTCAGAGATCTGCACCTGTCATACCATACCACTGTGAAATCCACACAGGGTTGCTGTGAATCCACACAGCATGCGCATATATAATCTCAATGTCAATAGTTCTCCCGGTATGACAGGGTTAATCCATAGAACAGGCGGAGCTCGTTCTTTTTCACACGAGACGCCCATTCATATGAACCTCCTTCGACTCTCACCAACTGAGTAACTTCCTCTATGTGATTCCATTTTCTCAGCAGAGTCAGGATATCCCCTGAGGAATCACCGATCAATGCACATCCTACACGATCTTACACGGTATTTCCTTTCCTGAAAATACTATGCCTCGATCCACATTCACAACATTCAACACATCATGCCACACTTAAATGAATGATTCCAATCACAGCAAAACTCACTCCAAGGTTCATGTTTTCGAATATCACATTTAAATCTCAACAGTTTCAAAACAACACCAAAAACAGGGGAGTTCGTAAAACAGCGCCAAAATCGGCGATCTAGTTCAAGACGGGGTATTTCGAAGTCTGTATTTAAAAACCGGCGACCACGTCGCCCAAACACATGGAACAGAGCATTCACGCAGATGCAAACGAAACCGGCGACCACGTCGCCCTCATTTCAGGAATAGCTAAACTATGGCTTGTATTGAAAAAAAGAAGTCTAGCTTCCCTTACCTGGACTTGTGCAAACACCTAGAGTTCCGAAACCCAACAAAGCTTGAAGAACGCCTTGGCTCTGTTTTTGCGTCTGGTCGAAGGACTTGCAGAGAACTGCCCAGGTGCTCTAATGGTGACTGTCGCTCGTCGTACTCTCGTGTGAAGGTGCTAGAATCGCAGCGCGAAGGAGGCAACTGGGGGAGAAGGGAGGTAACTCACTCTTTCTCTCTTTGAAGGCTGCAACGTTTCTTCCTCTCAGCAGTGGGTTTTCTGCATCTTAAACCAACTTATCCACCAAAGCAGCTGCCACCACCCACTCTGCAGAGAAGTCTGAGAACCACTGCCCTGAACAGTACGACCACTGTTGTCTCTGGTGCATGCCAACCACTGCTCTGAACAGTACTGCCACTGTTGTCGCTTGTGCATGCCAGCCACTGCTCTGAACAGTACGACCGCGAGTGTCCCCTGCGCATGCCAACATTCTGATGTCACTATTCGGAACCACCCTTTTTGTCTACGTGGCGTGCGTGCACTACGCTTCCTGCTGGGAGTCTGGGTCTTACCCCCTCTGTGTGCAACTCGACATCGCGCGATAATCTTTCGTCGATGACCCCTCGCGCGAAAACAATCCACCGAATGACATCTCGCGCGAAGACTATCCACCGATGACCTCTCGCGCGAAGGCTATCCACCGATGACCTCTCGCGCGAAGACTATCCACCGATGACCTCTCGCGCGAAGGCTATCCACCGATGACATCTCCTGGTGGACGACCGATGTCTCCCCCTGGCAAAGCCCGCATGCCTCTCGCGCCTTGGCCACGTCCACGTGCCTCGCGCTCTGGCAATGCCCGCATGCCTCGCGCCCGCGCGATACCCGCATGCCTCTCGCGCCCGCGCGATGCCTGCATGCCTCTCGCGCCCGCGCGATGCCTGCATGCCTCTCGCGCCCGCGCGATGCCTGCATGCCTCGCGCCCTGGCGACGTCCACCTGGCGCTCATGTGTAGCAGGCGACCGGCGATCTCATAGCCTTCTAACTTAACTTTTCCTCCCTTTTTATTTTAAATAAAACATACATAGAATTCTTTTAATATATAACCCTTTTTATTCCAATTCAATTTTACAGGTCCTTACACTAAGTGTGGATGCTTATTTTAAAGAGCTAGAAACGCTTATGCTTAATCGGTCGGCTGACCATTGTATTAACCAAGTAGTCAGGTGCGATGACTTTATCGTGAGGTAATCACGTGGGTGTGCTCGAGGAAGACATGTGGATCAAGAAGAGTAAAGGAAGAAAAGTGTAGCTTAGAAGTCTACGAGATCGCCGTTGTTGAAGACGAAGGCGATCTCCGACTTCTCAGGCACATAATCGCCTGTCGCCTAGAGGAGACATGACCGCCAATCGCCTATGGTGTACGTGATCGGGAGTGCACGTAGTATGTGGTCAAGATGCTGGATTAACCATAGTGGGTTCCAAAAACCACGCGTATCAAGGTGTGGGTTAAGCCTTAGATACGTTGGGCATGCGAAGCTCTATGCTTGAGCATAAGAAATTGTCCTTAGTGTTGCATGCATGGGCGCATGAGGAGTAGTGCTGATCTATTCTTGGAAATGTGAAGCTACCGACGTCACCAAGCCATGTGGAGGTGATACCTTGGACGTAACATAGTGGGATGAAGAACCTTCAGCAAGGTGTGACGATGTGACATCGGTGACCAGAGTAAGGCGATGTGTTCTCGTCACACACAAGGGCGATAAGAGATCGCCAACAGGATGAGAGGAACATCGGTCATCAACCAGGATGGGAGACACATCGGTGGTCTGCCAGGGTGAGACATCGGTGGTCCTCCAGGGTGAGACATCGGTTGTCTGCCAGGGTGAGACATCGGTGGTCCTCCAGGGTGAGACATCGGTTGTCTGCCAGGATGAGGAATCAGTCGTCCGTCAGGAAGAGGAATCAGTCATCACCGGGATGAGGCACATCAGTCATCGCCGGTATGAGAGACACGCGGGCATCGCCAGGCGGCAGAGACGCGGGCATCGCCAGGGCGAGAGACAGACGGTCATCGCCAGGATGAGGGACACATCGGTCGTCTTCCAGGGAGAGACATCGATCATCCGCCAGGAGCAGTCATCGGTGGAAGGTTATCGCACGATGTCGTGTTTCACTCAGATAAGGTGGGACCCAGGCTCCCAGCATGAACGTTCTGCATGTGCAACACGTAGACATTAGGAGTGTTTCAGAATAGTAGCATCAGAGATTTGGTATGCGCAGAGACCCACGTGGTCATACTGTTCAAGGAAGTGTGCACGCAAGCTTTCCTGCAGAGTGGGTGGTGGCAGCGGCATTTCTGGGCAAGTTGGCTTAGATTCAAAACTCACTCCTGAGAGGTAGAAAACGTTGCTGGTTCGAGAGTGATTAAGTGAGTTAACTTTGGTTCCCTGTTTCTTCCCTCTCCTTCTCCATACATTCAGACGTCCTAGCGCACCAGTTGGCTATCGGCGACTACCATAGAGCACCTGGGAGGTTCTTTGCAAGTTCTCCAAACCGGACGCTAAAACAGAGTAAGTCGTTTCGCTCTGTTCTTCGAGTCTGTAACATCCCTCCAAATTACTTTGAAATAAATATAAAATGAAAGTAAAGGTGACAAATAGATTCTATGAACAAAATATTATATATATGAAATGAAGTTGCTCCTCTTAGGGAGTTGAATACAAATTCGGTCAAATTTTCCAGAAACATAAACAAAATACAGTAAAAAAAAACAAAGCAGGCGATCTCCTATCGGAAGAAACCGATCTCCTATCGGACGAGACCGATCTCCTATCAGAGGAGCCAAAACAGCCGATCACCTATCAGGACAGAAAAAAACAGGCGATCACCCGATAGAGGCAGAAACAGGCGATCACCCGATAGAGACAGAAAACCGGCGATCTCCTCCTCGGCGATCACTCACTAAGGAGCTCTACTTCCTGGAAGATCATCTGCTCCCGTGTAAAATACACGATCATCACAGTTTTAAGAGAAAACCACAGAACCAAAATACGCAGGGTAAGCTAGATATTTTAAAGAGGGTTTAAATCATGAACATGACAATCAAAGTAAAACAAGTTTCAAAATATCCATGTAAAACGTAGAGTTGCTCATATCATTCACCTGATCGCCCAAAATCACACATTTCACAACATTCACCCATAGTCATTCCATTTCACAATACTGCATCAAGTGTCTATAAACTATCAATGTTTCTCATTTCTCACGTCAGACTTTCCACTGACTCACCACACAAGACACTTGACACTACTTCCGGATTGACTCGTGCGTTGATTAGACTCAGAGATCTGCACCTGTCATACCACACCACTGTGAAATCCACACAGGGTCGCTGTGAATCCACACAGCATGCGCATATATCATCTCAATGTCAATAGTTCTCCTGGTATGACAGGGTTAATCCATAGGACAGGCGGAGCTCGTTCTTTTTCACACGAGACGCCCATCATATAGACCTCCTTCGACTCTCAACAACTGAGTAACTTCCTCTACGTGATTCCATTATCTCAGCAGAGTCAGGATATCCCCTTAGGAATCACCGATCAATGCACCTACTACAAGATCTTACACGGTATTTTCTTTCCTGAAAATACTATGCCTCGATCCCCCATTCACAGCATTCAAAAACATCATACCACTCGAGTAATTGATTCAAGTCACAGCAACGAATCATTTCAAGGTTCAGATCTTCGAATATTTCATTTAAATCTCAAGTAGTTTCAAAACAACACCCAAAAACAGAGAGTTCACAAACAACGCCAAAACCGGCGATCTAGTTCAAAAACAGGGTGTTTCGAAGACTGTATATAAAACCGGCGACCACGTCGCCCAAGCACACAAACAGAGCATTTTACGCAGATGAAAACAAAAATGGCGACCACGTCGCCCTCACTTCAGAGATAGCTACACTATGGCTTGTATGGAAAAAGAGGTCTAGCTTCCCTTACCTGGACTTGCGCAACCACCAGGAGCTTCGAAATCCAACAGAGCTTGAAGAACGCCTTGGCTCTGTTTTTGCGTCTGGTTGAAGGACTTGCAGAGAACCTCCCAGGTGCTCTAATGGTGGCCGTCGCTCGTCGTACTCTCGTGTGAAGGTGCTAGAATCGCAGCGCGAAGGAGAGAATGGAGGAGAAGGGAGATAAACGCACCCTTTAGCTCTGGAACCACAGCAACGTTTCTTTCCTTCTCCCTCAGAAATGGGTTTTTGCATCTTAAGCTGACTTCTCCACAAAAACCGCTGCCACCACCCACTCTGCAGGGAGTTTGCGTGTACGCTTCGCTGAACAGTACACCTAAGCGTGCCTCTGCGCAGGCTAACACTCTGAGGTCACTAGCCTGAACCACTCTTTTTGTCTACGTGGCGCGCGTGCAGGGCGTTTCATGCTGGGGGTCTGGGTCCCACTTTACTCTGTGTGAAACTCGACGTCGCGCGATAACTTTCCACTGCTGACTCATCCTGGCGAACGACCGATGTCTCCTTCGTCCTGGAAGACGACCGATGTCTTCTTCTGGGAGACGACCGATGTCATCCCTGGCGACGCCCTCATAACTCTCGTGCCCTGGCCACGTCCACATGCATCGTGCCCTGGCGATGCCCGCACGCCTCTCGTGCCTTGGCCACGTCCACATGCCTCGTGCCCTGGTGATGCCCGCATGCCTCTCGCGCTCTGACGATGCCTCATGCCTCGCGCGCCCTGGCGACGTCCACACGCCTCGCGCCCTGGCGACGTCCGCATACCTCGCGCGCCCTGGCGACGTCCACATACCTCGCGCGCCCTGGCGACGTCCACACGCCTCGCGCGCCCTGGCGACGTCCACACGCCTCGCGCGCCCTGGCGACGTCCACATGCCTCGCGCGCCCTTGCATGCCACACTAAGGGTGATCTCTTTTGCTCAAGCGTAGAGCTTCGCATGCACAGCGTATCTAAGGCTTAACCCACACCTTGATACGCGTGGTTGTTGGAACCCACTCTGGTTGATTCAGTATCTTGACCACATACTACGTGCATTCCCGCCGATCACGTACACTCTAGGCGATTGGCGCTCATGTCTCCTCTAGGCGACAGGCGATTATGTGCCAGAGGAGTCGGAGATCGCCTCCATCTTCAATAACGGCGATCTCGTAGGAGACTTCTTAGCTACACATTTCCTCCTTTACTCTTCTTGATCTACATGTCAGCCGACCGACCTCTACCAGCTGACCCCAGATCTTGGGCGACGTCCGAGGTCCGACTACTACGAAACTTCATTTACCAGCTCTTTGTATTTTAAATAATAACATCTTCTGAAATTATTTAAATATACCACTTTTATTCCAATTCAATTTTACAGGTCCTTACATTCTCCCCAACAAGAAAAATTTTCGTCCTCGAAAATTGAATTATAAGGGAAGGAGGTAGGGATATGCTTCTCTCATGTTTTCTTCAAACTCCCCCTGGTGAATCACCCGATCTTCACGTCGTCCGCTTCCAACACGTGACTAGGGTCTGCAAGATACTTCCTTAGCCGTGATACGTGAAATACATTATGCAGGTTTGCTAAATGGGGAGGTGGGGCGATCTCATAAACCACTGGACTGATCCCCCCCCCCTTAGAATCTGATATGGCCCAACAAACTTAGGGGACAGCTTCTTTGATCTGATCGCCCATCCTACACCCTTGGCTGGTGTCCTCCCTCATAAAGACATGATCCCCCAGCAGCAAACCCCAAAGGTCTTCTCCTCTGCTCTGCCTCGGACATCTGCCGACTTTGAGAAACTTTCATTCTGCCCTGTATCAGTTTCGCCCTCTCGGTTGTCTGCTGAGCCAACTCTTCCTACTCCAATACTTCATCGAATTCCATTTTACATTCCTGCTTATGGAATATGCTGCCCCAATGAGCGCCAACTCCAGTACTCACACTCTACTTCCAACCCTGAAGACTTGGTCGAGCAAGTCCAGAACTAGGCCCTTAACAGAACCAGGACTAGCCCCTTTAGAGAAAAGTGAGCAAGATCCCTTCATCGGAAGGAAAAAGGACAGCTGGCTACTGCTCATGCCTCCTAGTCCATTCAAACTAGGATCCGAAATATCCTTCTAGGAATCAACTTCCGCTTCTTGATCAAAACCATCCATCAACTTCCCACTGCTGATCTAATTCTCACGCTCCCTACAGGAATACCTTTGGTTCACCACTATGCTACATAATTCTGCACCTTATAACGACAAAGTTCTTGTTGCTGTTACTTTCTAAATCATCCTTATGACTTCTTTTGCCAACTCGGCTTCCTGTCCCCATCATTTCCTCCTTGTCCAATGTATACATTGGATGCATTGATTTGGGTTCAGGTGCCCATCTGAAAAGGCATACAAGAACGAACACACCATATCTCTCAACCACAATCATGTAAGTAGTGGAGCCGATTGGAAAGTTTCCTCTGCATTCAGAATTTCTTGCTTAAGGACAACTCTATTCCTCTTCTCCAAGATACAACAGACTATTGCCACCCACATTCCCTTCCACACCTGATTTTACTTGGATGACATACGTATAAGATAGAAGTTCTCAAGGTGGGACCTCAAACCCTTATGTCGAACCAATAGAACACTTATCCACTTGAAGCACATAGACCAGCCACGTTGCTTTAAAGTTAAAGTTAGTGGCTCACGCATCCTCCTGAAATCTCACATCCCCTCCGCCTCCAACTTTCCAACAATGACTTTTTGGAACTAACCATCATCTTCACCCTCCTCGCACACCTTACGTACATCTCTCTACCACCACGATTGATATTTCGAATGAGCTCGGCTCCTCCCAAGTTCCGAGTCATATTTGGATACAAGAATATCTTTCCATTTCCCTTTCTCATCACTCCTCATCCACCATTTCCATACTCATCTTCCAAATCACGGTCCACAAAACAGCATCCATTCTGCGTGAAGCTTTCTCTCTTCTCCCAGTAACTTCTCTACTTGGTATTTTTCAGCAAATTTCTCTGACTAATTGAACTTTAGACATAAATACAATATCTCCTCTTTCCTTTTAAGCTTGTGGTTAAGCTAGAGTCATCTCATGCTGTTTCATCGACATAAACATCTCCCAAGCTTCAAATAAAAGAACGTTCATTCTTTCATTTTTGGAACTTAACCCCGGTACTTCCCATGGATACACATGCTTAAGCCCTTAAACCCTCAACATTCAGCTTATATACTCTCCATAACTTACATGTAGCTGAAACTAAACCTTGGTGCACTAAATCTAACTTACACTTCCTTCTTTAATTCCATCAACTCAGCTGGAGTCATCGACACAGGTCCAGCCCCAGGTACCAAAACAATAGAGAGTTCCACCCCTCTCTTAGGAGGTAATCCAGGTATTTCTTCTGGAAATACTTCCATGAAATCTTTCACCAAGGTATCTTGCTTACGTCCTCTTCATTCTTCACTTCCAACCGAGCTAGGATCACGAAGCACCTCGCCCCTTTTTCCCAACTCCGACCACCCATGCTGAGCAGATATCACCTCTGACTCTTGGAGGTTTGGAACCGCGAACTTCTGATTACCGCAGACTACGAGAACGTGATTGGCAGCTAGCCAATCCATTCCCAGGATAACATCCAGATCCTGAAGAGGTAGGCAGATCAAGTTTACTTTGAATCTGCGTCCCTCTACCATCACTGGACATTCAGGGCAAACTGTAGAGGTCAACACCTGTCTTGATACAGGTGTAGAGACCAACAGTTCAAACGGTACTCCTTCACTAGAAGGCCCAACTCGGCTACACACAAGCTTGACACAAAGGAGTGTGTCGCTCCAGAATCAATCAAAATTCTAACGCATCTACCAGCTATAGAGCAACACTCTGTACTAAGTTACCTGACTGAGATGCCTCCGCTCCAGACATGGCAACCACTCTCTCTGCTGCTCGAGGTTGACTGCCTTTGTTCCTCAACTGCTGGGAACTAACAGGTTGAGTCATCCTTTTTCTGTTAGGACAAACTCTAGAAATGTGCCCCATCCCTTGACATGTGAAACACCCTTTCTGTGAATTCCTCTTGGAGCACACCTTGACTGTGTGTGGTCCACCACAGTGGAAACATTTTAGTTTCCAGGGTTGTTGCTGCTGAAACTGGGGCGGTGCTGCTTCTGCCCTATGCTGTGGGGGTCTCGAATAAGGCTTGCTTTGTGGGTGCTGCACCTTGGCCTTCCCACTGGAGGGACTCCCTGGTTGCGATCTGATTACTCTGGAACCACCCCTCTCCAGGGTCTCCACCCTCTTTGCCTTCTCCACTAAGGCATGGAATTCCCTGATCCACTGATCTGGTTGGTTCGGAGAAACGTTCCCACGGAACTGGGTTGGGTTGTGCCTCATGAACTCGGTCATCCCCATCTGCTCCCGAGGCTGATTGACCTGGGAAGCTGTTGCAGCCGATCCAGCAGTTTCCCAATGATTCATTAAAGCCTGATGAATCTGGGCCATTACCGTATTCTGCTGTTGGATGGCAGTTGCCATCATCTCCATGGCCCTGGCGATCTGACCCATCTCTGAAGAAGGTTGGGGAGGGGTAGAAGGTCTACGTGCCATCTCTCTTCGTTTCAGATTTGGAACTATAGGTTTCTATATTCCCTACAACTACAAGAATGAGATCGATAAGAAATCAATTCATTCAGGAGGTAACAGCTAGACCCTACAAAGGTCAGCATCTCAAAGTCATTAAGAATTTGAGCTCAACAATAGAGTCATAATGCTTATAACATCAAGCATAACACCAGCACAACTACTGGTATGCAGTCACCAATCCAATCAACCATTTTCAATCAATTACAAAGACACTCAAGAGAATGAGATAGCTCACACCAGAATTCAATATATGCTAAACATCAAACCTTTGGAATTAAGATTGAGACTCATCTCGATCCAGTTATGAGTGTGCACCCTCACTACTTTATCAAGACCCTCTCATTCTTAATACTAAGGTTTTCAATTAGAACATATTTTCACCAAAGCACACACAAAATTTCAATACAAAAACGTTTGAAAACCTTTCACTATAGTTATTATTTTAAACTCAAATAACTTTCATGAGCAGAAGAAACACAATGGATCCACAGCCCTCAGGTCATCCTAAGGACGAACTGCTCTGATACCATTAATGTAACATCCCTCCAAATTACTTTGAAATAAATATAAAATGAAAGTAAAGGTGACAAATAGATTCTATGAACAAAATATTATATATATGAAATGAAGTTGCTCCTCTTAGGGAGTTGAATACAAATTCGGTCAAATTTTCCAGAAACATAAACAAAATACAGTAAAAAAAAACAAAGCAGGCGATCTCCTATCGGAAGAAACCGATCTCCTATCGGACGAGACCGATCTCCTATCAGAGGAGCCAAAACAGCCGATCACCTATCAGGACAGAAAAAAACAGGCGATCACCCGATAGAGGCAGAAACAGGCGATCACCCGATAGAGACAGAAAACCGGCGATCTCCTCCTCGGCGATCACTCACTAAGGAGCTCTACTTCCTGGAAGATCATCTGCTCCCGTGTAAAATACACGATCATCACAGTTTTAAGAGAAAACCACAGAACCAAAATACGCAGGGTAAGCTAGATATTTTAAAGAGGGTTTAAATCATGAACATGACAATCAAAGTAAAACAAGTTTCAAAATATCCATGTAAAACGTAGAGTTGCTCATATCATTCACCTGATCGCCCAAAATCACACATTTCACAACATTCACCCATAGTCATTCCATTTCACAATACTGCATCAAGTGTCTATAAACTATCAATGTTTCTCATTTCTCACGTCAGACTTTCCACTGACTCACCACACAAGACACTTGACACTACTTCCGGATTGACTCGTGCGTTGATTAGACTCAGAGATCTGCACCTGTCATACCACACCACTGTGAAATCCACACAGGGTCGCTGTGAATCCACACAGCATGCGCATATATCATCTCAATGTCAATAGTTCTCCTGGTATGACAGGGTTAATCCATAGGACAGGCGGAGCTCGTTCTTTTTCACACGAGACGCCCATCATATAGACCTCCTTCGACTCTCAACAACTGAGTAACTTCCTCTACGTGATTCCATTATCTCAGCAGAGTCAGGATATCCCCTTAGGAATCACCGATCAATGCACATCCTACACGATCTTACACGGTATTTTCTTTCCTGAAAATACTATGCCTCGATCCATATTCACATCATGCAACACATCTCATAACACTTAAAGGAAAGATTTCAATCACAGCAAAAGCTCACTCCAAGATTCTTATTTTCGAATATCTCATTTAAATCTCATACCGTTTCAAAGCAATATCAAAAACAGGGAGTTCGTAAACAACGCCAAAACCGGCGATCTAGTTCAAAAACAGGGTATTTCGAGTCTGCATTTAAAATCGGCGACCACGTCGCCCAAACACATAGCACAGAGCATTTTACAAAGATGAAAACGAAAACCGGCGACCACGTCGCCCTCACTTCTGAAATAGCTAAACCATGGCTTGTATTGAAAATGAAGGCTAGCTTCCCTTACCTGGACTTGCGCAAACACCTAGAGTTCCGAAACCCAACGAAGCTTGAAGAACGCCTTGGCTCTGTTTTTGCGTCTGGTTGAAGAACTTGCAGAGAACTGCCCAGGTGCTCTAATGGTGACTGTCGCTCGTCGTACTCTCGTGTGAAGGTGCTAGAATCGCAGCGCGAAGGAGATATCTGGAGGAGAAGGGAGGTAACTCACTCTTTCTCTCTTTGAATGCTGCAACGTCCTTTTTTCTCCCAGCAGTGGGTCTCTGCATCTTAAACCAACTTATCCACCAAAAGCAGCTGCCACACCCACTCTGCAGAGAAGTCTGAGTGTACGTTTCCCTGAACAGTACGACTACAGTTGTCTCTTGCGCAGGCCAACCACTCCCTGAACAGTACTACTGAGCGTGCCTCTGTGCAGGCTAACACTCTGAGGTCACTATTCTGAACCACCCTTTTTGTCTACGTGGCGCACGTGCAGGACGTTCCATGCTGGAAGTCTGGGTCCTACCTTCTCTGTGTGTAACTCGACGTCACACGATGACCTTTCACCGATGACCACTCGCGCGAAGTCTATCCACCGATGACCTCTCGCGCGAAGACAATCCACCGATGACCTCTCGCGCGAAGACAATCCACCGATGACCTCTCGCGCGAAGACAATCCACCGATGACCTCTCGCGCGAAGACAATCCACCGATGACCTCTCGCGCGAAGACAATCCACCGATGACCTCTCGCGCGAAGACAATCCACCGATGATCTCTCGCGCGAAGACTAACCCCGCATGCCTCGCGCCCTGGTGATGCCCGCATGGCCCTCGCGCCCTGGCGATGCCCGCATGCCTCTCACCTGGCGATGACCGACGACAATCGCCGCGCCTTTCTGAAGGTTCTTCATTCTACTATGTTACGTCTAAGGTATCATCTCCACATGTCTCGGTGACGTCGGTAGCTTCACATTTCCAAGAGTAGATCAGCCCCACTCCTCGTGCTCCCATGCATGCAACACTAAGGGTGATCTCTTTTGCTCAAGCGTAGCGCTTCGCATGCACAGCGTATCTAAGGCTTAACCCACACCTTGATACGCGTGGTTGTTGGAACCCACTCTGGTTGATCCAGTATCTTGACCACATACTACGTACATTCCCGCCGATCACGTACACTCTAGGCGATTGGCGCTCATGTCTCCTCTAGGCGACAGGCGATTATGTGCCAGAGGAGTCGGAGATCGCCTCCGTCTTCACTAACGACGATCTTGCAGAAGACTTCTTAGTTACACTTTTCCTCCTTTACTCTTCTTGGTCCACATGTCATTCGACCGACCTCTACTAGCTTATCCCAGATCATGGGCGACGTCCGAGGTCCGACTACTACGAAACTTCATTTACCAGCTCTTTGTATTTTAAATAATAACATCTTCTGGAATTATTTAAATATACCACTTTCATTCCAATTCAATTTTACAGGTCCTTACATTCTCCCCAACAAGAAAAATTTTCGTCCTCGAAAATTGAATCACAAGGAAAAGAGGTAGGGATAGGCTTCTCTCATGGTTCCTTCTAATTCCCAAGTTGTATCACCCGATCTCTCATCCCACACCACTTTCACCATATTGATGGTCTCGCCTCTGAGCTGCCTACTCTGCTGAACGTCAATCCTGACTGGTTTCGCTCCCAACAACAAGTCATCCCTGATCTGCACATCGTCCACTTCTAACACGTGACTAGAGTTGTGACACGTGAAAGACATTGTGCAGATTCGCTAAATGGGGAGGTAGGGCGATCTCATAAGCCACTAGACCGATCCTCCTTAAGATCTGATAGCTCGTCCTACACCCTTGGCCGGTGTCACTTTCATAAATGCATGATCTCCAACAGCAAACTCCAAAGGTCTTCTCCTCTGATCTGCATAGGACATCTGTCGACTTTGAGAAGCCTTCATTCTGCCTTGCATCAGTTTCACCTTCTTGGTTGTCTGTTGAACCAACTCTTACTACTCCAATACTTCATTAAATTCCATTCTCCATCCCTGCATATGGAGTATGCTGCTCCATTGAGCGCCAACTCCAGTACTCACACTCTACTTCCAACCCTGAAGACTTGGTCGAGCAAGTCCAGAACTAAGCCCTTAACAGAACCAGGACTAGCCCCCTGTAGAGAAAAAGTGAGCAAGATCCCTTCATCGGAAGGAAAGAGGACAGCTGACTACTGCTCATGTCCCCCAGCCAATTCAAACTAGGATCCGAAATCTCCTTCTAGGAATCAACTTCCGCATCTTGATCAAAACCATCCATCGACTTCCCAACAGCTGATCTAATTCTCACGCTCCCTACAGGAACACCTTTGGTTCACCACTATGCTACATAATTCTGCACCTTATAAAAACAAAGTTCTTGTTGCTGTTATTTTCTAAATCATCATTATGACTTCTTTTGCCAACTCGACCCCCTGTTCCCATCATTTCCTCATTGTTCAATGTATACCTTGGATGCATTGATTTGGGTTCAGGTGCCTATCTGAAAAGGCATACAAGAACGAACGCACTATATATCTCAACCACAACCATGTAAGTAGTGGAGCCGATTGGAAAATTTCCTCTGCATCCAGAATTTCTTGCTTAAGGACAACTCTATTCCTCTTTTCCAAGATACCACATACTATTGCCACCCACATTCCCTTCCACACCTGATTCTACTTGGATGACATACGTATAAGATAAAAGTTCTCAAGGTGGGACCTCAAATCCTTATGTCGAACAAGTAGAACACTTATCCACTTGAAGCACATAGACCAGCCACGTTGCTTTAAAGTTAAAGTTAGTGGCCCACGCATCCTCCGGAAATCTCACATCCCCTACGCCTCCAACTTTCCAAACAATGACTTTTTGGAACTAACCATCATCTTCACCCTCCTCGCACACCTTACGTACATCTCTCCACCACCACGATTGATATTTCGAATGAGCTCGGCTTCCCCCAAGTTCCGAGTCATATTTGGATACAAGAATATCTTTCCATTTCCCTTTCTCATCACTCCTCATCCACCATTTCCATACTCATCTTCCAAATCACGATCCACAAAATAGCATCCATTCTGCGTGAAGCTTTCTCTCTTCTCCCAGTAACTTCTCTACTTGGTATTTTTCAGCAAATTTCTCTGTCTAATTGAACTTTAGACATAAATACAATATCTCCTCTTTCCTTTTAAGCTTGTGGTTAAGCTAGAGTCATCTCATGTTGTTTCATCGACATAAACATCTCCCAAGCTTCAAATAAGAGAAAATTCATTCTTTCATTTTTGGAACTTAACCCCGGTACTTCCTATGGATACACATGCTTAAGTCTTTAAACCCTCAACATTCTGCTTATATACTCTCCATAACTTATACATAGCTGAAACTAAACCTTGGTACACTAAATCTAACTTACACTTCCTTTTTTAATTCCATCAACTCAGCTGGAGCCATTGCCACCGGTCCAGCTCCAGGTACCAAAACCATAGAGAATTCCACTTCTCTCTTAGGGGGTAACCCAGGTACTTCTTCTGGGAATACATCCGTGAAATCTTTCACCACGGGTATTCTGCTTACGTCCCCTTTATTCTCCACCTCCGACCGAGTGAGTATCACGAAGCACCTTCCACCAAGTTACCTGACTGAGGCACCTCTGCCCCTGTCATGGCAACCATTCTCCCTGCTGCCTGAGGTTTGCTGCCTTCATTCCTCAACTGTTGGGAACCACTGGATTGAGTCATCCTATTTCTGCTAGGATAATCTCTAGATATGTGCCCCATCTTTTTGGCATCTAGGTTTCCATCTTTGTCACTGCTGGAACTGGGGCGAAACTGCCCCTGCCCGATGTGGTGGAGGTCCCGCATAAGGTTTGCTTTGTGGGTGCTGCACCTTGGTCTTCCCACTGAAAGAACCCCCTGGGTGTGACCTGATCACCCGAGAGTCATTCTTCTCCCGTGCCTCCACCATCATCGCCTTCCCCACTAAGGTGTGAAATTCTCTTATGCACATCGGGGATATGGTCTTCTTCAGCTCATGTTTCAGTTCCTCTTCAAACTCCCTACACCTTCAGGCCTCGGAGGTCGCCTGGGTATAGAACCGGGCGAGGTACTCAAAACGAGCAGCATAGGCGTCCACTGACATATCCCCCTGCTCCAACTTCAGGAACTCAGCTTCCCTCGCAAACTTGGCGCTGTCAGGGAATTATTTCTCCAAGAACTTCACCCTGAAGCTCTCCCAATCCAATACATCCCCTCGGGCCTTCATCATCTGATGAGCTCCCATCCACCAGAACTCAGCTTCTCCTGATAGCAGATAAGTGGCGAACAGCAATTTCTTCTCTTCAGGGCAGGAGGTCGCCCTAAAGATTTTCTCCAACTCTCTGACCCATTGATCTGCTTGATCAGGGGTAGCATTCCCACTGAACTTGGGTGGGTTGCGCCTCATGAACTCGATCAGTCCCATCTGCTCCTGAGGCTGACCGACGTTGGGGTTGCAGCTGTAACATCCCGCCAAAATACCATACAAATGTATATAATGAAAATAAAGGTAACAAATAGATTGAAGTGAACAAAATATTATATATATGAAATGTAGTTTCTCCTCACAGGGAGTTTAATACAAATTCGGTCAATTTTTTTCCAGAAACATAAACAAAATACAGTAAAAAAAACGAAGCAGGCGATCTCCTATCGGAAGAGACCGATCTCCTATCGGACGAGGCCGATCGCCCATCGGGGGACCCAAAAACAGCCGATCTGCTTCCGGCGACCACTCACTAAGGAGCTCTACTTCCTGGAAGATCATCTGCTCCCGTGTAAGTTATACACGATCATCACAGTTTTAAGAGAACAGCCACAGAACCAAAACACGCAGGGTAAGCTAGACATTTTAAAGAGAGTTTAAATAAGGATAATTAAAATAAAATCAAGGTAAACAATTTCAAGATATTCACGTAAGTTATCAAGTTTCTCATACTCTTCACCTGATCACCCAGAAATCACACATTTCACAATATTCTCAAGAGTCATTCTATTTCACAAAACTGCATCAAGTGTCTATCAATTCAATGTTTCTCATTTCTCACGTCAGACTTCCACTGACTCATCACACAAGACACTTGACACTACTTCCGGAAGACTCATGCATTGATTAGACTCAGAGATCTGCACCTGTCATACCATACCACTGTGAAATCCACACAGGGTCGCTGTGAATCCACACAGCATGCGCATATATAATCTCAATGTCAATAGTTCTCCCGGTATGACAGGGTTAATCCATAGAACAGGCGGAGCTCGTTCTTTTTCACACGAGACGCCCATTCATATGAACCTCCTTCGACTCTCACCAACTGAGTAACTTCCTCTATGTGATTCCATTATCTCAGCAGAGTCAGGATATCCCCTGAGGAATCACCGATCAATGCACATCCTACACGATCTTACACGGTATTTCCTTTCCTGAAAATACTATGCCTCGATCCACATTCACAACATTCAACACATCATGCCACACTTAAATGAATGATTCCAATCACAGCAAAACTCACTCCAAGGTTCATGTTTTCGAATATCACATTTACATCTCAAACAGTTTCAAAACAACACCAAAAACAGGGGGTTCGCAAACAACGCCAAAACCGGCGATCTGGTCCAAAAACAAGGTATTTCGAAGTCTGTACTTAAAAACCGGCGACCACGTCGCCCAAACACATGGAACAGAGCATTCACGCAGATGAAAACGAAACCGACGACCACGTCGCCCTCATTTCAGAAATAACTAAACTATAGCTTGTAATGAAAATGAAGTCTAGCTTCCCTTACCTGGACTTGCGTAAAATACCGCGAGCTCAAAACCCACCGAGCCTGAAGGATGCCTTAGCTCTGTTTTCAGCACCTGGTCTGTAGAACTTGCAGAGAACCTCTTAGGTGCTCTAAGGACAACGTCGCTTGTCGTACTGATGCTGGAGGTTGCCTGAGTCTCAACGCAAGGAAGGGAAGAAGGGAGGGAGGAAGTTTTGCACTCACTCTAACACTCTTGAGTCTGTAACGTTCTTTGCCTTCCCGCAGTGGCTTTTGAATCCCAACTTACCTGTCCACGCATGCTGCTGCTGCCACCCCTTCTGCAGGAAAGTCTGAGAACCACTGCCCTGAACAGTACGACCACTGTTGTCTCTGGTGCATGCCAACCACTGCTCTGAACAGTACTACCATTGTTGTCGCTTGTGCATGCCAACCACTGCTCTGAACAGTACGACCGCGAGTGTCTCCTGCGCATGCCAACATTCTGATGTCACCACTCTAAACCACCCTTTTTGTCTACGTGGCGTGTGTGCAGGACGTTTCATGCTGGGAGTCTGGGTCCCACTTTACTCTGTGTGAAACTCGACGTCGCGCGATAACTTTCCACTGCTGACTCATCCTGGCGAACGACCGATGTCTCCTTCTCCCTGGAAGACGACCGATGTCTTCCTCTGGGAGACGACCGATGTCTTCCCTGGCAAAGCCCGCATGCCTCTCGCGCCTTGGCCACGTCCACATGCCTCGCGCTCTGGCAATGCCCGCATGCCTCGCGCCCGCGCGATGCCCGCATGCCTCTCGCGCCCGCGCGATGCCTGCATGCCCCTCGCGCCCGCGCGATGCTTGCATGCCTCTCGCGCCCCGCACGATGCCTGCATGCCTCGCGCCCTGGCGACGTCCACCTGGCGCTCATGTGTAGCAGGCGACCGGCGATCTCATAGCCTTCTAAACTTAACTTTTCCTCCCTTTTTATTTTAAATAAAACATTCATAGAATTCTTTTAAAATATAACCCCTTTTTATTCCAATTCAATTTTACAGGTCCTTACAGCAGCCGATCTGGCGGTCTCCTCATACTGCAGCGTAGCTTGGTGATTCTGAGACATCGCCGTACTCTGCTGCTGGATGGTACTCGCCATCATCCCAATGGCCCTGGCGATCTAGCCCATTCAGCAGAAGGTTTGGGAGGGGTAGGCTGTCTAGGAGCCATTCTTCTCTGTAGAAGATTAGGAAACTATTGGTTTCTATATCCCCCCCCCCCCCAACTATAAGAATGAGATCGATAAGAAATCGATTCATTCAGGAGGTAACATCTAGACCTTACAAAGGTCAACATCTCAAAGTCATTTAGAATTTGAGTTCATCAACAGGATCATAATGCTTATAACATCAAGCATAACACCAGAACAACTACTGGTATGCAGTCATTAATCCAATCAACCACTCTCAGTCAATTATAAGAACACTAAATAAATCACACCAGAATTCAATGTAGGCTAAACATCAAACCTTTGGAATTAAGATTAAGAATCATCTCGATCCAGTTATGAGTGTGCACCCTCATTACTTTATCAGGATCTTCTCATTCTTAATACCAAGATTTTCAATTAGAGCATACATTCACTAAAGCACACACAAAATTTCAAAACCAAAAACGTTTTGAAAACCTTTCACTATAGTTGTTATTTAAAACTCAAATAGATTTTATGAGCAGAAGAAACACAATGGATCCACAGCCCTCAGGTCATCCTAAGGACGAACTGCTCTGATACCATTAATGTAACATCCCGCAAAATAAAACCATACATACATGTATAATGAAAATAAGGGTAAACAAATAATATTGAAGAGTACATGATATTATATATATAAGAAATGAAGTTGCTCCTCTTAGGGAGTTAAATACATAACCAGGTCAAATGTTTTCAAAATTTAAAACGAAATTCAACCAAATACAACAAGACCGGCGATCTCCATACATGAACCGGCGATCTGGTAACAGAAGGCCCAAAACAGGCGATCTGCAGCAGGACATAAATCCGGCGATCACCACCAAGAGGTAGAAAACCGGCGATCTCTTCCTCGGCGACCACTCACTAAGGAGCTCTATATCCTGGAAGATCATCTGCTCCCGTGTAACAATTACACGATCATCACAGTTTTAAGAGAACAGCCACAGCACCAAAACACGCAGGGTAAGCTAGATATTTTAAAGAGAGTTTAAATAAGAACATTAAAATCAAGGTAAAAACATCTTTCAAGATATCCATGTAAAACTTAGAGTTGCTCATACCCTCCACCTGATCGCCCAGAAACCACACATTTCACAATATTTCCCAGAGTCGTTCTATTTCACAAACAGCATCAAGTGTCTATAAATTCCAAGTTCCTCATTCCACACGTCAGACCACCACTGACCCAGCACACAAGACACTTGACACTACTTCCGGAAGACTCGTGCATTGATTAGACTCAGAGATCTGCACCTGTCATACCATACCACTGTGAAATCCACACAGGGTCGCTGTGAATCCACACAGCATGCGCATAAATAATCTCAATGTCAATAGTTCTCCCGGTATGACAGGGTTAATCCATAGAACAGGCCGAGCTCGTTCTGTTTCACACGACTCACCCATTCCTATGAACCTCCTTCGACTCTCCACAACTGAGTAACTTCCTCTATGGGATTCCATTATCTCAGCAGAGTCAGGATATCTCATTAGGAATCACCGATCTATGCACATCCTACACGATCTTACACGGTATTTTCTTTCCTGAAAATACTATGCCTCGATCCACATTCACATCATGCAACACATCTCATAACACTTAAAGGAAAGATTTCAATCACAGCAAAAGCTCACTCCAAGATTCTTATTTTCGAATATCTCATTTAAATCTCATACCGTTTCAAAGCAATATCAAAAACAGGGAGTTCGTAAACAACGCCAAAACCGGCGATCTAGTTCAAAAACAGGGTATTTCGAGTCTGCATTTAAAACCGGCGACCACGTCGCCCAAACACATAGCACAGAGCATTTTACAAAGATGAAAACGAAAACCGGTGACCACGTCGCCCTCACTTCAGAAATAGCTAAACCATGGCTTGTATTGAAAATGAAGGCTAGCTTCCCTTACCTGGACTTGCGCAAACACCTAGAGTTCCGAAACCCAACGAAGCTTGAAGAACGCCTTGGCTCTGTTTTTGCGTCTGGTTGAAGAACTTGCAGAGAACTGCCCAGGTGCTCTAATGGTGACTGTCGCTCGTCGTACTCTCGTGTGAAGGTGCTAGAATCGCAGCGCGAAGGAGATATCTGGAGGAGAAGGGAGGTAACTCACTCTTTCTCTCTTTGAATGCTGCAACGTCCTTTTTTCTCCCAGCAGTGGGTCTCTGCATCTTAAACCAACTTATCCACCAAAAGCAGCTGCCACACCCACTCTGCAGAGAAGTCTGAGTGTACGTTTCCCTGAACAGTACGACTACAGTTGTCTCTTGCGCAGGCCAACCACTCCCTGAACAGTACTACTGAGCGTGCCTCTGTGCAGGCTAACACTCTGAGGTCACTATTCTGAACCACCCTTTTTGTCTACGTGGCGCGCGTGCAGGACGTTCCATGCTGGAAGTCTGGGTCCTACCTTCTCTGTGTGTAACTCGACGTCACACGATGACCTTTCACCGATGACCACTTGCGCGAAGTCTATCCACCGATGACCTCTCGCGCGAAGACAATCCACCGATGACCTCTCGCGCGAAGACAATCCACCGATGACCTCTCGCGCGAAGACAATCCACCGATGACCTCTCGCGCGAAGACAATCCACCGATGACCTCTCGCGTGAAGACAATCCACCGATGATCTCTCGCGCGAAGACTAACCCCGCATGCCTCGCGCCCTGGTGATGCCCGCATGCCCCTCGCGCCCTGGCGATGCCCGCATGCCTCTCACCTGGCGATGACCGACGACAATCGCCGCGCCTTTCTGAAGGTTCTTCATTCTACTATGTTACGTCTAAGGTATCATCTCCACATGCCTCGGTGACGTCGGTAGCTTCACATTTCCAAGAGTAGATCAGCCCCACTCCTCGTGCTCCCATGCATGCAACACTAAGGGTGATCTCTTTTGCTCAAGCGTAGCGCTTCGCATGCACAGCGTATCTAAGGCTTAACCCACACCTTGATACGCGTGGTTGTTGGAACCCACTCTGGTTGATCCAGTATCTTGACCACATACTACGTACATTCCCGCCGATCACGTACACTCTAGGCGATTGGCACTCATGTCTCCTCTAGGCGACAGGTGATTATGTGCCAGAGGAGTCGGAGATCGCCTCCGTCTTCACTAACGACGATCTTGCAGAAGACTTCTTAGTTACACTTTTCCTCCTTTACTCTTCTTGGTCCACATGTCATTCGACCGACCTCTACTAGCTTATCCCAGATCATGGGCGACGTCCGAGGTCCGACTACTACGAAACTTCATTTACCAGCTCTTTGTATTTTAAATAATAACATCTTCTGGAATTATTTAAATATACCACTTTCATTCCAATTCAATTTTACAGGTCCTTACAAAGTGTCTGTGTGTGATGAATCAGTGGAAGTCTGACGTGAGAAATGAGAAACATTGAAATTGATAGACACTTGATGGAGTATGTGAATTGAACGACTCTTGAGGAAATTGTGAAATATGTGATTACTTGATGGTCATGTGAAGGGAATGAGAAAATTTGATGGTTTTTACGTGGGTGTCTTAAATTTGTTTTATCTTGATTTTAAGGTTTCATATCTAAATTCTCTTTCAAATATCTAGCTTACCCTTTTATCTTGTATCGTGGTTGTTTTTCTTAAACCTGTGATGATCGTGTATATTTGCACGGGAGCAGACGAGGTTGTAGGTAGTAGAGCTCCTCTGTGAGTGGTCGCCGGAAGGAGATCGCCTGTTTCTGTTTCTGTTAGGCGATCGCCTGTTTTCTGGTTCTGATAGGAGATCGCCCGTTTTCTGTTTTCTATTAGGAGATCGCCGGTTTTGAATGCTGTGGTTTTTATTTTATTTTGAAAACTCCTGTATGGAGATGTATTAAAACTTCCTCAAAAAGGGATATTATTTTGAGGCACATTTGTACTAATGGATGAATTATATTATGTATATATCTATGTTCAATTTTGATATTATTGTTTCACCTTTATTTCATTTTATAAATATGAAAAGAATTTGGCGGGATGTTACAAGCCTCATCTTTTCCATCTCCCTTCTCATCTCATCCATTAGTTCTTTACATAGCCTTTGCTCCATTTCTTTTTTGCTCTCTTTGGAGGAGGAGTATGAGTGTCGTGGTGCATCTCCAAAATAAAGTCTAATCCCAACTCCTTGTCCAGCTGCATGAACACGACCAGAGTGCTCAGGTCGTCCAATTGCTTCAACAAGGATATCATGACGACCTTCAGCAACAAAATTACCTTGGGAGTCCAAGGCATCCTGCAAGAGACAAAAATCATATGAGGTTTTATTATAAGTAATGCAGCATAATAGATGAAAAAAGGCTTAAATAACTTACAATTTTTTCAATGATAAGCCCTGATTGCTCAGAACTTGGTGCACCAGACTTCTTAATTCGGGCCCTCTTCCATTTGTCATGGCGTGTAGGTGGTGATGGAGGAGAAGTGACCCCTGTTTCCACATCCTGAGATGCACTCCCCTGTCTGGATTGCTCCTTTTCAACCATCAGTGCTTGCTCAAGCTTTCGATACCCCGCACGAGACATTACGTGCAGGGTAAGATTCTTTAAAGCTATGTCTTGAGCTTTCTTCCGCCGATGCTGTCATAATTGAAATAAACAAAGTGAATTCAATAATATTAAGTCATTAATGTTATATAAGTCAAAATAGTTAAGTAAGTTCACTTACAGTCCATTCTTCAGTTAGATGGCTTTAGCAAGCCATGTCTCTTCATCAATAAAATTGTATCTTTCACAAGGACTTTCATCCTTAAGCTCACCAAAAATGTATCTCGTCGTCAGTCTTGACTTAAAGGCGCGAAACTTAAGTTCGATATTGGATATAATCCTTGATCGAAGTGGTTCCACATTAGGAATTTCAAAATTTGCCTGCAAAATAGCATCACCAAATTAAAGTTAGTCAATGAATATTAAATAGCTTTATATGATAACAATAATTATGTAAAGCTTACCAGAACATCCTCCCACAGCATGTTTCGGTCGACCTCTGACACCTCGTCCCATGAATTAATCAAAATGGAGAGTCTCTCACGAGAAAGAACTCCAAGATAGCTATTAAACTCATCTGCATTAGGACCAGATGCCATTCCAGTGTTGACATGTCTTCTCACCAGCGGCACGTTTCTTTGCCAAACGCTTCATCCTAGTAGGTCCTCTGTTGCCTCGTCCGGATCGGGGTCTAATTGGAGTTTGATCGTCACCCATATCTCTGTTAAAAAAATTATTTAACAAACATTAGTTCATCTGCATGGAAAGAAAATCATATAAAACAAAAACACAATATAGTAAATGCATATTATGAAAAATATTTCTAAATTTATTACCATAATGGGTTACAAGTTCATATGTAAATTCCTTCACTGTGGTCTTTACGGATTACATGTACATGATCAAGTACATCGTCATCTTTATTAGTTATCATTGGTGTGAATGAATGGGGTTCACCATTTTCAATATCATCTATGGCCTCCCCTTGTTTTTTCCCGTGTAAAACAACATACCAATATTCTGACGTAGGTTCTTTCACGTAGAAAACTTGAGATGCTTGTTGAACCATTATAAATGGCTCATCTCGATACCCTATCTTTCGAAAGTCCACTAGTGTGAATCCTGATTCATCAATTTTAACCCCACTTTTATTGTCAACCCATTTACACTTGAAAAATGGAACTGAAAACTTAGTATAGTCAAGCTCCCATATCTCTTATATAAATCCATAATATGCCATTGATCCAATTATAGGATTTGTATCTTTCGAGGTGGAAAACTGCATTGACTCGGCTTCAAGAGTAACACCAGAATTTTGAACTGTACTCTTTTCATCCATAGACTTAGTGTAAAATATACAATTATTCACTTTGTATGCTTTACAAGAAATGACATCAAACTTCAATCCAGCAGCCAACCAGGTCAAGGTCTCTGATGCCGTTGAATCCTTTAACACCTCCTCTTTAAACCAAGGCATGAATGTTCTATTATGTTCCATCAAGACCCATTTGTCTGCTTGTCTTGGATTATTTGCCTTCACAATGGCTTCATGAGACTTCAACCCAATTAACTTCAAATCTTGCATTGACACTAGGCTCTTCACATTTGAGGAATGTCCTTGTGGCACTTTTACACCCTTTAGACATTGACAGAAACTTACTTTTTCATTTTTTGACATGGTATAACAGGCTGGGGGCAAATATGTACGCTTACCCATGTCTATCGGTGCCAACTCCCCTCATATGTTCATCTCAACCAAATCTAAACGAGCATTTAGACCATCCTTCGTCTTCCCGTTAATGTTAAGAAGTGTACCAATTAAGCTATCACACACATTCTTCTCAACATGCATTACATCTATACAGTGTCTGACTTCTAACCTCGACCAGTACGGAAGATCAAAGAAAAATGATTTTTTCTTCCAAATGTTAGTCACAACTGACTTTTTTTTTGACATACCGAAAGTGTGGTCTATGTTATTTACCTTTTCGTAAACCTCAGCAGCAGTTAGTGGAATTGGTGGACCACTAGTCTCTTGGTGTCCATTAAAGGCTTTTTTCAACCTCCGGTAAGGATGATGACTTCTAAGAAACCTTCGATGCCAAAGATATACTGTCTTCCTTCCATGTTTCAATTGTTGAGAAACAATGCCTTCTTCACATATTGGACATGCTTTATGACCCTTAACACTATAACCTGATAAGTTACCATATGCCGGAAAGTCATTGATGGTGCAAAATAACATGGCATGAAGCTTGAAAGTTTCATTAGCAAATCCGTCAAATACTTCAACACCCTCATCCCACATTAACTTCAAATCTTCGATTAGGGGACTTAGATAAACATCTATGTCATTCCCTGGCTGTTTCGGACCAGATATCATCATAGACAACATCATGTACTTTCGCTTCATGCACAATCCAGGAGGTAAGTTGTAAATAACTAGTAAAACAGGCCATGAACTGTGATTTGTACTCATATTACCAAACGGATTCATTCCATCTGTAGCTAGACCAAGTCAGATATTTCTTGATTCTTTACCAAACTCTGGAAACTCATCATCAAATTTCTTCCACTGAACAGAATCAGCTGGATGTCGGTACATGCCATCACATTTCCTCTCATCTGCATGCCATCTAAGATTCTTAGCATCGTCTGGGTTTGCAAACAAACGCTTCATCCTTGGAATGATGGGAAGATACCACATAACCTTCACTGGGGGTCCATGCTTTTCCATCTCTTCAATAGTATCATCATCTATTTGTTTCAATTTATAACATGATAACCCACACCTCGGACAACTTTTCAACAATTCAAAATCTTTCCGGTATAATATACAATCATTAGGACATGCATGTATATTTTTATACTTCATACCCATTGGACAAAGAATCTTTTTGGCCTCGTAATTACGATTAGGTAGAGTATTTCCCTCTGGAAGCATATCCCTCAACAGCTGGAGCAATTCCGTGAAACTTTTATCAGTCCATCCATTTAGTGCCTTCAAATTCATCAATCTTAACACCGCCGACAACCGTTTGAAGATAGTTGATCCAGGATACAATGGAGTCTCTGCATTGCTTGACATACTTCCATATCCATGCGCTTTTGCAAAAGACTCAGCTCCCACATCACGAATCATGTCTTCCAATCGATCATCAACTACATCATCGTGTTCTGCTTCATCCATGGTGGATCCCACATATTCTTCAGTTACAGAAACACGTGGTAAATTTAATAATTCACCATGCCATGTCCAAGTTGTATAAGATCGAAGAAACCCATCACATAGCAGGTGTTCCCTCATGATATTCACATCCAGTATCCTTCCATTCAAACAGTTAACGCACGGACACCTAATCTTTCCTCCATCACGACCACTATTAATCGCGTTACGCTGCGCAAATTGTATAAATTCTTCTACTCCTTTTTCGTACTCATCACTTATGTTCTTGCCGGTTGACTCTCCTGTCGGTTGACTCTACGACACTCACACGCCTCCTTCCTCACCTTGATAAATGCTTGGTTCTTTCGAAGCAATCTGCACCTGCAAAACAGAAAGGGGTGCCCTAGAGGCCGTTTGCACTCCAACGCTCAAGTCAAGATGGGGCAAAAAACACCAAGTGTATTGAGTCTCTCTGTGTTTAGGTCTAGAAACTGCGTACCTTTGTGAAGTATTTCACTTTCCCTTATATAGTTGATCCCCCCGCTGGCTCGAACGTGGAGTATATGCCTCGTCACTCCTTCGCCTAGCCTTCTGCACCTCCGCGTTCTGCAGGAACGCTCCAAGAACCCTCACCGGAACTCCAATCGATGCCTGCAAAACACACAGATGGCGCCTCTAGCGGCCGTTGTAGCTCCGACGCTCAAGTCAGGCGACAGGAACACCAAAGATCTCTCTCTGAATCTCTCTGTGAGACTCGTGTGTGTGTCCTCAGTGTTCTTGAGTTCGAAAACTGAGTGTCTGGGTTACGTATTGTGTACCTGGTTCAGTGTTTCTCTGCCACCCATATACCTTCGAGGTCTACTGGCTACGTCTAGGCCTCACTTGAGTACCCCTGCACTGCCATCACCCACTCTCTGCGCCATCTTGGGTGCAAGTTTCCTCTACTTGAGTGGAAAGTCTGGCAGGATGGCCATGTGGGCACCTCTGCACACACTCAATCTCTAGGAACACCTTCACGGTCCACGTGTCATGCATGCAACCCCACTGGGAAACTCTACCCTTGATGGGTTCTCATCCCCAAAGGATTCTGCACCTAACTGTGCCTCCACCGCCTCATGCATGGTCGTTCCGTGACTAAGGCCACTCCCTGCCTCTGGGCGCTTTACTGATCTCCGGTCGTGTTATTCACATCATCGTGGCCGACGTCACTCGCCAAACACCGATGACCGAGGTACCTCTCATCCTGATCGATGGCTGATGTCTCATCCTGGCCGATGATCGATGTGTCACCCTGACCGATGACCGATGGCGCTTCTTTACATTGTCGTGCTCTCCTTATGGAATCATGCGAGGTCCTTGGGTAACGTTCTCGCTGGAAGCCTGGGTCCCAGTTTAACACGTGTTGGCAAGGAACCCCCGACGACTGATCGCTCTGCATGCACCGATGACTGATCGGTGCTTCATCACTTCTCGCGCTCTGCTTCCAGGTGCTCATGTAGGAACTGATCTGCTGGTGGTGGTCACTCGGTAACTGACCACCGATCGCCGTTCTTGAACGATCTCCACCCTGGTTCATCTGCTATCTCATGCCACGCGTCACTCTGTGACTGGCCGACGTGGTCATCTGCTGCTGACGTCATCGACTACCGATGACCGACCGGATCAATAGTCTAGGGTTTACTACGCCGCTAGCCCTAATTAGGGTTCACTGCACTGTTAACCATATTCAGGGTTTACTGGAATACCCTCGCGCCACTATCACCCAGTCTTAAGGTAATCTAGCACATAAGGTTTCCTTTTCTGGAGTGCAAACACTACAGGATGACCACCTGGATGCCTCCTTGTGCACCTAGTCTCTGGGGCCACCTGTTCAGGGAGTGCCCTTACTGTTCACGTGCCATGCATGTAGCCTTTACTGGGAAACCCTAGTTCTGATGAGTACTCGACCCCTCAGGACTCTGCACCTAACTGTGCTTTCCCTGCCACACGCATAAGCTCTTCGTGATTCAGGCCTCTCCCTACTTCTGGGTATTTAACTGGTCATTGGCCCACTCTGGGAACCAACCTTAGCTGTTCTGGTTGTGTTGTTCAAATCACCCAAGACCGATGTCACCTCGTCACACTCTATTGCCGAGGACTGATCAATCTGCGGAGCGACGAGGACACATCAGTCCCTTCTGGTAATCACCCTTCTCTGTGGGGACACGCTGATGACTAATCACCCTTCTTTGTGGGGACACGCTGATGACTAATCACCCGCTAATCCAAACTGCCTGCGGGGTCCATTCCACGTGGCTTTAGCCCATACAGTGGGACCCAGCTAACGTGGTTCACCCTTTACTATCTGTTCTCGGTGTCCAAGGACTGGTCGATACACAAGCCCCCCAGTCTCAAGCTATTAACTTGTTTCAGCGAAGAGACTAAGTCATCGGCTCGAGCGACCTACGTGGCTCTGTGTGTAAGGACATGAATAGTGCACTGATGGGACATCTCACCAACCCCCTCTTATCTGTAGACACGTGGCCGCATCAACGGTCAGGGTGTTTTTAACGTTTGCGCTTCTTTGCCTACGTTAAACCCCTTCAAAACCCCACGCGCCTACACTGTTTCATCACTTTTCACTTGAGCCTTCAAACTTTCAAACTTCTCTTGCACGCTTCTACCCTACTCCATCCCCTACCCTCGCGATCCTTCAACTTTGCTCACACAAAGGTATGGTTTTTAATCTTCTTCTTGCCTTTGCTTCATGGTTCTGCTTTTCTTTGCACACATTACCACATTAACTGCACTGGGACTGTTTATGATTTCTGCATTCTAAGGTTTCTGTTCTTCTTTTCTGGGTTCGTTCTTCCTTTGAGTCTTCGTGCGCCATTGTTTTCTTCTAAGCCTTTTTCTCTTCCTGCCTCTCACTTGTTTAGATTCGAGATGGCCAGAACCAAAACAACCTCCAACCCTCCTCCAACCGTAGTGGTTGATTACAAGGCCCTCTACCCCTGGGCTTCCGAAGATCTCCTTGCTGAGACCTCAAAACTTACGAAAACATAGGGATGATGAGAACGAAATCAAGGGGCGCATCTTCGGTAGGGAAACTGACGCGTACATCTCGGTGCGACCCTGTACAAAAGACGAACCCGTCTGCACCGATGATCGCTACAGCAACGAGGAACCCTTCTTCTTCTTCTACGCCACTGTGTTCAAGCGAGTCAAAGTCCGCCTTCCCTTCACTGGGTTCGAAAGGGCGTTACTCACAGAGTTGAACATGGCGCCTACCCAGCTGCACCCCAACAGTTGGGCCTTCATCCGAGCCTTCTCCATCCTTTGCAACAACCTAGGGTTCACCCCCTCGGTAGACGTATTCTTATACTTCTTCGAGGCGAAGAGCCCTGGGAAGAGGCTTTGGGTAAGCCTGAATGGAGTGGCAGGGAGGGTTCTACTCACCCTCTTCTCTCAAGCATACAAGGGCTTCAAGGGGAAGTTCTTCCGAGTCTACTGCAGCTCCTACGACTCCACCATGCTTGATGGATTTCCATTATACTGGGTGGGGAAGTTGAAGTTCAAGAAACCTCGCGGACTCGAAGAGTTGACGCCCTTTGACCGAGAGGTGTGCCAGACTCTCTCCAACTGGGGTGTGGTGTTTGACACCACCCAGCTAATTAGGCACGAATACGATGCTGAGACCCTTAGCGTATACATCGGTATATTTTCTTTGTCTTGCATCTAACTGTTCTTGTGCTTCATATTTGACTCTTCTCACCCTTTCTTGTTGTTCAATGCAGGCATGGTGCTAAGTGCTGATAAGAAGAAGAGGCTAATCGATGTGCTAAGTTTCCGCCTTCTCGATGGCTTGGTATCTCGCCTTCGGCCCCTGTAACACTTTGCTGACAAAGTAGATGCACTTCTGGCTATGCTCCTGTTCTTGAACCAACACAGAACTCACCGCCTTCTCCGTGACTGCGAAGTACAGGCGTAGCGGGGTGCCGAGCTGGGGCTTACACAATATTGGTGGGCTAGCCAAGTACTCCTTGAGCTTAAGGAATGCCTGTTCGCACTCCGAGGTCCACGAGAATCTGCTATTTCTCCTCAAGCATTGGAAATAGGGGTGGCCCTTATCTCCTCCAGCCGACACAAATCTGGAGAGAGCAGCCATCCGACCTGTCAACTGTTGCACTTCCTTGACCGACGTCGGGCTTCTCATGGCTATGATCGTCGCGCACTTGTCCGGGTTGGCCTCAATCCCTCGTTCCGTAAGTAGGAAACCAAGGAACTTGCCTGCTTCTACCCCAAAGACGCATTTCTCTGGATTCAGCTTCAGCCTATACTTAGCTATTGTATTAAATAGCTCTTCCAAATCAGCAACATGCTGATCTCGCACCAGGGAGGTCACTACCATGTCATCTACATAAGCTTGTACGTTACGCCCCAGCATAGGGGCAAGGACTTTGTCCATTAGCCTTTGATAAGTGGCACCTGCATTCTTCGAGCCGAATGGCATTACTGTGTAACAATAGCAGGACAGCTCGGTCATGAATGTTGTCTTGCTTTCGTCTCTCGGGTGCATCTTTATCTGATTGTACCCACAGAAAGCGTCCAAGAAGCTCAGCCACCTGCACCCTGAGGCGCTGTCTACCAGGGCATCAATGTTGGGTAAGGGGTAAGAATCCTTTGGGCATGCCTTGTTGAGATCAATGAAGTCTACACACATCCTCCACTTCCCATTGGCCTTCTTTACCAACACCACATTAGCCAGCCACTCAGGGTACTGAATCTCCCGTATCTGGCTTGCATCGAGAAGCTTACGCGTCTCCTGTTTTACCACCTGCCTCCTTTCTTCGTTGAATTTACACCTTCGTTGTCTCATGGGCCTGGCCTGGGGATCCAATGCAAGGCGATGACACAAGAAATCTGGGTCAATGCCTGGCATATCTGACGCGGACCAAGCGAAGGCGTCCATGTGTCACCCTATTACCCCTGCTAGCTGGTCTTGAGTCTCCTGAGGCAGGGACTTGCCAAGCTTAAACATTTTGCCCCCAATCTCCTTCTCTACCACCTCCTCTGCCAGTTCAAGTCACCTTGCTCGGGCGACCTCTACTCGTGTGACCCCGACGTCACCTTGGGGCATTTCAGTGTCATCATTACTTCCTCTTGGAGGTTGGGTGGTCACCATGCAAACTCCTCTCCTCGTCTTGAGGCTATTCTCATAGCACCTCTTAGCCTCTTTCTGGTCTGATTTGATGGTTATCACCATCCCCTCCATCGAGGGCAACTTCATTTTCATATGCCTTATGGACACCACTACCCCCAACCTGTTTAAGGCTGGTCTACCCAGCAACATGTTATAAGCAGATGGGGCGTTCACCACGAGGTATTTGATGTTCTCTGTGCGGGAGGCCACTCCATCAGTGAAGGTGGTCCTGAGCTCTATGTATCTCCGCACTTCGAGTTGGTCTCCTGCGAATCCATATAGACAACCGACGTAAGGCCGCAGCTGGTCAGGAGACAACTGCAATTTGTTGAAGGTCGACTAGAACACCACATCGGCCGAACTTCCTTGATCTACCAGCACTCGATGCACCCTGCGTCCCGCAGTGACAACCGATATTACCACCGGATCGTTATCATGGGGGACAACATCTCGGCGTTCAGCCTTTGTGAAGACGAGGTCGATGTCTGGGAAGTGAGCTTCCTCGCATGCCTCCACTGCCATCACCGAACGCGCATATTTTTTGTGCTGCGATGAGGTGCACCCTCCTCCTGAGAATCCACCTGCTATAGTGTGAATCTCACCTTGTATGGGCACTTCATGCCCCTGATCAGCCCTCGGGGCTACCGCCACCTCGCCCCCTTGCGTTTCCTTCAAGTAATCACTGAGGAACTCGCTTTTAACTAACTTCTCCAACTGATGGCCCAAGGCCAGACAGTTGCGAATGGGATGGCCATAGGCCCGATGGAACTCGCACCAGGCATTCTTGTTCGGCCCTAGCCTCTTGTCTGTCTTTGGGGGCATCTTCAACCTTTCTGCCACATTGGGAATGGCGATTAGCTCCTTCAGCTCCACCAGGAATTCATGCCTAGGGGGTACATCATCTTTGGCGCGTGCCCTAGTTTGGGGCTTTCGGGGCTCATAGGGCTTCTGTTTTCCTTGAGCCTTTTTTTCTGTGGTTGCCTCGTGCACCCGCAGGGGTTGAGGTCGACTAGGCACTCGGGGCCTCGATGAGACTGCACTTTCTCGTTTCTCATTGAGCTCTCCTTCGGCAACAATGTGCGCGACTGCACGACGCTTAATGTCGCTGAAGGTCTTGGGGCAATTTCGTATCAGGGACTCGCTGAAAGGCCCTGGCAGGACTCCCTTCCTGAAGGCATGCACCACCATATTTTTGTCTTTGGTGTGCAACCTCACCACCATTGCCCCAAACCTGCTGAGGTAATCTTTAAGGGACTCCCTCTGATGTTGTCTTACATAAAAAAGATCATAAGACACTGGCGGAGGGGCCCTGTTAACTAGATACTGCTCCCTGAACAGCGTGGAGAATTGCGCGAAAGACGTGATATGTCCTTCGGGCAAGCTCACAAACCATTCCAACGCCATTCCTGCCAGCGTGGTCATGAGCAACGTACAATGCACCGCGTCAGACCCACCTGACAGCATCATTTGCGTGTGGAAGGCGGTGAGATGTGTTTCAGGGTCTTCTTGTAAGGACCTAGAAAAAAATTTAATTGGAATAAAAGTGTTATATTTAAATAATTTCTGAAGATGTTATTATTTAAAATGAAAAGAGCTTGTAATAGAAGTTTCATGGTGGCCAGACCTCGGACGTCGCCCAAGGTCTGAGGTCAGCTGGTAGAGGTCGGTCGGGGGACCATAGGGGGTTCCAAAAATCACACGTATTAAGGTGTGATTTGCACCTTAGATACGCTATGTATGCGAAACTCTATGCGGGGGCATAAGAGTTTGTCCTTAGTGTTGCATGCATTGGCGCGCGAGGAGTTAGTACCGACCTGTCCTCGGGCAAGGAAACTACCGACATCACCAGGCCATGTGGAGGTGATAACTTAGACGCGGAGTGGTGGGTTGATGAACCTTCAGCAGGGTGTGACGATGTGTCATCGGACATCAGTCATCGCCGGAATGAGAGGCGCATCAGTCATCGCCGGAATGAGAGGCAATCAGTCATCGTCGGGATGAGAGACACCTCAGTCATCGGTGGATGGTGGATGGACATCGCTGTATGGTCATCGCAGCTCTTTGCTACACGTGTTAAGGTGGGACCCAGGCTCTGTAACATCCCGCCAAAGTAATACATACATACAGGTATAATGAATCTTAAATGTAACCAAATAATATTGAAGAGAATAACATGATAATATATATATTTGAAATGAAGTTGCTCCTCTTAGGGAGTTTAATACATAAACGAAATCAAATGTTTTTCGAAATTTAAAGAAAACAATCAAATACAGCAAGACCGGCGGTCTCCATACATAAAACCAGCGATCACCAGAAGTCCCCAAAAATAGGCGACTTGCTAGCCAGACATAAAATCGGCGATCTCATAACAGACGACCTCAAAACAGGCGATCTGATAGTAGGGCAAAATCCGGCGATCACCACCGAGAGGTGGAAATGGGCGATCTCAGCCCTCGGCGACCACCCATTAGGGAGCACTTCTTCCTGGAAGATCATCTGCTCCCGTGTAACAATTACACGATCATCACAGTTTTGAGAAAACAACCACAATAACAGATAAAAGGGTAAGCTAGTCATTTTAAAGAGAGTTTAGAATAAGGCATTAAAATCATGAACATAATAGAGCAAGGTAAAACATTTTTCAAATATCTATGTAAAACGTAGAGCTACTCATCTCATTCACCTGATCGTCCAAAATCACACTTCACAACATTCACCCATAGTCATTCCATTTCACAATACAGCATCAAGTGTCTATCAATATTCAAGTTTCTCATTTCACCATTTCACATGTCAGACTTTCCACTGGCTCACAAAGCATAGACACATGACACTACTTCCGGATTGACTCATGCATTGATTAGACTCGGAGATTTGCACCTGTCACACTGCCCACTGTGGAATCACACACATCCACAGGGTCGCCGTGAAATCTTACACATTCACAAGCGTACGATGAATCTCAACACATCACCATACAGCATGACAAGGTTAATCCACAAGACAGGTGGAGCTCGTTCTGTTTCACACGAGGCGCCCATCATGGACAGGTGGAGCTCGTTCTGTTTCACACGAGGCGCCCATCCTGGATAGGTGGAGCTCGTTCTGTTTCACACGAGGCGCCCATCACATGGACCTCCTTCGACTCTCACCAACTGAGTAACTTCCTCTATGTGATTCCATTATCAGCAGAGTCAGGATATCTCGTTCATAATCACCGATCAATGCACATCTAACATGGTCTTACACGGTATTTCCTTTCCTGAAAATACTATGCCTCGACCCCACATTCACAACATTCAACACATCATACCACTCAAGTAAATGATTCAAATCACATCAACAAACATTTCAAAGCTTCAGATCTTCGAATATCTCATGTAAATCTCAAGTAGTTTCAAAACAACATCAAAAACAGAGATTTCGTAAAACAGCGCCAAAACCGGCGATCTAGTTCAAAAACATGGTATTTCAAAGGCTATGTTTAAAACCGGCGACCACGTCGCCCAAGCACACAAACCAAGCATTTCACGAAGACAAAAGCGAAAACGGCGACCACGTCGCCCACACTTCAGAAAAAGCTACACTATGGCTTGTATGGAAAAGAGGTCTAGCTTCCCTTACCTGGACTTGCGCAAACACCAGGAGTTCCGAAATCCAACGAAGCTTGAAGAACGCCTTGACTCTGTTCTTGTGTCTGGTTTTGAAGAGCTTGCAGAGAACCACCCAAGTGCTCCAATGGTGTTGCTTCTCGTCGTACTCTTGTGTGGAGAGGCTGAAATCGCAACGCGGAGGAGGGAACTCACTCTTTCTCTCTTCGACTACAACAACGTTTTCTTCCTCTTCAGTAGTGGATTTCAGTGACTTAAACCAACTTATCCCTCCAAAAGCAGCTGCCACCACCTACTCTGCAGGGAAGTTTGCGTGCACGCTTCCCTGAACAGTACGACCACTGTTGCCTCTGGTGCATGCCAACCACTGCTCTGAACAGTACTGCCACTGTTGTCGCTTGTGCATGCCAGCCACTGCTCTGAACAGTACGACCGCGAGTGTCTCCCGCGCATGCCAACATTCTGATGTCACTATTCTGAACCACCCTTTTCGTCTACGTGGCGCGCGTGCAGAACGTCTCATGCTGGATGTCTGGGTCCCACGTTCTCTGTGTATAACTTAACGTAGCGCGATGACCTTTTCACCGATGACCACAGGCGCGAAGACTATCCACCGATGACCTTTCGCGCGAAGGCTAACAACCGATGACCTCTCGCGCGAAGGCTAACAACCGATGACCTCTCGCGCGAAGGCTAACAACCGATGATCTCTCGCGCGAAGGCTAACAACCGATGACCTCTCGCGCGAAGGTTAACAACCGATGACCTCTCGCGCGAAGGCTAACAACCGATGACCTCTCGCGCGAAGGTTAACAACCGATGACCTCTCGCGCGAGGGCTAGCAACCGATGACCTCTCCCCCTGATGATGCCCGCATGCCCCTCGCGCCCAGGCGATCCTGCATGCCTTGCGCCCTGGCGATGCTCGATGACACATCGCCACGCCTTCCTGGAGGTTCTTCATTCCACTATGTTACATCCAAGGTATTCTCTCCACAAGGCTTGGTGACGTCGGTAGCTTCACACTTCCAAGAGTTGATTAGCACAAGTCCTCGTGCGCCCAAGCGTGTAACGTTAAGGATGATTCTCTTATGCTCAAGTATAGAGCTTCGCCTGCCCAGCGTATCCAAGGTTTAACCCACACCTTGATACGCGTGGCTTTTGGGACGTACCAGGGTTGATCCAACATTTTGGCTACACACTAAGTGTAGTTTCGGCGATTAGGTGTACTCTAGGCGACAGGCTACTAGGTACACACAGGCGATAGGCGTTCAAGCATAAGCTAGGCGATAGGCGTTCAAGCATAAGCTAGGCGATAGGCGTTCAAGCATAAGCTAGGCGATAGGCGTTCAAGCATAAGCTAGGCGATAGGCGTTCAAGTGCCAGAGAAGTTGGAGATCGCCTACCCGCTTAATAACGGCGATCTCGTAGTTTTCTCAGCTATACATTCCTCCCTTTATATTTAAATAAACACGTGCTTCGAATTTATTTATAATATAACACTTTTATTCCAATATAAACTTCTAGGTTCTTACAGGCTCCCAGCGAGAACGTTCTGCATGTTCGACACGTAGACAGAAAGGGTGTTTCAGAATAGTTGGCATCAGAGAGTTGGTAAGGCAGGAAACCCAAAGTTGGTACGCACAAAGACATCACGTGGCAGTTCTGTTAGAGGAAATGTGCACGCAAGCTTTCCTACAGAATAGGTGGTGGCAACGGCATTGCTGGGCAAGGTGGCTTAAGTTCAAAATTTACTCTGATAGGCAATGTTCGAATGCTGCTTGAGTAGAGAGAAATCGAGTGAGTTGAGTTTTGGTTCCCCGTTTCCTTTCTCTCCTTCTCTATACGTTCGCGCACCTTTGCTCACCAGTTGACGGCCGGTGACTGCCTTTGGACTCCGGGCAAGTGACTCTCCAAGTTTCCAATCAGAACGCCAAAAACAGAGTAAGTGCGTTTTGCCCTGTTCTTTGAGTCAATTTTGAACTGAGAGGGTCGTCTCTGCATAGACGTTGCATGTGACCCTTTTTGCTTCAGAAATCTTCTCTGTTAATGAAGAAAATGAGTGGTATAGTCAGTTTTGTGATTAAGGCTCCATGGTGCAGGTTAAGGTATCCTTAAGTCTCGGTGGGTTTGGAGCTCTTAGTGAGTTTTTACGCAAGTCCAGGTAAGGGAAGCTTGTAAGGACCTAGAAACTTTAATTGGAATAAAAGTATTATATTTAAATAATTTCAGAAGATGTTATTATTTAAAATACAAAGAGTTGGTAATTGAAGTTTCGTAGTAGTCGGACCTCGGACGTCGCCCAAGGTCTGGGGTCAGCTGGTAGAGCTCGGTCGGCTGACGTGTGGATCAAGAAGAGTAAAGGAAGAAAAGTGTAGTTAAGAAGTCTTCTACGAGATCGCCGTTGTTGAAGACGGAGGCGATCTCCGACTTCTCTGGCACATAATCGCCTGTCGCCTAGAGGAGACATGACCGCCAATCGCCTATGGTGTACGTGATCGACGGGAGCGCACGTAGTATGTGGTCAAGATGCTGGATTAACCATAGTGGGTTCCAAACACCACGCGTATCAAGGTGTGAGTTAAGCCTTAGATACGCTGTGCATGTGAAGCTCTATGCTTGAGCATAAGAGATCGCCGTTAGTGTTGCATGCATGGGCGCAAGAGGAGTAGTGAAGCTACCAACGTCACCAAGCCATGTGGAGGTGATACCTTGGACGTAACATAGTGGAATGAAGAACCTTCAGCAAGGTGTGACGATGTGACATCGGTGAGCAGAGTAAGGCGATATGTTCTCGTCACACACAAGGGCAATAAGAGATCGCCAACAGGATGAGAGGAACATCGGTCATCAACCAGGATGGGAGACACATCGGTGGTCTGCCAGGTTGAGACATCGGTTGTCTTCCAGGGTGAGACATCGGTGGTCCTCCAGGGTGACACATCGGTTGTCTGCCAGGATGAGGAATCAGTCATCACCGGGATGAGGCACGTCAGTCATCGCCGGTATGAGAGACAGACGGTCATCGCCAGGATGAGGGACACATCGGTCGTTTTCCAGGGAGAGACATCGGTCGTCCTCCAGGATGAGGCCTCGGTGGATAGTCATCGCGCGAGCGGTCATCGGTGGAAGGTTATCGCGCGATGTCGAGTTTCACACAGATAAGGTGGGACCCAGGCTCTCAACATCACACGTCCTGCACGCGCGCCACGTGGACAAAAAGGGTGGTTCAGAATAGTGACATCAGAATGTTGGCATGCGCAAGAGACACTCGCGGTCGTACTGTTCAGGGAAGTGGTTGGCATGCACAAGAAGACAACCGTGGCCGTACTGTTCAGTGAAACGTACACTCTGGCTTTCCTGCAGAGGGGGTAGTGGCAGCAGCATGCGTGGACAAGTAGGCTTGGATTCAAAAACCCACTGCGAGGAGGCAAAGAACGTTGCAGTGACTCGAGTGAAAGAGTGAGTGCATCTTCATCCTTCTCTTTTCTCTCCTTCGCGCTGCGATTCAGGCATCCTCAAGCACCAGTGCGACGAGCAACGACTGCCCTTGGAGCACCTGGGAGGTTCTCTGCAAGTTCCACAAACCAGACGCTAAAACAGAGCCAAGGCATCCTTTAAGCTCGGTGGGTTTTGGAGCTCTTGGTGTTTTGCGCAAGTCCAGGTAAGGGAAGCTAGCGTTATTTTCAATAAAAGCCATAGATTTGCTGTTTCTGAAGTGAGGGCGACGTGGTCGCCGGTTTCATATTCTTTTTCGTGATACTCTGTTCTATGTGTTTGGGCAACGTGGTCGCCGGTTTTAAACCCCTTTTTCATGATGTTCTGTTCTTATGTGTTTGGGCGACGTGATCGCCGGTTTTTAAATACAGATTTCGAAATCCCCTGTTTTTGGACGAGATCGTCGGTTTTGGCGTTGTTTTTCGAACTCCCCTGTTTTTGTGTTGTTTGAAACTGTTTGAGATTTAAATGTGATATTCGAAAATATGAACCATGGAATGATTGTTGTTGTGATTGGAATCATTCATTTAAGTGTTATATGATGTGTGGAATGTCGTGAATGTGGGATCAAGACATAGTATTTTTAGGAAAGAAAATACCGTGTTGAGATTTGGTTATGAAGTGTATTGATCTGTGAGTATCCTGTGAATGAGGCGATCCTGACTCTGCTGAGATAATGGAATCACATAGAGGAAGTTATTCAGTTGGTGAGAGTCGAAGGAGGTTCATATGAATGGGTGAGTCGTGTGAAAATGAACGAGCTCGGCCTGTTATATGGATTAACCCTGTCATACTGTGAGAGTGATGAAATTGAGATCGAGATTGTGTTGATGCGCATGGCTGTGGAAACATTACAGTAAATGAAGTATGACAGGTGCATGTCTCTGGATGCTAAGTTCAACGCACGAGTCTTCCGGAAGTAGTGTCAAGTGTCATGTGTGATGAGTCAGTGGAAGTCTGACGTGAGAAATGAGGAACATTGAAATTGATAGACACTTGATGCATTATGTGAATTGAAAGACTTTTGAGGAATTGTGAAATATGTGATTTCTTGATGGCTGTGTGATATGAATGAGAAAGTGATGGACTTTTGTGAATGTTTAAAAAGGCTGATCTATGTTGGTTGTCCAGTTCATAATTTAAAGTTTAAAAATATCTAGCTTACCCTTTGTATTGTTATGTGGCTGTTTTCTCTTAAAACTGTGATGATCGTGTATTTTACACGGGAGCAGATGATCTTCCAGGGAGTAGATCTCCTCAGTGAGTGGTCGCCGGGAGGAGATCGCCTGTTTCTGTCTTTACGTGGTGATCGCCTATTTTCTGTGCTGATAGCAGATCGGCTGTTTTGGGTCTTCTGATAGGAGATCGCCTGTTTTGTCCTTTTCATGCTGTATTTAGTTTTTATTTCGAAACAATTAATGGAATGTATTAAAACCCTATAAGAGGGACGTCTCTTTTTGAATACGATGTACGGGATGATGTATTTTCAATATCTAATACATATGTTGATTTTATAAATTTAATATCTATGCTTTATTCTATTATATAAGTAGGAAAAGGTTTTGGAGGGATGTTACAAAGCTAGCATTCGTTCAATAAAAACCTTAGGCTAGAAGATTCTGAAATTTGGGTGACGTGATCGCCGGTTCTAATGTTTGTTTCGAAATCCCCTGTTTTAGTGACGAATTGAAATTGTCTGATATTGAAATGTGAACTGTATATGATTTTCCAAATTCTGAACTTGGTTTTGATTGTTGCTGTGATTTGGAACCGTCCATTTACGTGTTGTATGATGCATTGAATGTGGGATCAAGGCATAGTATTTTCAGGAAAGAAAATACCGTGTAAGATCGTGTGCAATGTGCATTGACTAGGGACTTGTCTAGAAGGAGATATCCTGACTCTCCTGAGATAATGGAATCACATAGATGAAGTTATTCAGGTGTTGAGAGTTGAAGGAGGTTCATATGAATGGGTAAGTTGTTTGAAAGATAACTAACTTGACCTGTTCTATGAATTAACCCTATCATACTGGGAGAGTGATGATATTGAGATTTATTTATGCGCATAGCTGTGTGGATTCACAGCGACCCTGTGTGGATTCACAGTGGTGTAGTATGACAGGTGCAGATCTCTGAGTCTGAGTCAACACACGAGTCTTCCGGAAGTAGAGTCAAGTGTCTATGTGTTGTGAGTCAGTGGGAATTCTGACGTGAGAAAGATGAATATTGAGAATTGTTGATAGACACTTGATGGTTGTGTGATATGAATGAGAAAGTGATGGATTTTATGTAAGGATCTAGATAATTATTTGGAATAGAAGGAGTATAATTTTAATGAATTCTGAATATGTTATTACATAAAACGAAAAGAGCTTGTAATGGAAATTTCATGGTGGTCAGACCTCGGATGTCGCCCAAGGTCTAAGGGCGGCGTGGTAGAGGTCGGTCGGTGGACCATAGTGGGTTCCAAAAATCACATGTAGGGAGGTGTGATTTGAACCTTAGGAGCGCCATGCATGCAGAATAACTACGGGACTTTACGCTTGGACATAAGGAATTTACCTTAGTGTTGCATGCTTAGGCACGTAAGGATTGAGTACTGAGCTGCCCTCGAGCAGGAGAAGCTACCGACGTCACCGAGCCATGTGGGGGTGGTAACACAGGCGTGGAGTAGTGGTAGGACGAGCCCTCAACAGGGTGTGACGATGTGGCATCAGTCGACAGAAGCAAGGCAATGTGGCCTCGCCACATCAAGGACGATGAGAGATCGCCAGGGCGAGAGACACGCGGGGATGGCCAGGGCGAGAGACACGCGGGGATCGCCAGGGCGAGAGACACGCGGGGATCGCCAGGGCGAGAGACACGCGGGCATCGCCAGGGTGAGAGACACGCGGGCATCGCCAGGATGAGGGACGCATCGGTCGACTTCCAGGGGGAGACATCGGTTGTCTTCCAGGGAGAGACATCGTTCGTCCGTCAGGAAGAGGAATCGGTCATCGCCGGTATGAGAGGCATAGTCATTGCGCGAGTAGTCATCGGTGGAAGATTATCGCGCGATGTCGTGTTTCACACAGATAAGGTGGGACCCAGGCTCCCAGCATGAGAACGTCCTGCATGCGCGACACGTAGACAAAAAGGGTGTTTCAGAATAGTTAGCATCAGAGAGTTGGTATGCGCAGAAACCCATGTGGTCATACTGTTCAAGGAAGTGTGCACGCAAGGTTGCTCAGAGAGTGGGTAATGGCAGTGAAGGCTAAAGAGCCGTTCGACCTTAAGAGCTGAGGGAATCAGCTCATTTAGTTCCCCTTTCTCCTTTCTCCTCCACTCGAAGACGCAGCTATCCTCACGTACCAGTGCTACGATCGGCGACTGCCATTGTCCTTCTGGGAAGTCTCTGCAAGTTCTCCCGTCAGGACGCTAGAACAGAGTAAGTCGTTTTACTCTATTTTTCGAGTCGAATCTGAGCTTGAGAGGGTTGCCTCTGCATAGGCATTGTCGGCGACTCCCTTAGCTCCAGATATCGTCTCTGTTAGCGTAGAAAATGAGTAGTATAGTCAGTTTTATGATAAAGCTTCTTATCTTCAGGGCAGGAGGTCGCCCTGAAGATTTTCTCCAACTCCCTGACCCACTGATCTGCTTGATCCGGGGTAGCATTCCCACTGAACTTGGGTGGGTTGTGCCTCATGAACTCGGTCAGTCCCATCTGCTCCTGAGGCTGACCGACGTTGGGGGCTGTTTGCAGCCGATCTGGCGGTCTCCTAAAGCTGCAGCGTAGCTTGGTGATTCGGAGACATCGCCGCATTCTGCTGCTGGATGGCACTCGCCATCATCCCAATGGCCCTGGCGATCTGGCCCATTACAGCAGAAGGTTTGGGAGGGGTAGGCTGTCTAGGAGCCATTCTTCTCTGTAGAAGATTAGGAAACTATTGGTTTCTATATCCCCCCCCCACAACTATAAGAATGAGATCGAT
The DNA here is from genome assembly GCA_013389735.1 of Phaseolus lunatus. NCBI lineage: Eukaryota > Viridiplantae > Streptophyta > Magnoliopsida > Fabales > Fabaceae > Phaseolus > Phaseolus lunatus. Next base: position 183,381 of record JAAFYQ010000082.1, on the reverse strand, counting down.
AAGAAATCGATTCATTCAGGAGGTAACATCTAGACCTTATAAAGGTCAACATCTCAAAGTCATTTAGAATTTGAGTTCATCAACAGAATCATGATACTTATAATCTCAAGCAAAACACCAGAACAGCTACTGGTATACAATCCATCAATCCAAACAACCACTTTCAGTCAATTACAAGAACACTCAATAAAACTGAAATAAAACACACCAGAATTCAATATATGTGAAACGTCAAACCTTCAGAATTTAAGTTTGAGAATCATCTTGATCCAGTTATGAGTGTGCACCCTCACTACTTTATCAAGGTCCTCTCATTCTTAATACTAAGATTTTCAGTTATGGCATATATTCACTAAAGCACACACAAAATCTCAATACAAAAACGTTTGAAAAGCTTTCACTATAGTTGTTATTTAAAACTGAAATAAATTTTATGAGCAGAAGAAACACAATGGATCCACAGCCCTCAGGTCATCCTAAGGACGAACTGCTCTGATACCATTAACGTAACATCCCGCCAAAATACTATTCATATTTATATAATGAAAATAAAGGTGACAAATAGATTGAAGAGAACCAAATTATATATATGTAATGAAGTTTTCTCCTCACAGGGAGTTTAATACATAATCGGTCAAATTTTCCAAAAAACTTAAACTCAAATAAAATACAGTAAAATAGCAAGGCAGGCGATCTCCTATCGGAAGAGGCCGATCTCCTATCAGAAGAGGCGATCTCCTATCAGAAGACAGCAAAAGGGTGATCGCCTAACAGAAGTAGAAACAGGCGATCTCCTTCTGGCGACCACTCACTCAGGAGCTCTGCTTCCTGCAACATCATCTGCTCCCGTGTAAATTATACACGATCATCACAGGTTTAAGAAAGAGCCAAACACAGTACCAAAAGAAACACCACAGGGTAAGCTAGACATTTGAGAGAGAGTTCAGATATGAACTTTAAAATCAAGATAAAACAAATTCAAGATACCCATGTAAAACCATCAACTAAACACATATTTCACAATATTCTCAAGAGTCGTTCTATTTCACATAATGCAGCAAGTGTCTATCAATTCAATGTTTCTCATTTCTCACGTCAGACTTCCACTGACTCACCACACAAGACACTTGACACTACTTCCGGAAGACTCGTGCATTGACTAGACTCAGAGATTTGCACCTGTCATACTAAACTGCTGTAATGTTTCCACAGCTATGCGCATCAACACAATCTCGATCTCAATTTCATCACTCTCACAGTATGACAGGGTTAATCCATATAACAGGCCGAGCTCGTTCTTTTTCACACGACTCACCCATTCCTATGAACCTCCTTCGACTCTCACCAACTGAATAACTTCCTCTATGTGATTCCATTATCTCAGCAGAGTCAGGATATCTCATTATAGAAATCACCGATCAATGCACATCCTACACGATCTTACACGGTATTTTCTTTCCTGAAAATACTATGCCTTGATCTCACATTCACAACATTCAACACGTCATACAACACTTAATGAACGATTCCAGTCACAGAAAAACTCTTGCCAAGGTTCAGATTTTCGAATATCACATTTAAATCTCAAACAGTTTCAAACAACACCAAAAACAGGGGATTTCGAAATCTGTATTTAAAACCGGCGATCACGTCGCCCAAACACATAAGAATAGAACATCATGAAAAAGGGGTTTTAAAACCGGCGACCACATCGCCCAAACACATAGAACAGAGAATCACGAAAAAGAATATGAAACCGGCGACCACGTCGCCCTCACTTCAGAAACAGCAAATCTACGGCTTTTATTGAAAATAAAGCTAGCTTCCCTTACCTGGACTTGTGCAAAACACCAAGAGCTCCAAAACCCACCGAGCTTATAGGATGCCTTAGCTCTGTTTTCAGCGTCTGGTTTGTAGAACTTGCAGAGAACCTCCCAGGTGCTCTAAGGGCAGTCGTCGCTGGTTGCACTGGTGCTTGAGGTTGCCTGTATCGCAGCGTGAAGGAGAGAAAAGAGAAGGATGAAGATGCACTCCCTCTTTCACTCTTGAGTCACTGCCACGTTCTTTGCCTCCTCGCAGTGGGTTTTTGAATCCAAGCCTACTTGTCTATGCATGCTGCTGACACCACCCCCTCTGCAAGAAAGCCAGAGTGTACGTTTCACTGAACAGTACGGCCACGGTTGTCTTCTTGTGCATGCCAACCACTTCCCTGAACAGTACGACCGCGAGTGTCTCTTGCGCATGCCAACATTCTGATGTCACTATTCTGAACCACCCTTTTTGTCTACGTGGCGCGCGTGCAGGACGTTTCATGCTGGGAGTCTGGGTCCCACTTTATCTGCGTGAACTCGACATCGCGCGATAACCTTCCACCGATGACCGCTCGCGCGATGACTGTCCACCGAGGCCTCATCCTGGAGGACGACCGATGTCTCTCCCTGGGAGACGACCGATGTCTCTCTCTGGGAGACGACCGATGTCTATCCCTGGCGACGCCCGCATGCCTCTCGCGCCCTGGCGATGCCCGCATGCCTCTCGCGCCCTGGCGACGTCCACATGCCTCGCGCCCTGGCGATGCCCGCATGCCTCTCGCGCCCTGGCGATCATGTGTAGTAGGCGACCGGCGATTATGTACTAACCAGGCAAACTTATAGTCTTCTAAGCTACACTTTCCTTCCTTTTTATTTCAAATGAAAACATACTTAGAATTCATTTAAAATATACCCTCTTATTCCAATTTAATTTTACAGGTCCTTACATTCTCCCCAATAAGAAAAATATTCGTCCTCGAAAATTGAATTACAAGGAAAAGAGGTAGGGATAGGCTTCTCTCATGGTTTCTTCTAAATCCCAAGTTGTATCACCCGATCTGTCATCCCATACCACCTTCACCATGTCGATGGTCTTGTCTCTGAGCTGCTTACTCTGCTGATCGTCAATCCTGACTGGTTTCGCTCCAACAACAAGTCCTCTCTGATCTGCACATCGTCTACTTCCAACACGTGACTAGGGTCTGCAAGATAGCTCCTTAACTATGACACGTGAAAGACATTATGCAGATTTGCTAATTGGGGAGGTAGGGCGATTTCATAAGCCACTAGACCGACCCTCCTCAAGCTCTGATATGGCCCGACTAACTTAGGAGACAGCTCCTTTGATCTGATAGCTCGTCCTACACCCTTTGTCGGTGTCACTTTCATAAATGCATGATCTCCAACTACAACTCCAAAGGTCTTCTCCTCATTGTCAACATCATCACTGCCTCTACAAGAGTTATTATCCTTGTCCTCATGAGCGACATAGAGTGGCTCCCTCAAAGTTATTCCCTTCATATTTTCCAGATCCACAAGGGTTTCCCAACCAAACGATTCTTGCTCACCTTCTTAGCAACTTCAACTTTGGGGATGGATGATGATTCACTTTCTAAGGTAGAGCAATCCGACGAAGATCCATCTACTACTGACATTAGCTGCAGTCACAACACCTTCCCGCCACCCATCATACCACCAGGCATACACTGCTGATTCAACTCAAGAGGGCGACCTGAATGGCGTTCAGGACAGCATGGCTTGACTGTTAAGCGGTCTGAACATCGCATACCCAAATAATCAGTAGCTGCCACTCTAGACGAAGGGACCCATTCCTCTAGTCTTTGTGGTCCCTCTTTATCAAGCAACTCATCGTACTGGACCTCCAGCAGCCTTGGAGACACACTCCAGATTTTTCATCTAAATCAGCATTCTCTAACGCCACCATCACGCCAGAGTACCCCTATACGAGCACCGACCTGGAAGAGTAGATACAGCTGACAATGCAGCATTGTTTCTAAGATCAGAAACGTAACGCTGACCACCACAACTGCCCATCTAAAAGATTAGCTGCAAATCCCATCCCATTAGAAACACAAGGCACGGGAAGTTTCTGCTTCCACCTCCAACTTTTTGCAATTTACTAACATTGCTAGAAGAACTCAACATCATCATAACACGGCTTACCCTTATTCTATCCATAGCCATTACCTCCTTCCCTTCTACGTTCACAGGCAGAACTGCATCCTCATTTGCCAAGTTCAGGAGACTCAAATCTCAACCCACCATTTCCATACTCATCTTCCAAATCACGATCAACAAAACAACATCCATTCTGCGTGAAGCTTTCTCTCTTATCCCAGTAACTTCTCCACCTAGTATTTTTCCGCAAATTTCTCTGTCTAATTGAACTTTAGACATAAATACAATATCTCCTCCTTCCTTTTAAGCTTGTGGTTAAGCTAGAGTCATCTCATGCTGTTTCACCGACATAAACATCTTCCAAGCTTCAAATAAAAGAAGATTCATTCTTTCATTCTTGGAACTTAACTCTGGTACTTCCCATGGATACACATGCTTAAGTCTTTAAACCTTCAACATACAGCTTATATACTCTCCATAACTTATATGTAGCTGAAACTAAACCTTGGTACACTAAATCTAACTTACACTTCCTTCTTTAATTCCATCAACTCAGCTGGAGCCATTGACACTGGTCCAGCTCCAGGTACCAAAACAATAGAGAGTTCCACCTCTCTCTTAGGAGGTAATCCAGGTACTTCTTCTGGAAATACATCCATGAAATCTTTCACCAAGGTATCTTGCTTACGTCCTCTTCATTCTTCACTCCCAACCGAGCTAGGATCATGAAGCACCTCGCCCCTCTTTCCCAACTTCGACCACCCATGCTGAGCAGATATCACATCTGACTCTTGGAGATCTGGAAACGCTAATTTTCTGCCTACCGCAATCTATGAGAATGTGATTGGCAGATAGCCAATCCATTCCTAGGATAACATCCAGATCCTGAAGAGGTAGGCAGATCAAACTTACTTTGAACCTGCGTCCCTCTACCATCATTGGACATTCAGAGCCAACTATGGAGGTCGCAACCTGTCCTGATGCAGGTGTAGAGACCAACAGTTCAAACGGTAACTCCTTCACTAGAAGGCCCAACTCGGCTACACACAGGCTTGACACAAAAGAGTGTGTCGCTCCGGAATCAAACAAAATTCTAACACATCTACCAGCTATAGAGTAAACACCTTGTACTAAGTTACCTGACTGAGATGCCTCAGCTCCCGACATAGCAAACTCTCTCCCTGCTGTCTGCGGCCTACGGTCTTCATTCCTAAACTGCCGAGAACCACTAGGTTGAGTCACCCTATTCTTGTTAGGACACTTTCTAGCAATATGTCCCATCTTTTGGCATTTGAAGCATCCTTTCTCTGAATTCCCCTTGGGGCACACCTTGACGTTATGTGACCCACCACAACGGAACATCTTGGTTTCCATGGTTGTTGCTGCTGAAACTGGGGCGGAACTGCTCCTGCCCGATGTGGTGGAGGTCTCGCATAAGGCTTGCTTTGTGGGCGCTGCATCTTGGTCTTCCCACTGAAAGAACTCCCTGGGTGTGACCTGATCACCCGAGAGTCACTCTTTTCCAGTGCCTCCACCATCATCGCCTTCTCCACTAAGGTGTGAAATTCTCTTATGCACATCGGGGATATGGTCTTCTTCAGCTCATGCTTCAGTTCCTCTTCAAACTCCCTACACCTCCAGGCCTCGGAGGTCGCCTGGGTATAGAATCGGGCGAGGTACCCAAACCGAGCAGCATAGGCGTTCACAGACATATCCCCCTGCTCCAACTTTAGGAACTCAGCTTCCTTCGCAAACCTTGCGCTGTCTGGGAAGTGTTTCTCCAGGAACCTCACCCTGAAGCTCTCCCAATCCAACACTTCCTCTCGGCCCTCCATCATCTGCTGAGTTCCCATCCACCAGAGCTCAGCTTCTCCAGACAGAAGATATGTGGCGAATACCAGCTTCTTATCTTCAGGGCAGGAGGTCACCCTGAAGATTTTCTCCAACTCCCTGACCCACTGATCTGCTTGATCAGGGGTAGCATTCCCACTGAACTTGGGTGGGTTGTGCCTCATGAACTCGGTCAGTCCCATCTGCTCCTGAGGCTGACCGACGTTGGGGGCTGTTTGCAGCCGATCTGGCGGTCTCCTAAAGCTGCAGCGTAGCTTGGTGATTCGGAGACATCGCCGCATTCTGCTGCTGGATGGCACTCGCCATCATCCCAATGGCCCTGGCGATCTGGCCCATTACAGCAGAAGGTTTGGGAGGGGTAGGCTGTCTAGGAGCCATTCTTCTCTGTAGAAGATTAGGAAACTATTGGTTTCTATATCCCCCCCCCCCCCCACAACTATAAGAATGAGATCGATAAGAAATCGATTCATTCAGGAGGTAACATCTAGACCTTATAAAGGTCAACATCTCAAAGTCATTTAGAATTTGAGTTCATCAACAGAATCATGATACTTATAATCTCAAGCAAAACACCAGAACAACTACTGGTATACAATCCATCAATCCAAACAACCACTTTCAGTCAATTACAAGAACACTCAATAAAACTGAAATAAAACACACCAGAATTCAATATATGTGAAATGTCAAACCTTCAGAATTTAAGTTTGAGAATCATCTTGATCCAGTTATGAGTGTGCACCCTCACTACTTTATCAAGGTCCTCTCATTCTTAATACTAAGATTTTCAGTTATGGCATATATTCACTAAAGCACACACAAAATCTCAATACAAAAACGTTTGAAAAGCTTTCACTATAGTTGTTATTTAAAACTGAAATAAATTTTATGAGCAGAAGAAACACAATGGATCCACAGCCCTCAGGTCATCCTAAGGACGAACTGCTCTGATACCATTAATGTAACATCCCACCAAAATACTATTCATATTTATATAATGAAAATAAAGGTGACAAATAGATTGAAGAGAACCAAATTATATATATGTAATGAAGTTTTCTCCTCACAGGGAGTTTAATACATAATCGGTCAAATTTTCCAAAAAACTTAAACTCAAATAAAATACAGTAAAATAGCAAGGCAGGCGATCTCCTATCGGAAGAGGCCGATCTCCTATCAGAAGAGGCGATCTCCTATCAGAAGACAGCAAAAGGGTGATCGCCTAACAGAAGTAGAAACAGGCGATCTCCTTCCGGCGACCACTCACTGAGGAGCTCTGCTTCCTGCAACATCATCTGCTCCCGTGTAAATTATACACGATCATCACAGGTTTAAGAAAGAGCCAAACACAGTACCAAAAGAAACACCACAGGGTAAGCTAGACATTTGAGAGAGAGTTTAGATATGAACTTTAAAATCAAGATAAAACAAATTCAAGATACCCACATAAAACCATCAACTAAACACATATTTCACAATATTCTCAAGAGTCGTTCTATTTCACATAATGCAGCAAGTGTCTATCAATTCAATGTTTCTCATTTCTCACGTCAGACTTCCACTTACTCACCACACAAGACACTTGACACTACTTCCGGAAGACTCGTGCATTGACTAGACTCAGAGATTTGCACCTGTCATACTAAACTGCTGTAATGTTTCCACAGCTATGCGCATCAACACAATCTCGATCTCAATTTCATCACTCTCACAGTATGACAGGGTTAATCCATATAACAGGCTGAGCTCGTTCTTTTTCACACGACTCACCCATTCCTATGAACCTCCTTCGACTCTCACCAACTGAATAACTTCCTCTATGTGATTCCATTATCTCAGCAGAGTCAGGATATCTCATTATAGAAATCACCGATCAATGCACATCCTACACGATCTTACACGGTATTTTCTTTCCTGAAAATACTATGCCTTGATCTCACATTCACAACATTCAACACGTCATACAACACTTAATGAACGATTCCAGTCACAGAAAAACTCTTGCCAAGGTTCAGATTTTCGAATATCACATTTAAATCTCAAACAGTTTCAAACAACACCAAAAACAGGGGATTTCGAAATCTGTATTTAAAACCGGCGATCACGTCGCCCAAACACATAAGAATAGAACATCATGAAAAAGGGGTTTTAAAACCGGCGACCACATCGCCCAAACACATATAACAGAGAATCACGAAAAAGAATATGAAACCGGCGACCACGTCGCCCTCACTTCAGAAACAGCAAATCTACGGCTTTTATTGAAAATAAAGCTAGCTTCCCTTACCTGGACTTGTGCAAAACACCAAGAGCTCCAAAACCCACCGAGCTTATAGGATGCCTTAGCTCTGTTTTCAGCGTCTGGTTTGTAGAACTTGCAGAGAACCTCCCAGGTGCTCTAAGGGCAGTCGTCGCTGGTTGCACTGGTGCTTGAGGTTGCCTGTATCGCAGCGCGAAGGAGAGAAAAGAGAAGGATGAAGATGCACTCCCTCTTTCACTCTTGAGTCACTGCCACATTCTTTGCCTCCTCGCAGTGGGTTTTTGAATCCAAGCCTACTTGTCTACGCATGCTGCTGACACCACCCCCTCTGCAAGAAAGCCAGAGTGTACGTTTCACTGAACAGTACGGCCACGGTTGTCTTCTTGTGCATGCCAACCACTTCCCTGAACAGTACGACCGCGAGTGTCTCTTGCGCATGCCAACATTCTGATGTCACTATTCTGAACCACCCTTTTTGTCTACGTGGCGCGTGTGCAGGACGTTTCATGCTGGGAGTCTGGGTCCCACTTTATCTGCGTGAACTCGACATCGCGCGATAACCTTCCACCGATGACCGCTCGCGCGATGACTGTCCACCGAGGCCTCATCCTGGAGGACGACCGATGTCTCTCCCTGGGAGACGACCGATGTCTCTCTCTGGGAGACGACCGATGTCTATCCCTGGCGACGCCCGCATGCCTCTCGCGCCCTGGCGATGCCCGCATGCCTCTCGCGCCCTGGCGACGTCCACATGCCTCGCGCCCTGGCGATGCCCGCATGCCTCTCGCGCCCTGGCGACGTCCACATGCCTCGCGCCCTGGCGACGTCCACATGCCTCGCGCCCTGGCGATGCCCGCATGCCTCTCGCGCCCTGGCGATCATGTGTAGTAGGCGACCGACGATTATGTACTAACCAGGCGAACTTATAGTCTTCTAAGCTACACTTTCCTTCCTTTTTATTTCAAATGAAAACATACTTAGAATTCATTTAAAATATACCCTTTTATTCCAATTTAATTTTACAGGTCCTTACAACGTGATCGCCGATTTTAATGCAAATTTCGAAATCCCCTGTTTTAGTGTCGTTGAAACTGTTTGAGATTGAAATGTGAAATGCATATGATATTCGAAAATTCTGAACTTGGCTTTGATGTTTGTTGTGATTTGGAACTATCCATTTCGTGTTGTATGATGCATTGAATGTGGTGATTGTGGGATCAAGACATAGTATTTTCAGGAAAGGAAATGCCGTGTTGAGATTGGTTATGAGGTGTATTGATCAGTGAGTATCCTGTGAATGAGACGATCCTGACTCTGCTGATATAATGGAATCACATAGATGAAGTTATTCAGTTGTTGACAGTCGAAGGAGGTTCACATGTATGGGTAAGTTGTTTGAAAGATAACTAACTTGACCTGTTATATGAATTAACCCTGTCATACCGGGAGAGTGATGATATTGAGATTATGTTTATGTGCATGGCTGTGTTGATTTCACAGCGACCCTATGTGGATTTCACAGTGGTGTGGTATGACAGGTGCAGGTCTCTGGATGCTAAGTTCAACGCACGAGTCTTCCGGAAGTAGAGTCATGTGTCTATGTGTTATGAGTCAGTGGGAAGTCTGACATATGAACCATGAGTATTGAATGTATTGAATAGACACTTGACGAGTTTGTGGAATATGGGGATATCGATGGTTGAAATTGATATAGATTATGAATGGTGTGAAGATTTATGCTTTCTATTGATATAAAGCTTCATATTTAAAGTTTTTAAAAATATCTAGCTTACCCTTTTTTTTGTATCGTGGTTGTTTTTCTTAAACCTGTGATGATCATGTATATTTGCACGGGAGCAGATGAGGTTGCAGGTGGTAGAGCTCCTCAGTGAGCATTTCTGGAGGAGGAGATCGCTGGTTTTTGAATGCTGTTGTTTTGTTTTATTTTGAAAACTCCTATATGGAGATGTATTAAAACTTCCTCGAAAAGGGATATTATTCTGAGGCACATTTGTATTAATGGATGAATTATATTATGTATATACCTATGTTAAATTTTTGATATTATTGTTTCACCTTTATTTTATTATATAAAAATGAACAAGATTTTGAGGGGCGTTACATGTTTAAAAGCTTATTTATGTTGATTTTAAAGTTTCGTACTTCAAGATTTTTTTTTTTGAATAGCTAGCTTACCCCTTGTTTTGTTTTGTGGTTGTTTCCTTTAAAACTGTGATGATCGTGTGTAATTTACACGGGAGCAGATGATGTTGCAGGTAGTAGAGCTCCTCAGTGAGTGGTTGGACAAGGAGATCGCCTGTTCTTATGCTGTATTTTGTTTTATTGGAAACACTGGATGGTTATGTATTAAAATTCCCTAGAGAAGGGATATTATTTTGAAATACATTGTATGGGGTGGATGTATCTTATAATATGTATACATATGTTAATTTTGATAATCTTTTATTTCAATGTTATTTCATATTATATATGTATGAGTGGATGATAAGGGGCGTTACACTTCTTTTCCGGTGAACACGGTCTTGGGCCCCACGAATGTGGCTGGGACCACCGTGTCCATAATTGTTTGGGAGAACGGCATTGGAAAGGCCCTCGGGGGCGTTGGTGGAGCCCGATCATCTCCCCCGCGGTCTCCAGCTTGCTGCATGTGGTGCAAATTTAAGCGTAGCTCCTCGTTCGCTCTGTGCAACTCCTCATTCCTGGCCTGTGAGGCGGCCAGGTCCTCCTGCATACGTGCCTGATGCGCTCTGGACTCTGCCACCGCCTCTTGAAGAGCGCGCATCGTTTCCATGAGTTGTGTCATGGTAACGCTTTCGCCCCCATTTGGTGGAACGGATACGTGTCTAGTATTCCTCATCTTCTGTGGTTTCTACTCTCACTCTCGTGTATGGGACCTTGTTTTACTCCGGCCCCACGGTGGGCGCCAAATGTTCTTGCCGGTTGACTCTCCTGTCGGTTGACTCTACGACACTCACACGCCTCCTTCCTCACCTTGATATGTGCTTGATTCTTGCGAAACAATCTGCACCTGCAAAAGAGAAAGGGGCACCCTAGAGGTCGTTTGCACTCCGACGCTCAAGTCAAGATGGGGTAAAAAACACCAAGTGTATTGAGTCTCTCTGTGTTTAGGTCTAGAAACTGCGTACCTTTGTGAAGTATTTCACTTTCCCTTATATAGTCTAGGGTTTACTGCGCTGCTAGCCCTAATTAGGGTTCACTGCGCTGCTAGTTGACTCTCCCATCAGTTGACTTTTACGATCACTTGCACCTTTTCTCTCTCCCCTTGGTTTGAACAACTGAACCTGCAAAGAAAGAAAGATGGGCGCCCTAGCGGCCATTTGCACTCCGACGCTCAAGTCAAGATTAAGGTAAGAAACATCAATGTATAGCAAAGAGTTCTAGTCTCAAATGCTGCGTACCTTTATGAATGCTTTGCTACCTATTTTATAGCTGTACTGACCAGTCCTCGGACGTGGAGACCTGCTGACGACAGCAAGCCACGTCAGCTAGGCCCTACAGCCATGTAGGCAGGGCCCCACAAGTGGCGTGGAATAGTGGGTCGATGAGTAATCAATTGAGTCGATCACCAGGGTAGGCTGATGTGTCTAGTGCAGGGTGATGAGTCCTCAGCAACAGAGTGTGACGAGGTGACATCGGTGCTAGGTGATTTGAATGACATGACCAGAACAGTTAAGATTGGTTCCCAGAGGGGGCCAATGCGAAGGGAAAACCTAGAGATAAGGTGAGGCCCAAATCACAAAGAACTTATGCGTGTGGCAGGGAAAGCACAGTTAGGTGCAGAGGCCTAAGGGGTCGAGTACTTATCAGAACTAGGGTTTCCCAGTAAAGCTACATGTGTGGCATGTGAACAGTAAAGGCACTCCCAAAACAGGTAGCCCCAGAGACTAGGTGCACGAGGAGGCACTCAGGTGGTCACCCTGTTAAAGTTTGCACTCTAGATAAGGAAACCTTATGTGCTAGATTACCCTAAGACTGGGTGATAGCGGCGCAAGGGTACATGTAGCAGCTCAAACTCTAGAAATGTGCCTTTCAATAACTGTATGTAGCTGAGATAAGTAGCCAACTGTGGATCCTTGGCTTGGTATTCTCCAGTGACCTGTCCTGTGACCAAGAGCGAGTCGCTTTTTGCCAGCAGGCGTCCCGCGCCCATTTCTTTCGCCAACCATATTCCCGCTATCAGGGCTTCATACTCTGCCTGGTTGTTGCTAGCTTTGAAGGCGAAACGCAGAGCCTATTCCATCAAGACACCATCTAGACCTTCTAGTATGACCCCGGCGCCGCTGCCCTACAGGTTGGACGAACCATCAACTGAGAGGACCCATTTAAATCCTGTCTCATTTTGAGGTGGAGCTGCCGAGGTAAGCTCGGCTATAAAGTCAGCCTAAACCTGACCCTTGATGGGGCCCCTGAGTTCGTATTGAATCTCGAACTCGGACAGCTCTACTGCCCAACAAACCATGCGTCTTACTACATCAGGCTTTTGCAGGACCTTGCGAATGGGGAGGTCTGTCATTACTATGATAGTAAAACTGTGAAAGTAATGACGTAATCTTCTTAACAAAAATACTACTCCTAGGGCCGCCTTTTCGATGACCTGGTACCGTATCTCAGGCCCCTATAGGACCTTTCTGACAAAATAGATGGGCCTTTGTACCTGTTCCTGGTCCTTGACGAGGACCGAGCTAATTGCTCGATCTGTGATTGCGAAGTAGAGGCGAAGTGGGAGGCCTGGCACCGACTTACACAGCACCGGAGGGCTAGCTAGGTACTCTTTTACTTTGAGGAAGGCCTCCTCGCATTCGTTGGTCCATGAAAATCTATTGTTTCGCTTGAGGCACTGGAAGTGAGGATACCCTTTTTCTCCTCCTATAGAGACGAAACATGAAAGGGCGGCCATCTAACCTATCAGTTGTTGGACTTCCTTGACTGTGGCCGGGCTCCTCATTGTCATGATGGCTGCGCACTTCTCTGGATTGGCCTCTATTCCTCGCTCCGTTAGTAAGAACCCTAGAAACTTTCCTGCCTCCACCCCGAATACGCATTTCTCAGGATTCAACTTTAAATTGTACCTGGTGATGGTCTGGAAGAGTTCCTCCAAATCAGTCACATGCTGACTCCTTTCCCGGGATGTAACCACCATGTCATCTACATACGCCTAGATGTTTCGACCCAACATTGGGGCGAGTATGCGGTCCATCAATCTTTGGTACGTTGCCCCTGCGTTCTTCAATCCAAAGGGCATTACCTTGTAGCAGTAGCTGGACAGTTCTGTCATGAATGTCATCTTCTCCTCGTCACGGGGGTGCATCCGTATTTGGTTGTACCCCGAGAAGGCGTCCAGAAAGTTGAGTAGCTTACAGCCTGACGCATTGTCGACCAAAGAGTCGATGCTGGGCAGAGGGTACGAGTCCTTGGGACAGGCTTTGTTGAGGTGAATGAAATCCACACACATTCTCCACTTGCCGCTTGCCTTCTTTACTAGTACCACATTGGCCAGCCACTCAGGGTACTGAATGTCCCTGATGTGGCCCGCCTTTAGCAGTTTCTGGGTCTCCTCTCTGATGGCCTGCCATCTTTCTTCGTTAAACTTCTGACGTCTCTGGCGCACCGGGCGGACCTGGGGGTCCAAACTCAGGTGGTGGCATAGGAAGTCGGGATCAATCCCTGGCATGTCGGCTACAGACCATGCGAAGGAGCTCAGGTGTCATGACAGAATAGCTGCTATCTGGTCCTGATCCTCCTGGCTCAAAGTCTTGCCAAGCTTGAAGGTCTTACCCTTGATCACCCATTCCAGCACCTCTCCCTCGGGCTCTGGTCTTCTGTCAGTGGCGACCTCTTCCGAGTCTGAATGCTCTCCAGCGGGTGAGTGGAACGTTACTGAGCATACCCCCCTCTTTGTTTTGAGGTTGTTTTCGTAACACTTCCTGGCTGTTTTCTGGTCAGACTTGATGGTGATGACCGTTCCCTCGAGGGAGGGCAGCTTCATCTTCATGTGCATTGACGAGGGTACCGCTCCTAACCTGTTTAATGCTGGCCTACCCAACAGAATGTTGTAAGCTGAAGGGGCGTTGACTATGAGGTACCTGATGTCCACAATGCGAGATTTCTGACCATCCGTGAACGTCGTCCGCAATTCAATGTGCCCCCTGACCTCGACTTGGTCTCCTGCGAACCCATACAGGCAGCCGTCGTATGGCCTCAACTAATCAGGAGACAACTGTAGCTTCTGGAAGGTGGACCAGAACATCATGTCTGCAGAGCTCCCCTGGTCCACGAGGACGCGGTGGACCCTTCTGCCGACAGTGACTACAGAAATCACTATCGGGTCATTGTCGTGGGGTACCACGTCCAGACGATCTGCCTTCGTGAAGGTCAGGTCGGGCTCTGGGAACTGGTTGGCCTCAAATTCCTGCACTGTCATAACCTCTCTAGCATATCTTCTTCTTTGGGAGGCAGTGCATCCTCCTCCTGAGAATCCCCCCGCGATGGTGTTGATTTCCCCATGAATGGGTACTTCATGCCCTTAGTCCCCTATCGGGGCTGCTACCACCATGTCTCCCTGTGATTCCTGCAGGTAAGGCGTTAAAAAACTGTTTCTTACCAGTTCATCCAGCTGATACCCTAAGGCGAGGCAATTCCCCAGGGTGTGACCGTGCGCCTGATGGAAATCACACCACTGGTTTTTTCGGGGCCCCAGTTTCTTATCAGACTTTGGGGGAGCCTTTAACCTACTTGCCACCTCTGGGAGCGTGATGAGTTCCTTGAGCCCGATTCTGAAGCTGTGCCTGGTAGGCTTGGGCCTCTTGGATTCATAAGGCGCGATCCTCGCCTTCTTCTCGATGACGGTGGCGTGGACCCTTGGGGGTTGAGCACGTCCCGTCGCGCGAGGTTTGGACATATCAATCTTCGCACGCTTTTCTGCTACTCGCTCTTCTGCTGTGATGTGAGCGACCGCCCTACACTAGATCTCATCGAACGTCCTTGCTGGGCATCGTATCAGAGCGTCACTAAATAGTCCTGGGAGGATTCCTCTCTCAAAGGCATGCACAATCAAGGCCTCGTCTTTGGTCTGCAATTTCACCACCAATGCTCCAAACCGGTTGAGGAAGTCTTTCAGTGGCTCCTCCTGGAATTGCTTCACATCAAAAAGTTTGATAGCCACAGGGGTCCGTGCCCGGTTGACGATGAACTGCTTCTTGAACAACTCCAAAAACTGCTCAAAGGACGTGATGTACCCGTCTGGGAGCCCCACGAACCAATTTAATGCCATTCCTACAAAAGTACCCATGAACAACTTACAGTGCATGGCCTCTGTGCCCCCCGAGATCATCATCTGGGTGTGGAAGGCCATGATATGGGCTTCTGGGTCTTCCATGCCTGTGAAGGTAATTTTTGGGATCACGAAAGACGCAGGTATCACTACCTCCATGATTTCCCGCGAGAAAGGCATCGGACGGGCTCTAACTAGGGGTGTGGCTCCTTGCTCTGTAACATCCCGCCAAAAACTATTCATATTTATATAATGAAAATAAAGGTAAACAAATAATGTTGAAGAGAACATAATTATATATATAAGTAATGAAGTTGCTCCTCACAGGGAGTTTAATACATAACCAGTCAAATGTTTTTCAAAACTTAACGAAATCAATCAAATACAACGAAAACGGCGGTCTCCATACATAAACCGGCGATCTCCTAACAGAAGACCCCAAAACAGGCGATCTGCTATCAGGACATAAATCTGGCGATCACCACCAAGAGATAGAAACAGGCGATCTCTTCCCCGGCGACCACTCACTAAGGAGCTCTACTTCCTGGAAGATCATCTGCTCCCGTGTAAAAATTACACGATCATCACAGTTTTAAGAGAAAAACAACCATAGAGCAGAACACGCAGGGTAAGCTATATATTTTAAAGAGAGTTTAAATATGAACATAAAAATCAGGATAAAACAAATTCAAGATACCCACATAAAACTATAAAGTTTCTCATTCCGTTCACCTGATCGCCAAGAAATCACACACTTTACAATATTTGCACAGAGTCATTCTATTTCACAAACTGCATCAAGTGTCTATCAATTTCAAGGTCCCTCATTTCTCACGTCAGACTACCACTGACTCAGCACACAAGACACTTGACACTACTTCCGAAAGACTCGTGCATTGATTAGACTCAGAGATCTGCACCTGTCATACTAAACAGCTGTAATGTTTCCCCAGCTACGCGCATCAACACAATCTCGATCTCAAGTTCATCATTCTCACAGTATGACAGGGTTAATCCATGGAACAGGCCGAGCTTGTTCTTTTTCACACGACTCACCCATTCATATGAACCTCCTTCGACTCTCACCAACTGAGTAACTTCCTCTATGTGATTCCATTATCTCAGCAGAGTCAGGATATCTCATTAGGAATCACCGATCAATGCACATCCTACACGATCTTACACGGTATTTTCTTTCCTGAAAATACTATGCCTTGATCCCACATTCACCACATTCAACACATCACATAACACTTAAAGGAATGATTTCAATCACAGCAAAACTCACTCCAAGGTTCTTATTTTCGAATATCTCATTTAAATCTCAAACAGTTTCAAAGCAACACCAAAAACAGGGAGTTCGCAAACAACGCCAAAACCGGCGATCTGGTTCAAAAACAAGGTATTTCGAAGTCTGTATTTAAAACCGGCGACCACGTCGCCCAAACACATAGAACAGAGCATTCACGAAGATGAAAACGAAACCGGCGACCACGTCGCCCTCACTTCAGAAACAGCTAATCTATGGCTTGTATTGAAAATGAAGGCTAGCTTCCCTTACCTGGACTTGCGCAAAACACCAGGAGCTCCGAAACCCAACGAAGCTTAAAGAATGCCTTGGCTCTGTTTTTGCGTCTGGTTTGAAGGACTTGCAGAGAACCTCCCAGGTGCTCTAATGGTGGTCGTCGCTCGTCGTACTCTTGTGTGAAGGTGCCAGAATCGCAGTGCGAAGGAGAGAATGGAGGAGAAGGGAGGTAAACTCACTCTTTCGCTCTTGAACAACTGCAAAGTTCCCCTCTCTCAGAAGTGGGTTTTTGCATCTTAAACCAGCTTGTCCACAAAAGCAGCTGCCACCACCCACTCTGCAGAGAAGTCTGAGTGTACATTTCTCTGAACAGTACGACCATGTTTGTCTCTTGCGCATGCCAACCACTTCCTGAACAGTACGACCGCGAGTGTCTCCTGCGCATGCCAACATTCTGATGTCACTATTCTGAATCATCCTTTTTGTCTACGTGGCGTACGTGCAGGACGTTCCATGCTGGGAGTCTGGGTCCCACCTTCTCTGTGTGCAACTCGACATCGCGCGATAACCTTTCGCCGATGACCTCTCGCGCGAAGACTATCCACCGATGACCTCTCGCGGGAAGACTATCCATCGATGACCTCTCGCGCGAAGACAATCCACTGATGACCTCTCGCGCGAAGGCTATCCACCGATGACCTCTCGCGCGAAGACAATCCACCGATGACCTCTCGCGCGAAGGCAATCCACCGATGCCTCATCCTGGCGGACGACCGATGTCTCCCCCTGGAAGATGCCCGCATGCCTCGCGCCCTGATGATGCCCGCATGCATCGCGCCCTGGCGACGTCTGCATGCCTCGCGCCCTGGCGATGACGTGTAGTCTAGGCGACCGGCGATTATGTACTAACAAGGAAATCTTATAATCTTCTAAACTACACTTTCCTTCCTTTTTTATTTTAAATAAAAACATACTTAGAATTCATTTAAAATATATCCTTTTATTCCAATTTAATTTTTCAGGTCCTTACATTCTCCCCATCAAGAAAAATTTTCGTCCCCGAAAATTGAATTACAAGGAAAAGAGGTATGGATAAGCTTCTCTCATGGGTTCTTCTAACTCCCAAGTTGAATCCCCCGATCTCTCATCCCACACCACTTTCACCATGTCGATGGTCTTGCCTCTGAGCTGTTTACTTTGCCGATCGTCAATCCTGACTGGTTTTGCTTCAAAGGACAAGTCATCCCTGATCTGCACATCGTCTACTTCCAGCACATGACTAGGGTCTGCCATGTACTTCCTCAGCTGTGATACGTGAAAGACATTGTGCAGATTCGCTAGATGGGGAGGTAGGGCGATCTCATAAGCCACTGGACCAATCCTTCTTAAGATCTGATATGGTCCCACGAACTTAGGGGACAACTTCTTTGACCTGATCGTCCGTCCTACACCCTTGGTTGGTGTCACTTTCATGAACACGGGGTCTCCAGCAACAAACTCCAAAGGTTTTCTCCTCTGATCTGCATAGGACTTCTGCCTACTTTGAGAAGCTTTCATTCTGCTTTGTATCTGTTGCACTTTCTCGGTCGTCTGCTGAATCAACTCTGGCCCAACCAAGACTGCTTCGCCCTCCTGGTACCAACATAAGGGAGTTCTGCATTTCCTCCCATATAGGGCTTCATATGGTGCCATCCCAATACTGGTGTGGTAACTATTATTATAGGTAAACTCCACCAGCGGCAACACCTCATCCCAACTTCCCAATTGATCCAAGACGCACGCCCTCAGCAGATATTCCAAGGACTGGATCGTTCTTTCTGACTGACCATCTGTTTGGGGATGATATGCAGAGCTCATCCTCAACTTAGTTCCCAAGCACTCTTGTAAGGTCTGCCAAAACCGTGAAGTGAACCTGGGATCTCTATCTGAAACGATGCTGGAAGGCACTCCATGCAACCTCACTATTTCTTGGATGTATAACTGTGCCAGCTTGGCCATAGGCATCTTCATATTCACTGGAAGAAAGTGGGCACTCTTCGTCAGCCTATCAATGATGACCCAGATTGCATCATGACCCTTTACCGATCTGGGTAAATGGGTGACAAAATCCATGGCGATGCTGTCCCATTTCCACTCAGGGATATCCAGTTGCTGTAACAACCCGCCAGGTCTTTGATGCTTTACCTTCGCCTTCTGACACGTTAGGCAGGTTGCAACATACTGGGCGATGTCTCTCTTCATGCCCGACCACCAAAATGACTCCTTCAAGTCATGGTACATCTTGTTCATGCCTGGATGAAGGTTAAGGCGACTCTTATGACCTTCATCTAGGATCATTTTCTTCAACTCTCCATTTGCAGGGATGCAAATTCTGCCATTAAATCTCAAGATCCCATCATCGCCCATCACAAAGTCTCTAGCCTGATCTGTCCCTAGCGACTCCACAGTACGCTTCAGACTAGGGTCCTCCAATTGCCTATCCCTTAACATCCCAAGGAAGTCATTAGTTATAGCCAACTTACTACAACTAATGTGATTTACGTGAAATTCTACCCCAAGGTTTAAGTCTCTGAACTGCTCGATCAGTTTCTGTTCTTCCATCATCATGGTGGCTACTTGTATTGATTTTCTACTCAAAGCATCTGCCACTACATTGGCCTTCCCTGGATGATACATGAGTTGAAAATCGTAGTCCTTTAGAAACTCCATCCACCTTCTTTGCCTCATTTTTAGTTCCTTCTGATCGAACAGGTATTTCAGGCTCTTATGGTCGCTGAACACCTGGAACCGAGCTCCATATAAATAGTGCCTCCAGATCTTCAAGGCAAATACTACAGCCGCCAACTCCAAATCATGCGTAGGGTAGTTTCTCTCATGAACCTTGAGTTGCCTTGAAGCATATGTAACCACTCTTTTCTCTTGCATCAAAACACATCCCAAACCCTGATGTGAAGCATCACAGTAGACGTCAAAAGGTCTTCCTACCTCTGGGATCACCAGCACTGGAGCACTGGTCAACCGCTCCTTTAGTTCCATGAAGCTCTGTTCACATCGATCGGTCCAAGCAAAAGGTTGGTCCTTGCGGGTCAGCTGTGTTAAAGGAGCCACTACCTTGGAAAAGTCCTCAATAAACCTCCGATAGTAGCCCGCCAACCCCACAAAGCTCCTTATCTCGGTGACTGTCTTAGGACGTTCCCACTGCAGCACGGCCTCTACCTTGGCTGGATCCACCGAGATCCCCTGGGCAGATATCACGTGTCCTAAGAAGTTGACTTCCTTCAGCCAGAACTCACACTTAGAGAACTTGGCATAGAGTTGCTTCTCCCTCAGTATCTCCAATACTGTCCTCAGGTGTTCCTCATGCTCTTCCTCGGTCCTTGAATAAATGAGTATGTCGTCTATGAAGACCACCACAAACTTATCCAAGAAAGGGCGAAAAATCCTATTCATGTAGTCCATAAACAGAGCTGGAGCATTGGTTACTCCAAACGGCATCACCACATACTCATAGTGCCCATACCGAGACCTAAAAGCTGTCTTTTGAACATCTTCAGCTTTTACCAAAATTTAGTGGTACCCCGATCTCAGATCAATCTTGGAGAACACCGAGGCCCCATGTATTTGGTCCATCAAATCGTCAATTCTGGGTAGGCGGTACTTGTTCTTGATGGTCAACTTGTTCAACTGCCTGTAATCTATACACAGCCGAGACCCTCCATCCTTCTTCTTGACTAGGAGCACTGGAGCCCCCCATGGAGATACACTGGGTCTGATGAGTTGTTTCTCCAGCAACTCTTCCACTTGCTTCTTTAACTCTACTAACTCGGCTGGTGCCATCCTGTAAGGTGCCATTGACACTGGTCCAGCTCCAGGTACCAAGTCAATAGAGAATTCCACTTCTCTCTTAGGGGGTAACCCAGGTACCTCTTCTGGAAATACATCCGTGAAATCTTTCACCACGTGTATTCTGCTTACGTCCCCTTCATTCTCCACTTCCAACCGAGCTAGCATCACGAAGCACCTTGCCCCTTCTTCCAACTCTGACCACCCGTGCTGAACTGATATCACCTCTGATTCTTGGGGGTCTGGAAACGCTACCTTCTGACTACCGCAGTCTATGAGAACGTGATTGGAAGCTAGCCAATCCATTCCCAGGATAACATCCAGGTCCTGAAGAGGTAGGCAGATCAAGTTCACTTTGAATCTGCGTCCCTCTACTATCACTGGACATTCGGGGCAAACTGTAGAGGTCGACACCTGTCCTGACGCAGGTGTAGAGACCAACAGTTCGGAAGGTAACTCCTTCACTAGAAGGCCCAACTCGGCTACACACAGGCTTGACACAAAGGAGTGTGTCGCTCCAGAATCAAACAAAGCTTTTACACCCCTACCAGCTATAAAACATATACCCTGCACGAGGTTACCTGACTGAGACGCCTCTGCTCCTGACATGGCAAACACTCTCCCTGTTGCCTGAGGTCTGCCCCCTTCGTTCCTCATCTGCTGAGAGCCACTGGGTTGGGTCGCCCCATTCCTGCTAGGGCACTCTCTAGCAACGTGTCCTGTCTTTTGGCAGGCAAAACATCTTCTCTCTGAAGTCTTCTTGAAGCATGCATTGGAGGCGTGTGGTCCACCACAATGGAGACACTTGTGTTTCCAAGGTTGCTGCTGCTGAAACTGGGGAGGCGCTGCTCCTGCCCGATATGGTGGAGGTCTCGCATAGGGCTTGCTTTGTGGGTGCTGTGCCTTAGCTTTCCCACTGGAAGAACCTCCTGGGTGTGACCTGATCACCCGAGAATCACCCTTTTCCAGGGTCTCCACCATCTTCGCCTTTTCTACTAAGGCGTGAAATTCCCTGATGCACATCGGGGCTATGGTCCTCTTCAGCCCATGCTTCAGCCCCTCTTCGAACTTCCTACACCTCCAGGCCTCGGAGCTCGCCTGGGTATCGAATCGGGCGAGGTACTCAAACCGAGCAGCATAGGCGTTTACTGACATATCCCCCTGCTCCAACTTTAGGAACTCAGCTTCCCTCGCAAACTTGGCACTGTCTGGGAAGTATTTCTCCAAGAACCTCACCCTGAAGCTCTCCCAATCCAATACATCCTCTCGGGCCTCCATCATCTGCTGAGCTCCCATCCACCAGAACTCAGCTTCTCCAGATAGCAGATAGGTGGCAAACAACAGTTTCTTCTCTTCAGGGCAGGAGGTCGCCCTAAAGATTTTCTCCAACTCTCTGACCCACTGATCTGCCTGATCAGGGGTAGCATTCCCACTGAACTTGGGTGGGTTGTGCCTCATGAACTCGGTCAGTCCCATCTGTTCTTGAGGCTGACCGACGTGGGAGTTTGTTTCAGCAGATCGAGCAGTTTCCCAGTGGTGCATCGCAGCTTGGTGATTCTGTGCCATCGCTGCATTCTGTTGTTGAATGGCAGTTGCCATCATCTCAATGGCCTTAGCAATCTGGCTCATCTCCGAAGAAGGTTGGGGAGGGGTAGAAGGTCTACGTGCCATCTCTCTTCGTTTCAGATTTTGAAACTATAGGTTTTCTATGTTCCCTACAACTACAAGAATGATATTGATAAGAAATCAATTCATTCAGGAGGTAACATATAGACCTTACAAAGGTCATCATCTCAAAATCATTAAGAATTTGAGCTCATCAACAGAATCATAATACTTATAACTTCAAACAAAACACCAGAACAGTTACTGGTGTACAATCATCAATCCAAACAACCACTTTCAGGCAATTACAAGAGCACTCAATAAATCACACCAGAATTCAATGTAGGCTAAACATCAAACCTTTGGAATTAAGATTAAGAATCATCTCGATCCAGTTATGAGTGTGCACCCTTATTACTTTATCAAGATCCTCTCATTCTTAATACCAAGATTTTCAATTAGGGCATACATTCACTAAGGCACACACAAAATTTCAATACCAAAAACGTTTTGAAAACCTTTCACTATAGTTGTTATTTAAAACTCAAATAGATTTTATGAGCAGAAGAAACACAATGGATCCACAGCCCTCAGGTCATCCTAAGGACGAACTGCTCTGATACCATTAATGTAACATCCCGCCAAAAACTATTCATATTTATATAATGAAAATAAAGGTAAACAAATAATGTTGAAGAGAACATAATTATATATATAAGTAATGAAGTTGCTCCTCACAGGGAGTTTAATACATAACCAGTCAAATGTTTTTCAAAACTTAACGAAATCAATCAAATACAACGAAAACGGCGGTCTCCATACATAAACCGGCGATCTCCTAACAGAAGACCCCAAAACAGGCGATCTGCTATCAGGACATAAATCCGGCGATCACCACCAAGAGATAGAAACAGGCGATCTCTTCCCCGGCGACCACTCACTAAGGAGCTCTACTTCCTGGAAGATCATCTGCTCCCGTGTAAAAATTACACGATCATCACAGTTTTAAGAGAAAAACAGCCATAGAGCAGAACACGCAGGGTAAGCTATATATTTTAAAGAGAGTTTAAATATGAACATAAAAATCAGGATAAAACAAATTCAAGATACCCACATAAAACTATAAAGTTTCTCATTCCGTTCACCTGATCGCCAAGAAATCACACACTTTACAATATTTGCACAGAGTCATTCTATTTCACAAACTGCATCAAGTGTCTATCAATTTCAAGGTCCCTCATTTCTCACGTCAGACTACCACTGACTCAGCACACAAGACACTTGACACTACTTCCGGAAGACTCGTGCATTGATTAGACTCAGAGATCTGCACCTGTCATACTAAACAGCTGTAATGTTTCCCCAGCTACGCGCATCAACACAATCTCGATCTCAAGTTCATCATTCTCACAGTATGACAGGGTTAATCCATGGAACAGGCCGAGCTCGTTCTTTTTCACACGACTCACCCATTCATATGAACCTCCTTCGACTCTCACCAACTGAGTAACTTCCTCTATGTGATTCCATTATCTCAGCAGAGTCAGGATATCTCATTAGGAATCACCGATCAATGCACATCCTACACGATCTTACACGGTATTTTCTTTCCTGAAAATACTATGCCTTGATCCCACATTCACCACATTCAACACATCACATAACACTTAAAGGAATGATTTCAATCACAGCAAAACTCACTCCAAGGTTCTTATTTTCGAATATCTCATTTAAATCTCAAACAGTTTCAAAGCAACACCAAAAACAGGGAGTTCGCAAACAACGCCAAAACCGGCGATCTGGTTCAAAAACAAGGTATTTCGAAGTCTGTATTTAAAACCGGCGACCACGTCGCCCAAACACATAGAACAGAGCATTCACGAAGATGAAAACGAAACCGGCGACCGCGTCGCCCTCACTTCAGAAACAGCTAATCTATGGCTTGTATTGAAAATGAAGGCTGGCTTCCCTTACCTGGACTTGCGCAAAACACCAGGAGCTCCGAAACCCAACAAAGCTTAAAGAATGCCTTGGCTCTATTTTTGCGTCTGGTTTGAAGGACTTGCAGAGAACCTCCCAGGTGCTCTAATGGTGGCCGTCGCTCGTCGTACTCTTGTGTGAAGGTGCCAGAATCGTAGTACGAAGGAGAGAATGGAGGAGAAGGGAGGTAAACTCACTCTTTCGCTCTTGAACAACTGCAACGTTCCCCTCTCTCAGAAGTGGGTTTTTGCATCTTAAACCAACTTGTCCACAAAAGCAGCTGCCACCACCAACTCTGCAGAGAAGTCTGAGTGTACGTTTCTCTGAACAGTACGACCATGTTTGTCTCTTGCGCATGCCAACCACTTCCTGAACAGTACGACCGCGAGTGTCTCCTGCGCATGCCAACATTCTGATGTCACTATTCTGAATCATCCTTTTTGTCTACGTGGCGTACGTGCAGGACGTTCCATGCTGGGAGTCTGGGTCCCACCTTCTCTGTGTGCAACTCGACATCGCGCGATAACCTTTCGCCGATGACCTCTCGCACGAAGACTTTCCACCAATGACCTCTCGTGCGAAGACTATCCACCGATGACCTCTCACGCGAAGACAATCCACCGATGACCTCTCGCGCGAAGGCTATCCACCGATGACCTCTCGCGCGAAGACAATCCACCGATGACCTCTCGCGCGAAGGCAATCCACCGATGCCTCATCCTGGCGGACGACCGATGTCTCCCCCTGGAAGATGCTCGCATGCCTCGCGCCCTGATGATGCCCGCATGCATCGCGCCCTGGCGACGTCTGCATGCCTCGCGCCCTGGCGATGACGTGTAGTCTAGACGACCGGCGATTATGTACTAACAAGGAAATCTTATAATCTTCTAAACTACACTTTCCTTCCTTTTTTATTTTAAATAAAAACATACTTAGAATTCATTTAAAATATATCCTTTTATTCCAATTTAATTTTTCAGGTCCTTACATGGTCCGCCGCAGCCCGCTCTCCTATCCTCCTTCTCAATTCTTCGTTTGCTCTACGTAACTCCTCATTAGCCGCCAATGAAGCATTCAAGTCTGCCCTAAACTGATCCTGCCTAAGGGCTTGGTCAGCGTGGGATGTAGCGAACACTTGCTGGAGGTTGCGGATGGTCTCCATGAGTTCCTGGATGGTGGTCGTATGATCACCCTCATCTCTTCCTGAACCACCTTGCCTCGTGCTCCTCATGTTGATTGATTCTACTGGTTGCTACTGTGGATGGGACCTAGTTTTAACGGGTCCCACGGTGGGCACTAAATGTTCCTGCTGGTTGACTCTCCCGTCAGTTGACTTTTACGATCGCTTGCACCTTCTCTCTCTCCCCTTGGTTTGAACAGCTGAACCTGCAAAGAAAGAAAGATGGGCGCCCTAGCGGCCGTTTGCACTCCGACGCTCAAGTTAAGATTAAGGCAAGAAACACCAATGTATAGCAAAGAGTTCTAGTCTCAAATGTTGCGTACCTTTGTGAATGCTTTGCTACCTGTTTTATAGCCTTTCTAGGGTTCCTGCCGCGCCTATCCTTGTATCCCTGCGTTCCCTCTTAGCGAATTTAGGGTTACCTTTTTGGGACTCCATCATACAATTTCCCTGTGTGTCTCGCGGCAGCCTTCCATTCTTGGAGTGCAACTCTCGTGGCAACCTTCCTTTCTTGGACTAATTAACTTAAGCGTGGGTGCTAGGACATAAACTGTAACCCTAGCGCCGCACTGCCAAATCTTCTGTCTTAAATTAATACACACGTGCCTTTTATGTATTTCTTCCTTATAAGGACAGATTCCCTACGTCAAAGTCTTACGTCATGATCCGATCGGTCATCGGTAGTCGATGACATCAGCAGCAGTTGACCACGTGGACCATTCACAGGGTGACACGTGGTAGAGGATAGCAGGTGAATCAGGGAGGCGATCACTCAGAATGGTAATCGCCTATCGCCTTGAGGATGAGTAATCGCCTATCGCCTTGAGGATGAGTAATCGCTCATCACCGGTATGGATCAGTAATCGCCTAGATTGCACATGATCGCCGTGTGTGAAGGTTAGGAGATCAGGTGGTCAGCAAGTCGCCGAAGGAGCACATCGCCGGGTGTTTGAGAAGACTTGGTTGCGCCCAGAGTAGCCTGTGTACTAAGCTACTCCCTGTGTGGATAACTTAGTCGCAGGAGCACAGTGGAAGTAACGTTTCAGCTGCAGGTACTCCAGATGGTGACACGTGTATGACCAGATGTTATCCACGTGTCAAGAGGAATAACCGTCAGGAGAGAGAAAGACTCAGGTATATATACGAAACTCTTAACGAAATTAAGGGGTTTTTTTACAGATTCTTACAGCTTACACATTTGAGAGTTTACAGTTACACACGAGTCTCACAGAGAGATTCAGATATAGTTTTGGTGTTCCTGTTGCCTGACTTGAGCGTCGGAGCTACAACGGCCGCCAGAGGCGCCGTCTGTGTGTTTGCAGGCAGCGCTTAGAGTTCCAGTGGTGGTTCTTGGAGCGTTCCTGCAGAACAAAAGTGATGCAAGTCAAGACCACTTAAGGATGACCAAAGATGTTATATATAAAGGGTCATCTCAACAATCAAAAGAAGACTTCACAAAAATAAGAAAGGGCCATATTCCAAAGCACTTAAAGTTCTTCTTACTAGTCTTCTTAAAGAGTAGAACATTTTTGTAAATAATTGGGTTCTCTTGAAGAATCCAAGTAGTAGTATAAATAAAGAGGGCCCAAGCCCAAGAAGCCCAAGCCCAAGAAGCCCAAGCCAAGAAGCCCAAGTCAAGTGGGGCCCAAGCCCAATCCATGAGCATCAATAGGAGCAAGGCTAAAGCTTTGGGAAATAAGCATGAATGGATGTATCTCTTTTGTAATTTCTTTTGTGTAGTTTTTAGTAGAGCATTAAAGGAAGGTGTAGATATTAAAATAAGGGGTGCTAATGTACAAAAACAAGTCACACCTTCCATGTGACATAAAAAGTAGGTGTAGGTGTAGTTTTAGGAGGTGCCAAAGTAGAAATCAAGTCACACCTCCCTTGTGACATGTGTTTTGGCTCCAAATTCAAATGCTTCTTATTTGAATTTTCCCACTTTAATTTCAGCCCTCTCACACTATAAATAGAGGTGCTATGCTCATGTAAAATAAGATTGAATTTAGAGTAAAGTTACTATACACAAATTTGTGTGAGTGTGAGAATTGCTTTCTCCTTTCTAGTCTCATCTTGTGAGTTTTGGGAGCTCTCAAGTGGCGGCAAATCTGCACTTATCTTGGATCATCACCTCTAAGTGGCGTGTCCATTCCCAATCCATGGCTACAACCACATAAGTTTCATCTTCTTTCATCTTCCATAGTCATTTCAATCGGTAGTTTTGATTCTATGTCTTGTTCTTGAATTTCAATCGATTCTTTTGTTTCAATTTGTGTTTCCATTCTGTTTTTTGTGTTTAAATTCTGCACCTATTCTTTTTTTGAGTTCAGCACCTTGTTCTTCATTCATTCATCACCATTAATTGTGTTTTAACCTTGGACCTTTGGAAATGAACCTTCACATCTACTTTACACTTGTTAAGTTAATGTCCAGTGGGGATTTTCCTTAGGTGACTCACTCTAAATTGCTAAGAATCTTGATCCTAATTCTAAGAAAGTGTCACAAATATAATGAACCTAAAATCAACTCACATCAAGAAGGCTAGACGAAGGAGTGACGAGGCAATCCTCCACGTTCGAGTCAAGCGGCAGGATCACGTCACATAGAAATCCTGCCTGCGTGACATATCCACGAACCTGATTTATATTCTTACACGTGTGATTCTCTGGGCCCCTCTATGGGTCCCATCATACCGACCTCTCCTTTGCCAACCTCTCGCTCAGTGGCCGATGTCCGAGGTCTAGCCACTACAACGACTGTGGATGAGACCTAGTTTTATCGGGCCCCACGGTGGGTGCCAAATGTTCTCGCCGGTTGACTCGGTCGTTGTTGACTCTAAGGCAAACGGTGGCTCTTCCTATCTCGCGGTGGTTCTGCGACTTCCAGTGACTCCGTTGAGAAAAAGGGGGCTCTTCCTGTAATTGCACTCCGACGCTCAAGTCAGTACAGGACAAGAAACATCAAATAACTAGAGTATCTCAAGCTAAGAGTGTGTAAGAAACTCTAAGCTTGCAAAAGACTGTGTCTGTGTATGAAATTGTGTTTACCTTGGGCGTTACCCCTTTATATAGTTGTTTTAGGTTACCTGCTGCATACATCCTCTTGTCCAAGTGTTGTCTCTAGTGAATTTAGGGTTACCCTTTTGGGATTCTAACGCACAATCTTAGTGCAACTCCCGTGGCAACATTCCTTTCATAGAGTGCAACTCTCGTGGCGACATTCCTTTCCTGAAGTGCATAACTTAAGGTGTGGCTGCTAGGGTTTCAGGGCATGTCCCAACGCTCCCAACCTAAACTTGTCTAATAACTTAATATCGCACGTCCCTTCAAACCTTCACGTGCCTTACATGCGTTTCTAAGGATAATTCTATTGTGTCAGAACCTTACGTCTTATACACATTCTGCATGCATGGCGTATCTATGAATCTAGTTTCATGCCTTGACACGTGTAATTCTGTGGACCCTTCTGTGGGCCCTACCATGCCGACCTCTCCTGTGCCAACCTCTCACTTTGCCGACATCCGAGGTTTGGCCACTACATTACAGATGCCATAAGCTTAGTGTAGAAGTAGATTTTAATTTTCTTGTCAAAATTAGAATAGGAAAATTATTTGTAATTTTTCTTAGAATTAATTTTGGCACCTAAAACCAACCTAGGTTTAATTAGGGTTTCTAAAACTCCTAAATTAAACCTAGTCCGGTCAAGAGAGCACATATTTAACACATGTGCCATGAGTTAAATGTGCTGCACACATGATATATATTTTACATGTGATAAATGTTTTACAACACATGTTAAATAAGTTTCATGAGCTACATGTGCTCTTAAGAATTAGGCGCCACTTTTTCAAATGGGATTCATTTGAATCTCCCTCCAATTTCATTTGAATTTTCAACCCTTTAAACACTATAAACAAGAGGGCTTGGCTCATGTATTCTCAAGATTAATTTGAGTGAAATTGCTACCAACTTTGTGCCAATTATCACTCTTGTCTCCTACCTCTAGGATAGACACCTTTAGTCTTCATTCTTCATCTTTTCCAAGTTAGATGGCCTCACCACTCACTCTCCACACCTAACACTTCATCTTCAAGGTTTCCGCAGCTCCTAGGAGTGCCTTGCACGTTTCAATTCATGAATGCTTCCGCTAACCACTTCCAATATCAAAATCAAGCTCACGGATGATGATACAACTCCATCACTAATGTTTATGAGTCTCTCATGAGAAGTGTAGGAGGTGGTTTCAGAAAGAAGGTTCGGCCCATGGGTATAAGGTTTTGTAATCTAGTGCAGGTTGCATCTATACACAATCACACGAAAAAACGAAACTACTTAGACCCAACATAGCAAATGAAGCAAGCAATTCAGAGCATGGCAGAAAAACAATATATATATATATATATAAATACAAGTGGCATGTGATGATCGATGTATGAATGTATTAGCAGCTCAGACATTAGACCCGGCCAGAGTAGGCATTATATCAATATACAGATGAGATTGAAGAAGGGAAGTACCTTGGATGATCGTGAAAAGGGTAGCCTTGATAAGAAGCGCAGTAAGTTCGAGCGGTAATGAGAGATGAAGAGGGTTCAAAGTTTTGGTGTGATGAAACAATGATCCAAAATGAGGGTTTAAGAGTGGGGGGAATTTGAAATGCAAGGATTTCCCTCGCCTATGAGATTGTGCAACGTGTAGGCATTTGATCGCGTGTAACCAAAATGTCTTTTCAGAAACGCTTCGTGCACCGCACCTCACCTACTCTGAGAAACGGTCACATCAGTTGTCAAAAGACGCTCAATAGACTCTTCGCCTGATTGAGCTCAACTCAAGCCTGGGGGGCTTGTGTTCTGTACAGAGCTCGACAACGTAGTATATGTGAGAAGTAGTTGTGTACTCGAGAAGGTAAAGGTCAGCTCGAATGTTGGGCCGAGTTGACATCTATGTGGTTGGCCCAATTTCAGTGAGAGGCCCAATGCGCATGGCAAGGATGTAGTACGAGATACCCCCTTTGTTTTTGCGCTTAGAGATATATATGATGAATAATGATAATTATTGATATAATTGTTGATATATTTGTTGATATATTTCGGTTACGAGCAAAGCTTGTTGATAAGTTGTTATTGATCCTAAAGAAGATAGGGACATATATGAGAAATAGAATGTTTGCCTCCAGTGAGCACCTAAAGATGACTGGTGCCCGTGGTAGGCCGTTTCTTCTGTTAAAGATAGAAGATAAATGTGTTTATTTTCTGTTATTATTTGGTTCTCTTAGACGAGAGTTGCTGTGTGTAGATAATGTGTCTATAAAAGGGACATGAGGCTCCCAGATGAGGTACGCTGGTTTTTGCACACTAAACTGAGTTTTATTGTTGCTTGTGTAAGCCCTTACTAACTTGAACGTCGGAGTGTGACCGGCCGTTAGGGCGCCCTCTGTCTTAACAGGAATAGTATCCAGATAGCCAGGGAAGGTGCGGATTCCAGCAAGAGGCAGACGGGATTTGAGCTTGCCTGCTAAGGTCCATCGACAACTAAGTTAACTGACGAGAACAAATTTAATTAGGTTTGAGGTCACAAAACCATTTGATTATCATTCATTGAAATTCATATTAGAAAATATTATCTATTCAGTAGCAGCATAATATTTAATTTAATTGCTAAGCAAAATGAATGTCTGCTTTTTTAAAATAGATCTTCTCTTAACAAGTTTATGAAGTACTATCATTTACACATAAACGCCTTAAGAAGCACGAATAAATAAAAAATAATAATCATATATATTATTATTTATTATTATTATTGTTGCTACTGTTAGAGAAAATTATATTAACTTCTTTATTTAGATAATATTACACCTCATCCTTTAAGGAAATTATTTTTGTTAAAGTTGTGAAATGAGGTACTTATAATTATATACTTAATATTTTTGTTTTTCTTATCAAATTGAAAGGTAGAAGCATGTTTTTCCAAACTATATGTTGAAGAAAACTCAAAACTGGTACACTCATTACTATGTAAAGATGCGTTAAACAAAATGTGCACTTCACATAATAACTCCAGGTTAAAAAAACACTTTCTTTAAACTAAAATTTTGTAATTGTTTTACAATAAGTATAGTATTGATTATAGGGAAGAGAGTAATTTATTATTAGAAAAAATATCTACTTTTATGTATTTGTTGGTTTATGAATTATCTTTATTTGATCACAACAAAATTGATGTAGGTGCATTTCTATTCTAAGTTAACTTTAAACCACTATACCTAAATATGATTATGATACACGTTACCATCAAGTTAAGCAGTTTGTGGTTTAACTAGCTAGTCATCTATGAGTTAGTCCGTTACCTACTGCAAAAGTTGAATTAACATTGATAAAATAAAATTAAAATAAAAAAACAGGCGCGCAGAAGAGAGACCAGAAGGTGACAAGTTGTTACTTACCCAATGTTGGTTTAATCTTGGCTTTCAAACCAAACATGATGTGCACCCATCAATGTCTTCCTACCTCATATATGTTTGTATATCACCCTAAACTTTGAAAGCCATAGCTCAACAATACTTTATTTTGTGAACTAAGCAATTAGGATCCTTCAAAACAACCTTCTGCTTCCTTAGTCTATGCCATTTTGGATGAAATTTTAGTCCCTTTTAATTTGCTATGTTTGTTTGGTTTATCTTTCAAAATCATCTGTTTTAAATAATGGAGAAAGTTTATTTACCTTTTAACCTACAGTTCAGCTACTTGTTTATCTAACACATTTAAATTATCGTTATCATTCAAAATCTTGATAAATTAAATATATTAAATAAGAAAAATATATCTTCAAGTTATTATAATTTTACGTCCTTCAAATTACTTCAAATTTTATTACAATCTGTGTTATAAACACTTAGAAGATATGAGAATTTGAGAGTTTTAGATAAGCAAGGGAAAGACTAATTTTCTTTACTTAAAAAATGGAGAGACATCATTGGTTAAAAAAGCCTAAGAGAAAAAAAAAGGCTTATAAGTAATCAGTGAAGAAAAGTGAAATTAACTTAGAAAAAGATTAGGGTAATTATGAAACTCAATCATTTCGATTACCATTAATAATCTAAAGACTGAGATTGTCATTTTTAGTTAATTTGTCACATTAACCACGGGTTTCTTTTCATTCATTTTTCAGATATATGAGTTCGCAATGTCCCTCAAACATATTTAAGAAGAGCCTCATGTTAATCAAGAGACAAACCACTCTCTATATTAAACAAGATAGTCCAATATTTCTTGTCAAGAAAGAAAAAAATAATAACAACATTAATCAGAATAAAAAAAAATCTTGTATAACTGACCAAAGAGCATAACTCAAGTGACATAATTTTATTGATCAAATACAATATCATTTTTCTCTGACTGGGTACAGTGTTCGAGTTCTTGCATTCTTATGGCCTTTAAATAATGGTTGAAAATTTGAGAAGGGTTGAAGGACGCTTTGGAATGTAGCTGAGGGTTTGGACGGTGTTGGAGACTTAAGGCAATATTGTTTTCTTCCTTTTAAAAATCAGCAGAGAGCATGAAGTGTCACTCGTTGTTTTTTGAACGCTTGAGTAGGAGAATTTTTTTCTTTTTGTGAGAATAAGGTGAAATACTCTTGTAAGGCTTTAAGTAATTTGTAGAGTCTTTATCAGTTTATCTTTCTATAAGGATTAAAACACTCCTTAAATATTTTATATTAATTTAATATATTAATTTTTTGCTGATTAAAAAAAAAACCTACTAAGCTAGTCTTCATAGACATAGATCTCTTTTGACTTGTGTAAAAATTAGAAAACACTGACAATAAAATGTTGTACATATGACAAATGCTATGCTTTGGTCTTGCCCGCAATAAATATTTACCTTTGTTATATTTTATGTGATTCTTAAGGAATCAAAGAATGCAATTAATATTCTAATTTTATAAATGAATTATATAATTTTGTAATGTATTCTTTATTCTTCTAATTATCAACTTATTTGTTCTTATTACATCTTACGTTGTATTTCATAGTTTCATCTTGAATGTATTATCTATTTTGTTTATGGCAGGGGTGTTTGGTTATCATTTTTTTACCAAACTCTTGCTTTTTTTTGAGTTGTAGGTTTGGAGGGTAGGTTTTGGTAAAAGAAAAATGATAATTTGACAACTCTTAGAGTTATATACAACTCTTGATATGATGGGTTTATAAATAAATATATAAAGGGTAAGTTTGAAGTTAAATGATATGAAAAAGTATTAAAAGAATAGTATTAAGAATTGTAATGTGGTTGTATAAAAAATTGGATTGTAAATGTATCATTACTCTTGTTAGAAACTTATTTTTGTATGGAGCAATGATATATTAACACCCTGCTTCACTGTATAACCTCTAATTGATGAAATAAAAAAATGTATTTTTGTCATTTTGTACAAAAATGGAAATTTTAAACAAAGAATAGAGTTGTATATTGAAACAAGATTGTCAATGTATCTTTTTTTTTTATAAGAGTTGAAACACGTTTAAAATTCTTCATCTAATTTAATTTATTTGTTGTTGATAAAAAAAAATACTTCCACCATAAAAAAAATTGAAAAAAATATAATGCATGATTAATTTTATAAAACAAATATTAATTTATAATACTTTTTGCTCTAAAAGTTATATAAAGCGAAATATTCTGGCTTTAATGTCTAGATACTCTGAATATCATACAGGATGGTTGACAATTAAGGGATGCTAGTAAAAAGGGTGTTTAAGGCCCAAAATGATGAATCAGGTTTTGTAACTAAACAAAATTACCATACTTTAATAAGCTAAGTTTCTAGATGAAACTCAGTTAGTGGGAAACAGATATAAGTTTGGAAGTCAAAACACAACCAATCCAAAACTATTTTATCATAACAAATATATGTGTCGAAAGAAGGTTGATGAATAACTTGCATCCGAAAATACAGCGATTCCCATTATACACTACTTTATGTGACATGCAAGATATCATGGATAAGCTAGTTTAATTTGGTGTTTTAAGTCTTAATTTCAAAGAATGCCTCCATCACTCACCTAACCAAGTTAAAACGACGTGGTAGCAATGCCCGTTTCGATCTATATAACTGTGGGTTGGCGAGTCGTTTGTGAATGCAACACAGAAGGAGACATAAACAAGTACGACAAACTAAGACACGGAGAGTGTAGAGAGTATTCAAAGTGAGAAAAATGGATTCTCGTTTGGCTCGAATCATGCTTCTCATGGCTTGCATTTTTCCAGCTTTGGTCCAGTGCAGAGTCAGGCACTACAAATTTCATGTAAGTAAACCATTCTAATATCTTGCCTTTTTGCGTTGTGTCCTGTATTTTCATAATCTTATTTTATATAGCTTATGACTAATATCATATTTGGAAATTTATAACTAATAAATATATAATGATATAGAAGTTCTCCTAGTTTTTAAGCACCTAATAATCTCCTTTTTATAGTAGATGCATGCTTAAAGAATAATAATATATTCTATATCCAATCATCTTCCTCTCGTATCAAGTAATTTTCTATCAAGTTCTTGATAAAGATGGGGTACGATTTTGGCAGAGGTTAAGATTATTTTCTTTTATTAAACTTAGAATAATGTTGTGACAACTGCGAAAGCAGCTTAGGATTATATTTCCTTCCATGTTAGTGCAATTATATGTTTCAATTATTCATCCAAATTATTTAAGCCGAGTTAATGGGTAGTTTATATACACACATATAAATCCTAAATCATATATACCCGACTGCGTACTTGGTGCAAAAATAAGCTATCAACCAGAGCAGTCGCTAATAAATAATCATGGCTCCAAAGTGATTAAGTTAAAGTTAAATTTTTATTGACATATTTTACCTAGTAAAGAATATTTACATGTTTTAAATATCATATTATAAAATTAAATTACTGATGTAATCAATTTCTAAATAATTTTGTACGCATAATTTAACTAATAAGAATATAAAATTTAATGGTTGAATTAATTGAATTTACATTTTATAAAAAGTTATTAAAGGTATAGTTAATAATCCTATATATATATAATCTAAGATGAATGGGATTAGTAATATTATTTATAGCAATATAAGTTCTGTTTTTCTTGGTATCTAGACATGGTGCGCAGTGCAGGCATCTTGTAATCATATTAGTTTTGAAAGTTTAACCTCACCTAAACATAGTCCTTAGTAGATGCCAACAATATTGTCACACCATGGAACACAAATGAGTATATTTTAGAATTGTTGTGACATGGAAGGTAGAGGTACAAATCAGCACCTAAAGATAGTGAATCGGTCTATTTTTCCAACCACTTGGATGCTGTATTATAGTTTCTTTCAGAGGATTAGCTAAGCTTGGTAATAATGGGTGCAGGTGGTGGCCAAACAAACCCCTAGATTGTGTTCAAGCAAATCTATTGTCACCATTAATGGGAAGTTCCCAGGACCAACTCTTTACGCCAGAGAAGATGACACAGTGCTGGTCAAAGTCATCAACCAAGTCAACCACAACGTTACCATCCATTGGTGAGACATCATATATTTTATTTTATTTGCTTCAAGTTCTAAAAAGTATTGCACAAAAAAAAGAAGAAGTAATGGGCATTATTTTAAACAATAACTCCCTCCAATCAACACAATCTTCAAATTCAATGCTGATTGAAGTGAATGTGCCATCTTGGTAGGCATGGTGTGAGGCAATTGAGAACTGGTTGGGCAGATGGACCAGCATATGTCACACAGTGCCCAATTCAACCAGGACAAACCTATGTGTACAATTTCACCCTTACAGGGCAGAGAGGAACACTTCTTTATCATGCACATGTTAACTGGCTAAGGTCAACTCTCCATGGTGCTTTGGTTATCTTGCCAAAGAGAGGTGTGCCGTATCCTTTCCCAAAGCCAGATGATGAATTGGTTGTGGTATTAGGTAAGCAAAAGCAGTACCCTTCAAATTGTACTATTTACCAAGTTAATTGGTCTAAAGGTCTACACATAGTTAAGTGCCATTACCTGGAATTCATATTAAATTCACTGTGGTGATACATTGTAGGAGAATGGTGGAAATCTGATACTGAAGCTATTATCAATGAAGCACTCAAATCAGGATTGGCACCAAATGTCTCAGATGCTCATACCATTAATGGCCTTCCAGGGACAGTTACCAATTGTTCTTCAAAGGGTATTTTTTTCTGTTCAATTTCTATTCAGTAATAACATATTTTCCCTGTCACTCAATCAATAATCTAGTACAATATATCATTTAACGTAATTGTTGTAAAAGTTAACAAACTTAACATAAAGAGTAATTAATGATTAGATGATAGCAAAAAATTAACCTATCAGCTATTTATTCTTAAATATTTTCATTATGCTCAAACTAAGCTTTATTTGTTTTCTTTTTTGGGGAATATGTGCAGATGTTTACAACCTGCCCGTGGAGGGTGGAAAAACCTACCTGCTGAGAATTGTCAATGCTGCACTCAATGAGGAGCTCTTCTTCAAAATTGCAGGCCACAAGCTCACAGTGGTAGAAGTTGATGCCACATATGTAAAGCCTTTCAAGATTGAAACAATTGTGATAGCCCCTGGCCAAACCACCAATGTCCTTCTAAATGCTGACCAAAAATCTGGCAAGTACTTGGTGGCAGCTTCTCCTTTCATGAATGCTCCTGTTGCTGTGGACAACTTGACTGCCACGGCAACATTGCACTACACAGGCACGCTTGCCACCACCCCCACAGTTCTCACTACCCCACCTCCAAAAAATGCTACCCAAGTTGCTAACAACTTTATAAGCTCTCTTAGAGGCCTTAACTCCAAAAAGTACCCTGTCAATGTCCCACTAACAGTAGATCATTCACTTTTCTTCACTGCTGGGTTGGGGATTAACCCATGCCCATCTTGCAAAGCTGCAAATGGGAGCAGGGTGGTGGCTTCTATCAACAATGTGACATTCCTTATGCCAACCATTGCCTTACTACAGGCACATTATTTCAACATCAAAGGGGTGTTCACCACTGATTTCCCTGCCAATCCACCACATGTTTTCAACTACTCAGGGCCTGGACCAGCCAATTTGAATACCGTAACTGGCACAAAGGTTTACAAGCTACCATTCAATGCCACAGTTCAGGTTGTTCTTCAAGATACTGGAATCATTGCACCTGAGAACCACCCAGTCCATCTTCATGGGTTCAATTTCTATGTTATTGGAAGAGGAGTAGGCAACTACAATCCCAATACTGACCCAAAGAACTTTAACCTTGTTGATCCTGTTGAAAGGAACACGGTTGGAGTACCAGCTGGAGGATGGACTGCAATTAGATTCAGAGCAGATAATCCAGGTAAAAATTCTCAATCTCGTAGACAACGAATGAATCAGCTTAATTTGTACACTCTAAAAATGGGCTCGAAAAACATAGGGAAAATTACATTGATCTACTCTGAAGGTAATTATTTTGAAGCCAACAAAATAACTAACATTATAGGATCAGATGCAATGTAAAGTCTTTGCAGGGTCTATTGGATTACTCGTGAATCTTACATAATAATGTTTTTAATTCCTTGTGTTCGATAGGAGTTTGGTTCATGCACTGCCACTTGGAGGTGCACACAACATGGGGACTAAAGATGGCCTTTTTGGTGGAGAATGGCAAAGGTTCTAAGCAATCAGTGATAGCCCCACCAAAAGATCTTCCCAAATGCTAATGTGTCAGTCAGTCAACAGTTAATTATACAATCTACAAACCCTTCCATTGCTGCAACAAAAAAAGAGCTTTGGAGGGATACAGAGAAGCCAGGCAAAAGAAGAAGAGTGAGTGAAAAGAAAAGATTATTTAATAAGCGAATGCCCGAATTTTTTTCTTTGAGCAACTAGGAGAATTTGTTTAAGCACGTTCAATAAAATGGAGCGAGCATTTGTTTTGGTTTCGTCTTGCAAATTCAACTTTTCAAGACACCCTCTGTATGTATTGGAATCAACAAGTGTACGCTCTTGTTTGCTTCATGAAATACAAAAGGGTTATTTACATCGTTAAATCGTTGATTATTTTGGCTGATTTTAGCTTTCCGTAAGTGTTTGAACGAAGAATGTCATTTTAAACGAAGTAGTGAGGGTGGAAGTATTGATGGTCCTAGACAAG
The DNA here is from genome assembly GCA_013389735.1 of Phaseolus lunatus. Taxonomy (NCBI): domain Eukaryota; kingdom Viridiplantae; phylum Streptophyta; class Magnoliopsida; order Fabales; family Fabaceae; genus Phaseolus; species Phaseolus lunatus. The sequence goes on along the minus strand of JAAFYQ010000082.1, from coordinate 144,714 downwards.
ATTCTAATGGTCATTGATGCCATAATTAGCCAGTAGAAAACAGTTTTAACTTAATTATCCATCACAAGTTTAATCAACTACTAGCTTGAAATATACTTATATAAAGTTGAGAAGAAAAAAAATTTACCGCCAAATAATCATATCTAACTCAAGTCTAGATGGAGCGAGCATACCCAATAAATGTGATATAGGAATGAGGAAAGGGTCAGAGATTGATTTGGTTCTTTTCTTCTATGCCAAAGGTGGATTAAGTTTGAGTTTTTTTTTTTTTTTTTTTATAGGAATGAAAACAACAAAACAGAAAAAAAGAAAGGACTCATGAATCCTAGCCATGGTCATAAAATGTGACAGTGGACTCATACCTTCAAGGCCCACTAGTAAAATATCAAAATCCGCATGGTTAAAAGATTATATCTAGAAAGTTTTGTCTAGTTGTAAAGATTTTTGAAAATCTTTCGATTATTACTTTCTGATAGTAAATAGGTCAGTTGTTCACCAATGAAAAGGGTCTTTATAAAACCTCTAAAAAAGGATATGTGTATGGAATGTTTTATCTTATTAGAATGAAGAATTTTCAATGTCTCTCCTCCTTTCTTCTCTTAATTTTTATTTGTGACAGTGCGTTTTGTTCTTAGGGTTACTCTCTGTATCGACCAGTCCTCGGACACCGAGAACAGCTAGTAAAGGGTAAGCCACGTCAGCTGGGTCCCATAGCAGGGGTCGAAGCCACCTGGGATGGACCCCGCAAGTGGCATGGACTAGCAAGTGATTAGTCATCAGCGTGTCCCCAAAAGAAAGGGTGATTAGTCATCAGCGTGTCCCCTAAAGAAAGGGTGATTAGTCATCAGAGTGATGATCACCAGAAGAGGCTGATGTGTCTTCGTCACTCCACAGGTTGAGGAGTCCTCGGCAACAGAGTGTGACGAGGTGACATCGGTCGTGGGTGATTTGAACAACGTAACCAGAACAGCTTGAGAAGGAACAACAGATTCTTGTGGACCCCAGAATGTGAGCAGGCTTTCATCAAGCTCAAAGAGTATCTAGCCAGCCCGCCAGTCTTGTGCAAGCCTCAGCTTGGCTCACCCCTGCGGCTGTACTTTGCAGTCACGGAGAGGGCGGTAAGCTCAATATTGGTCCAGGTGTAACATCCCGCCAAAATACTATACAAATGTATATAATGAAAATAAAGGTAACAAATAGATTCTATGAACAAAATATTATATATATGAAATGTAGTTTCTCCTCACAGGGAGTTTAATACAAATTCGGTCAAATTTTTCCAGAAGCATAAACAAAATGCAGTAAAAAAAAACGAAGCAGGCGATCTCCTATCGGAAGAGACCGATCTCCTATCGAACGAGGCCGATCTCCCATCGGAGGACCCAAAACAGCCGATCTGCTTCCGGCGACCACTCCCTAAGGAGCTCTACTTCCTGGAAGATCATCTGCTCCCGTGTAAGTTATACACGATCATCACAGTTTTAAAAGAACAGCCACAGAACCAAAACACGCAGGGTAAGCTATATAATTTAAAGGAAGTTTAAATCATGAACATGAAAATCAAAGTAAAACAAGTTTCAAAATATCCATGTAAAACGTAGAGTTGCTCATATCATTCACCTGATCGCCCAAAATCACACATTTCACAACATTCACCCATAGTCATTCCATTTCACAATACTGCATCAAGTGTCTATCAAAATTCAAATTTCTCATTTCACCTGTCAGACTTTCCACTAACTCACCACACAAGACACTTGACACTACTTCCGGATTGACTCGTGCGTTGATTAGACTCAGAGATCTGCACCTGTCATACCACACCACTGTGAAATCCACACAGGGTCGCTGTGAATCCACACAGCATGCGCATATATCATCTCAATGTCAATAGTTCTCCTGGTATGACAGGGTTAATCCATAGGACAGGCGGAGCTCGTTCTTTTTCACACGAGACACCCATCATATAGACCTCCTTCGACTCTCAACAACTGAGTAACTTCCTCTACGTGATTCCATTACCTCAGCAGAGTCAGGATATCCCCTTAGGAATCACCGATCAATGCACCTACTACAAGATCTTACACGGTATTTTCTTTCCTGAAAATACTATGCCTCGATCCCACATTCACAGCATTCAAAAACATCATACCACTCGAGTAATTGATTCAAGTCACAGCAACGAATCATTTCAAGGTTCAGATCTTCGAATATTTCATTTAAATCTCAAGTAGTTTCAAAACAACACCCAAAAACAGAGAGTTCACAAACAACGCCAAAACCGGCGATCTAGTTCAAAAACAGGGTGTTTCGAAGACTGTATATAAAACCGGCGACCACGTCGCCCAAGCACACAAACAGAGCATTTTACGCAGATGAAAACAAAAATGGCGACCACGTCGCCCTCACTTCAGAGATAGCTACACTATGGCTTGTATGGAAAAAGAGGTCTAGCTTCCCTTACCTGGACTTGCGCAACCACCAGGAGCTTCGAAATCCAACAGAGCTTGAAGAATGCCTTGGCTCTATTCTTGAGTCTGGTTTTGAAGGAGTTGCAGAGAACTTTCCCAGGTGCTCCAATGGTGTTGCTTCTCGTCGTACTCTTGTGTGGAGATGCTGAAATCGCAACGCGGAGGAGGTAACTGGAGGAGAAGGGAGGGAACTCACTCTTTCTCTCGTCGAATACAACAATGTTTTCTTTTCTCTCAGCAGTGGATTTTTTGTAACTTAAACCAACTTATCCCTCCAAAAGCAGCTGCCACCACCTACTCTGCAGGGAAGTTTGCGTGCACGCTTCCCTGAACAGTACTACTAAGCGTGCCTCTGCGCAGGCTACGCTCTGAGGTCACTATTCTGAACCACTCTTTTGTCTACGTGGCGCGCGTGCAGAACATCTCTTGCTGGGAGTCTGGGGCCCACGTTCTCTGGGTGTAACTCAACGTCGTGCGATGACCTTTCGCCGATGACTACCAGCTCGAAGAGAAACCACTGATGACCTCTCGCGCGAAGACGATCCACCGATGACCTCGCGCGAAGACAACCACCGATGACCTCGCGCGAAGACTACCACCGATGACCTCGCGCGAAGACTACCACCGATGACCTCGCGCGAAGACTACCACCGATGACCTCGCGCGAAGACTACCACCGATGACTTCTTCCTGGCGAACGACCGATGTCTCCCCCCCCTGATGATGCCCGCATGCATCGCGCCCTGGCGACGCCTGCATGCCTCGCGCCCAGGCGATGACGTGTAGTCTAGGCGACCGGCGATTATGTTTAAACCAGGAACCCTTATAGTTTTTTCTAGACTACACTTTCCTTCCTTTTTAACTTATATAAAAACATACTTAGAATTTATTTAAAACATACTCTTTCATTCCAATAAATTTTTCAGGTCCTTACACCAGGAACAGGAGCAGAGCCAAAGGCCCATATATTTTGTCAGCAAGGTGCCACAGGGGCTAGAGGTGAGGTATCAGGCCATAGAAAAGGCAGCGTTGGCCGTGGTCTTCTCAGCACGGCGACTTCGGCACTACTTCCACAGCTTCACTGTGGTGGTGATGACAGACCTGCCTGGTACATCCCTAATTTCTACTCATTTATATAACAACTATCTCATAAATATTTAATTAACAAAATCCTTCATTTGCTGGTAAAACGGTAATATTTAATTAATATACAAATACAACTATCTTATAATTGTCTCTCAAAAGAAACATCCCTCCTCGCAGGGAGTTTAATTTATACATCAAAAGTTTTCCAAAATAAAACAAAACAATTCAAATCTAAAACGATCCTTTTCTCCAACTGCTCACTGAGGAGCTCTATCACCTGCAACATCGTCTGCTCCCGTGTAAATACACGATCATCACAGATTTAAAGAAAACAACCACAAAACAAAACAAAGGGTAAGCTAGTTATTTTTAAAACTTCAAATATGAAACTTTATATCAACAGAAAGCATCAATATTCACACATTTCATAATCTATATCAATATCAACCATCAATATTCCCACATTTCACAAACTCGTCAAGTGTCTATTCAATTAATTCAATATTCATATTTCTCATGTCAGACTTCCACTGACTCATAACACATAGACACTTGACTCTACTTCCGGAAGACTCGTGCGTTGACTCAGACTCAGAGATCTGCACCTGTCATACTACTCGCTGTGAAATCCACACAGCTATGCGCATAATAATCTCAATATCATCTCTCTCCTAGTATGACAGGGTTAACTCATATAACAGGTCAAGTTAGTTATCTTTCAAACAACTTACCCATACATATGAACCTCCTTCGACTCTCACCACCTGAATAACTTCATCTATATGATTCCAATATCTTAGGAGAGTCAGGATATCTCCTTCTAGACAAATCCTTAGTCAATGCACATTCTAACCGATCTCAACACGGTATTTTCTTTCCTGAAGATACTATGCTTTGATCACACTTTCACATCATCCAGTACATCATACAACACGTAAATGAACAATTCCATCATATCATATTTTAAACCTTTTCTAAACAATCCAAATCTTACCAAAGTTTAGAATTTCGAAAATGATATACATTTCACAGCATCTACTATATTTAAAATTCCACATTTCAATCTCAACAAATTCCGATCTACACAAAAATAGGGGATTGTGAAATAAAACATAAAACTGATGACCACGTCACTCCAACTTCAGAATCTTCTAGCCTAAGGTTTTTATTGAAAATAAAACTAGCTTCCCTTACCTGGACTTGAGTAAAATCTCACTAAACTCCAAACCCACCGAAAAGACCTAAGGATATCTCTGTTTTAAGGCTTTGATCAGAAAACTTGTAGAGTAACTTCCCCAAGAGTCCAATGGCAGGTCGTCGATTGTTAACTGGCGAGTGTAAGGACCTGTAAAATTGAATTGGAATGAAAGTGGTATATTTAAATAATTCCAGAAGATGTTACTATTTAAAATACAAAGAGCTGGTAAATGAAGTTTCGTAGTAGTCGGACCTCGGACGTCGCCCAAGATCTGGGGTCAGCTGGTAGAGGTCGGTCGGATGACGTGTGGATCAAGAAGAGTAAAGGAAGAAAAGTGTAGATTAGTAGTACATGATCGCCGGTCGCCTGCTACACATGAGCGCCAGGGCGAGAGAGGCATGCGGGCATCGCCAGGGCGCGAGGCATGTGGATGTGGCCAGGGCGCGAGAGGCATGCGGGCATCGCCAGGGCGCGAGGCATGCGGGCGTTGCCAGGGCGCGAAAGGCATGCGGGCATCGCCAGGGCGCGAGAGGCATGCGGGCATCGCCAGGGCGCGAGGCATGAGGGCGTCGCCAGGGATAGACATCGGTCGTCTCCCAAGAGAGTCATCGGTCGTCTTCCAGGGCGAGGGATACATCGGTCGTCTTCCAGGGCGAGGGAGACATCGGTCGTTCGCCAGGATGAGTCAGCGGTGGAAAGTTATCGCGCGACGTCGAGTTTCACACAGAGTAAAGTGGGACCCAGGCTCTCAGCATCAGACGTACTGCACGCGCGACACGTAGACAAAAAGGGTGGTTCAGAATAGTGACCTCAGAGTGTTAGCCTGCGCAGAGGCATGCGTAGTCGTACTGTTCAGGGAAGCGTACACGCAACCTTTCCTGCAGAGTGGGTGGAGGCAGTGGCATTCCTGGGCAAGTTGGCTTAGATTTAAACTCACTCCTGAGAGGTAAGAGACGTTGGTGGTTAGAAAGTGATTTAGAGAATTAGAGTTGGCTCCTTCTCCTTCCTCTCCTTCACGCTGCGATTCAGGCATTCCCCAAGCACCAGTACGACGAGCAACGACTGCCCTTAGAGCACTTGGGAGGTTCTCTGCAAGTTCCTCCAGACCGGGACACTAAAACAGAGTGAAAGCATCTTTAAGCTTCGTTGGGTTTCGGAGCTCTTGGAGTTTTGCGCTAGTCCAGGTAAGGGAAGCTAGCCTTCATTTTCAATACAAGTCATAGATTAGCTGTTTCTGAAGTGAGGGCGACGTGGTCGCCGGTTTCGTTTTCATCTTCGTGAATGCTCTGTTCTATGTGTTTGGGCGACGTGGTCGCCGGTTTTGAATACAGACTTCGAAATACCTTGTTTTTGAACCAGATCGCCGGTTTTGGCGTTGTTTTGCGAACTCCCCTGTTTTTGGTGTTGTTTTGAGACTGCTTGAGATTTAAATGTTATATTCGAAAGTTTGAACCTTTGAAATGATTGTTGCTGTGATTTGAATCATTCATTTGAGTGGTATGATGTTATGAATGCTGTGAATGTGGGATCGAGGCATAGTATTTTCAGGAAAGGAAATACCGTGTTGAGATTTGGTTATGAAGTGTATTGATCTGTGAGTATCTTGTGAATGAGGCGATCCTGACTCTGCTGAGATAATGGAATCATATAGAGGAAGTTATTCAGTTGGTGAGAGTCGAAGGAGGTTCATATGAATGGGTGAGTCGTGTGAAAAAGAACGAGCTCAGCCTGTTATATGGATTAACCCTGTCATACTGTGAAAGTGATGATATTGAGATTATGGTTATGTGCACAGCTGTGGGAACTTTACAGCAATGAAGTATGACAGGTGCAGGTCTCTGGATGCTAAGTTCAATGCATGAGTCTTCCGGAAGTAGTGTCAAGTGTCTTGTATGATGAGTCAGTGGAAGTCTGACGTGAGAAATGAGAAACATTGAAAATTGATAGACACTTGATGGAATTATGTGAACTGAACGACTCTTGAGGAAATTGGGAAATATGTGATTTCTTGATGGCTGTGTGATATGAATGAGAAATTGATAGTTTTACGTGGGTATCTGAAATTTGTTTTATCTTGATTTTAAAGTTTCATATCTAAATTCTCTTTAAAAATATCTAGCTTACCCTTTATTTTGTATTGCTCTGTGGCTGTTTTCTCTTAAAAACTGTGATGATCGTGTATTTTACACGGGAGCAGATGATCTTCCAGGGAGTAGAGCTCCTCAGTGAGTGGTCGCCGGAAGGAGATCGCCTGTTTCCGTCTCTATCGGGTGATCGCCTGTTTTGCCTCCATCGGGTGATCGCCTGTTTTTCTGTCCTGATAGCAGATCGGCTGTTTTGGGCCTTCTGTTACAGATCGCCGGTTCATGAATGGAGATCGCCGGTCTTATTGTATTTGGTTGAATTTCGTTTTAAATTTTGAAAACATTTGACCTGGTTATGTATTTAACTCCCTAAGAGGAGCAACTTCATTCCTTATATATATAATATCATGTACTCTTCAATATTATTTGTTTACCTTTATTTTCATTATACATGTATGTATGATTTTATTTTGCGGGATGTTACAGCGAGGGAGGGTGGCCGCGTCGTAGAGTGAAGGAGGAAAAGGTAGAAGGGGAACCGAAATGAACTTAATCCCTCAGAGGACCGTCCATAAATCTTCACTGCCATCACCCACTCTCTGGGAGAACTTTTGTGTGCAAGTTTCCTCTGACAGGATGGCCACGTGGTGTCTCTGCACGCACCAACTCTGGGTTACCTGTCCTACCAAAACTCTGACGCCAACGACTCTGGGCGCCCTTACTGTCTACGTGTCGCGCATGCAGAATGCCCTCGCTGGGAGCCTGGGTCCCAGCTTATCTGCGTGTAACAGGACCCCCCGATGACCAGCCACCGATGACTGATCGCTTCTCAACTATCCACCGATGACCGATGTGTCTCTCATCCTAGCAGACGACCGTTGTCTCATCCTGGCAGACGACCGATGTCTCATCCTGGCAGACGACCAATGCGTCCCTTATCCAGGCGATGACCGTGTGTCTCTCGTCCTGGCGATCTCTCATCCTAGCGATCTCTCATCGCCCTTGTGTGAGGCGAGGACACATCGCCTCACTCTAGTGACCGAGGCCACATCGTCACACCCTACTGAGGGCTCGTCCTCCCACTACTCTAAGGTTGTGGTATCACTCCCACATGACTCGGTGAAGTCGGGAGCTTCTCCTGCCCGAGGACAGGTCGGTACAAACCTCTCACTTTCCAATGCATGTAACACTAAGGGTAAATCTCTTATGCCAAAGCATAGAGTTTCGCAGTTATCCCGCATGCATGGTGTATCCAAGGTTCTGGAACCGACTATGGTCCACCGACCAACCTCTACCATACTGACCTCAGACCTCTTGGGCGACGTCCGAGGTCTGACTACTATGAATTTTCTATTATATGTTCTTTTCATTTCAGATAAGTAAGATATTCAGGAAACATTTAAATTTTTAGATCATTACATTCTCCCCAACAAGAAAAAATTTTCGTCCCCGAAAATTGACTTACCAGGAAAAGAGGTAGGGATAGGCTTCTCTCATGGTTTCTTCTAATTCCCAAGTTGAATCACCAGATCTGTCATCCCACACCACCTTTACCATATTGATGGTCTTGCCTCTGAGCTATTTACTCTGTTGATCTTCAATCCTAATTGGTTTTGCTTCAAAAGACAAGTTATCCTTGATTTGCACATCATCCACTTCCAACACGTGACTAGAGTCTGGGATATACTTTCGCAGCTGTGATACATGAAAGACATTATGCAGGTTTGCTAATTGGGGAGGTAGAGCAATCTCATAAGCCACTGGACCTATCTTCCTTAAGATCTGATATGGTCCAACGAACTTAGGAGATAGCTTCTTTGATCTGATAGCTCGTCCTACACCCTTGGTTGGTGTCACTCTCATAAAAACATGGTCTCCAGCTGCGAACTCCAAGGGTTTTCTCCTCTTATCTGCATAGGATTTCTGCCGACTTTGAGAAGCTTTCATTCTGTCTTGTATCTGTTTCACCTTCTCGGTTGTCTGTTGAATTAACTCTGGCCCAATCAAAACTGTTTCGCCCTCCTGGTACCAACATAAAGGAGTTCGGCATTTCCTCCCATACAAAGCTTCATATGGTGCCATCCCAATACTGGCATGATAACTATTATTATAAGTAAACTCCACCAGAGGCAACATCTCATCCCAGCTTCCCAAATGATCCAAGATACATGTCCTCAACAGATCTTCTAAGGACTGGATTGTTCTCTCAGACTGTCAATCTGTTTCAGGATGATATGCCGAGCTCATTCTCAACTTAGTTCCCATGGATTCTTGTAAAGTCTGCCAAAACCATGAAGTAAACCTGGGATCTTTATCCGAAACAATGCTGGAAGGCACTCCATGCAACCTCACAATTTCTCTGATGTACAACTGTGCCAACTTGGCCATAGATATCCTCAAATTAACTGGAAGAAAGTGAGCACTCTTTGTCAACCGATCAACTATGACCCAGATTGCATCATGACCCCTTACCGATCTAGGTAAATGGGTAACAAAATCCATAGCAATGCTATCCCATTTCCACTTAGGAATATCCAATTGCTGTAACAAACCACCAGGCCTTTGATGTTGTACCTTCGCCTTCTGACATGTCAAGCAGGTAGCAACATATTGAGCTATATCTTTTGATCCGGTCAGTCATCGGTAGTCGATGACGTCAGCAGCAGTTGACCACATGGACCATTCACAGGGTGACACGTGGTAGAAGATAGCAGGTGAATCAGGGAGGAGATCACTCAGAATGGTGATTGGTGGTCAGTTACTAAGGGACCACCACCCGCAGACCAGTTCCAGGCGAGCGCCTGGAGGCAGAGCGCGATGAGCGCGAGAAGTAAAGAAGCACTGATCAGGCATCGGTGGTTTCCTATTAACCCGTAGTTAAGCTGGGACCCAGGCTCCCAGCGAGAGCATTACGCAAGAAGCACAGATCGGTAATCGCCTTGATTGCACATGATCGCCGTGTATGATCAGTAATCGCCTAGATTGCACATGATTGCCGTGTGTGATCAGTAATCGCCTAGATTACACATGATCGCCGTGTGTGAAGATTAGGAGATCAGGTGGTCAACAAGACGCCGAAAGGAGCACATCGCCGGGTGTTCACATCGCCGGGTATTTGAGAAGACTTGGTAAGCACTTGTTATATGGTCTAAATACAGAAGGTAAGTGGCATGTCTGCAGCCAAAGTAGGGAAGATAAGTAGCATATCTGCCACCATGAGTAGTGTGAGCCGTGATACCCAGTGTTAACTAGCTCATCATGTTAAGGTTGCGCCCAGAGTAGCCTGTTCACTAAGCTACTCCTTGTGTGGATAACTTAGTCGCAGGAGCAAAGTGGAAGTAACATTTCAGCTGCAGGTACTCCAGATAGTGACACGTGTATGACCAGATGTTATCCATGTGTCAAGAGGAATAACCGTCAGGAGAGAGAAAGACTCAGGTATATATATAAAATTCTTAACGGAATTAGGGGGGATTCATATTTTGGTGGTGATTCACTTGTACATGGTTCGAAGTTTTCTTTGAGATTCTTTGTTGATTCAATCACTGACTTGAGCGTCGGAGCGCAACCGGCCGCAGAGGCGCCATACTGTTCTTTCAGGTTTCTTGGAGGATTTTCAGGTGAAGGTCATCGGTGTACTTGGCGTCAAGCTAGTGAGGACGAGGTTCGAGAAGGAGAAGCTCAAACGCTTTGGTCAAGATGCTGGATCATTTGGCGCCCACCGTGGGGCCGTGTAAAATGTGATTCCCATCCACAATTGAGTTTGTGAGGTTTTCGGTAGTTTCTGTTCGATTGCTTGCTGCTGCAATCGTTTTTCGGAGGTTTTAACCGTTTGAATCGAAGTTCAATCGGTGAAGAGTGGTTTTCTGGAGGTTTAGACCGTTTGAATTGAAGTTCAATCGGTGAAGAGTGGTTTTCTGGAGGTTTTTACCAATTGATTCCTAGATCGATCGTTGTGCGAAGGAAGTTTAAAGGTTTCTTGAGCATTGTTGCGAGATAGCTTTTGCGTGTTGAAAGGCAACTGTGTGAGATTAGTAGAAGTTTCATGAGGAAAATGAGGACGACCAGATCTAGTTCAGTTGCGCCACAATCTGAAGAGAATAACGTGACAATGTCGCAAATGCTGGAGATGATGCGTGTTTTGCAAGAAAATGTGGCAGCATCGCGCGTCGAGCAGACGAAGATGCACGACGACCTGGTCGCTTCTCAGGCCAGGAACGAAGAGTTGAGTAAGGTTAATGAAGAGTTATGTCAGGCTCTTCGCGAGCAGAGGGAGAGTGGTGCGACCAGCGAAGGTGCGCCACCGTCTCCGCCACGAGTTTTTCCAATGCCATTTTCACAGGCGATCATGGATGCTGCGATTCCTGCAAACATCACGGCGATGAAGGCCTCCTTCAGTGGAGTGGAAGATCCAGAGGCTCACCTTACCGCGTTCCATACGCAGATGATGCTGTCGAGAGGATCGGATGCGGTCTATTGCAAGATGTTCATGAGCACTCTCCACAGCACAGCGTTGGATTGGTTTGTAAGCCTACCTATTGGACACATTTCCAGTTTCCAGCAATTCTCCAAGCTTTTCGTCGATCAGTACATTGTGAATAAGGCGCCGCCTATGGTGTCGTACGACCTGTTCGACGTAAGGCAATTCCAGGGGGAATCTTTGAAGGACTATATGAATAGGTTTGGAGCTCAGATAGTCTGATTACCAGGGAAAGATGAGGAGATGTTCGTGCACGCCTTTAAGAAGGGCGTGCTATCTGGTTCAGCGAATCGCTAATCAGGAGCCACCCCGCAACGTTTGCAGAGATTCGGCGACGTGCTCTGGCTCACATCGCCGCTGAGAATGAAGTGATAGAGAAGAGAGGGAATATGGCTCCTGCGAAACCACGCACCCAAGCCAAGACTCAGCCTCAGAGGGTGTTGGAGACGGCGACGGTGAAGAAGGATCAAAGGACATACCATCCTTATGATCCGAAGAAAAACAAAGGTGATGACAGTAGTAGAGGAAAAAGGCCAGGTCGCCTGAGGGAATTCAAGCGCCCTCCGAGGCATGAGTTCGTGATGGGATTAGTGGACCTGATCGCCATTCCCAATATAGCTGCCAAGCTGAAGGTGCCTCAAAAGATGTCGGATAAGGTGTTGGGGCCAAAGCCAGACGCGTGGTGTGAATTCCACGAAAGTTTTGGCCACACCCTTGACTCCTGCCTTTCGCTAGGATACCAACTCGACGAGTTGGTTAGAAGTGGATTTCTGAAGGACTATTTGCTGGAGAAAAAGGCAACAGATGCGTCGAGCTCCCAGCCGGCGAGCAGCGAGGGCCAACAACATGAAGTGCCCATCCACGGGGAAATCCACACTATAGCTGGGGGTTTCTCAGGAGGTGGGTGCACCGCGTCATAGCGCAAGAAATATGCTCGATCTGTGATGGCAGTGGAAGCATTCGAGGAGCACTCGCCTGATGTGGACATCATGAAACCCTTTTTAGTTTAGTGTATGGCTGTGACGCGATGATTCCAGTTGAAATCCAGGAGAGCTCGCCGAGTTTTCAACACTTTGTAGCAGAAGAATCAAATGAAGAGAGAAGAATGAACCTGGATTTACTGGATGAGGTCAGAGAGGAAGCAAGAGTGAAAGCTGAAGCGGTGAAAAGAAGAATAGAATGAAGATACAATTCTAGAGTAATACCGAGGCAGTTCAGAAGCGGCGATCTGGTGATGAGGAAGGCCCACCAGTACGAGATGGAGAATAAGTTGTCACCCAAGTGGACATGACCGTTTAGAATAACCGAGATGCTTGGGAACGACGCCTACCGCTTGGAGACACTAGAAGAAGGGGCGATTCCTCGTACTTGGAACGCCACACACCTCATCTTTTATTTCAGTTAAAGCTTCGTAAGTAGTACAAACTCAGGGGAATCATCAACAGTTTTGTAAAAACAGTTACAAGGGGGCACTCTTTTTTCCCTAAGGAAGGTTTTTAACGAGGCCACCCAAGAAATAAGATATTCAAAATTGAAATTTTGAAGTATACTAAAGTTTGTGTGCATATCATTTTAAAGAAGTTTTTGGAAAAACCTTATCACCTAAAGTGATTCGAGGTAGAAGTAAACTGATTGCGCACGTTTTAAGTAAAAGTTTTTAAGACCTCATCGCCCTTAGGCGATTAGAGGCACAAGTGAAAAGTTTTTAAAGTCCTCATCGTCCTTTGGCGATCAGAGGCATCCAGCGAAGTTCAAAGTCCTCGATGTTCTCACGCATCTGGAGGCAACAGAGGAAGACCTCCTTGCCTTTGAGCAAGTGCAGGTGAGAAAGAGGAAGTCCTCCTTGCCTTTGAGCAAGTGTAGGCAACAGAGGAAGACCTCCTTGCCTTTGAGGAAGTGCAGGCGAGAAAGAGGAAGTCCTCCTTGCCTTTGAGCAAGTGCAGGCGAGAAAGAGGAAGTCCTCCTTGCCTTTGAGCAAGTGCAGGCGAGAAAGAGGAAATCCTCCTTGCCTTTGAGCAAGTGTAGGCAACAGAGGAAGACCTCCTTGCCTTTGAGCAAGTGCAGGCGAGAAAGAGGAAGTCCTCCATGCCTTTGAGCAAGTGTAGGCAACAGAGGAAGACCTCCTTGCCTTTGAGCAAGTGCAGGCGAGAAAGAGGAAGTCCTCCTTGCCTTTGAGCAAGTGCAGGCGAGAAAGAGGAAGTTCTCCTTGCCTTTGAGCAAGTGCAAGCGAGAAAGAGGAAGTGAGGGTGCACACTCATAACTGAATCGAGATGATTCTCAATCTTAATTCTAAAAGTTTGATGTTTAGCATATATTCACTTCTGGTGTGTTTTATTCCATTTTATTAAGTGTGGTGGTGTAAGGACCTGTAAAATTATATTGGAATAAAAGGGTATATTTTAAATGAATTCTAAGTATGTTTTTATTTAAAATAAAAAGGAAGGAAAGTGTAGCTTAGAAGACTATAAGAATTCCTGGTTAGTACATAATCGCCGGTCGCCTACCACACATGATCGCCAGGGCGCGAGAGGCATGCAGGCATCGCCAGGGCGCGAGAGGCATGCAGGCATCGCCAGGGCGCGAGAGGCATGCAGGCATCGCCAGGGGCGCGAGGCATGTGGACGTCGCCAGGGCGCGAGAGGCATGCGGGCGTCGACAGGGATAGACATCGGTCGTCTCCCAGAGAGAGACATCGGTCGTCTCCCAGAGAGAGACATCGGTTGTCCGCCAGTATGAGACCTCAGTGGATAGTCATCGCGCGAGCGGTCATCGGTGGAAGGTTATCGCGCGATGTCGAGTTTCACACAGATGAGGTGGGACCGAGGCTCTCAACAGGAGACGTACTGCACGCGCGACACGTAGACAAAAGGGTGGTTCAGAATAGTGACCTCAGGGTGTTAGCCTGCGCAGAAGCACGCGTAGTCGTACTGTTCAGGGAAACGTACACGCAAACTTCCCTGCAGAGTGGGTGGTGGCAGCGGCTTTTGGGGGCAAGTTGGTTTAAGATACAAAAACCCACTTCTGAGAGGAAAAAGAACGTTTTTCAGTGGTTCAAGAGTAAAAAGAGTGAGCTCACCTTCATCCTTCTCTTTTCTCTCCTTCACTCTGCGATTCAGGCCCTATCACGTTCCTGCTTGGCTATCGACGACTGCCATAGAGCACCTGGGAGGTTCTCTGCAAGTTCTACAAACCAGACGCTAAAACAGAGCCAAGGCATCCTTTAAGCTCGGTGGGTTTTGGAGCTCTTGGTGTTTTACGCAAGTCCAGGTAAGGGAAGCTAGCTTTATTTTCAATAAAAGCCATAGATTAGCTGTTTCTGAAGTGAAGGCGACGTGGTCGCCGGTTTTAAGCTCTATTTCGTGAGGCTCTATTCTATGTGTTTGGGCGACGTGGTCACCGGTTTTAAACTCTATTTCACGATGCTCTGTTTTATGTGTGGGGGGCGACGTGATCGCCGGTTTTAAACCCCTTTTTCATGATGCTGTGTTTTCATGAGCTTGGGCGACGTGATCGCCCGTTTTAAATACAGATTTCGAACTCCCCTGTTTTAGTGTCATTGAGACTGTTTGAGATTTAAATGTGGAATGCATGTGATATTCGAAAATCTGAACCTTGGCATGAGTTTTTCTGTGACTGGAATCGTTCCTGAAGTGTTGTATGACGTGTTGAATGTTGTGAATGTGGGATCAAGGCATAGTATTTTCAGGAAAGAAAATACCGTGTAAGATCGTGTAGGATGTGCATTGATCGGTGATTTCTATAATGAGATATCCTGACTCTCCTAAGATAATGAATTCATATAGATGAAGTTATTCAGGCGTTGAGAGTCGATGGAGGTTCATATGAATGGGTGAGTCGTGTGAAAAAGAACGAGCTCGGCCTGTTATATGGATTAACCCTGTCATACTGTGAGAGTGATGAAATTGAGATCGAGATTGTGTTGATGCGCATAGCTGTGGAAACATTACAGCAGTTTAGTATGACAGGCGCAGATCTCTGAGTCTAGTCAATGCACGAGTCTTCCGGAAGTAGTGTCAAGTGTCTTGTGTGATGAGTCAGTGGAAGTCTGACGTGAGAAATGAGAAACATTGAAATTGATAGACACTTGATGCATTATGTGAATTGAAAGACTTTGAGGAATTGTGAAATATGTGATTTCTTGATGGCTGTGTGATATGAATGAGAAAGTGATGGACTTTTGTGAATGTTTAAAAAGGCTGATCTATGTTGGTTGTCCAGTTCATAATTTAAAGTTTAAAAATATCTAGCTTACCCTTTGTATTGTTATGTGGCTGTTTTCTCTTAAAACTGTGATGATCGTGTATTTTACACGGGAGCAGATGATCTTCCAGGAAGTAGAGCTCCTTAGTGAGTGGTCGCCGGAAGGAGATCGCCTGTTTCTGTCTCTATGTGGTGATCGCCTGATTTCTGTTCTGATAGCAGATCGGCTGTTTTGGGTCTTCTGATAGGAGACCGCCGGTTTATGTAGGGAGACCGCCGGTTTCAATTTATTTGGCTGTATTTTGTTTAAGTTTTGGGAAAATTGATCGGTTATGTATTAAACTCCCTGTGAGGAGCAACTTCATTTTATATAAATACATATGTTCACCTAAATATTATTGTTTTACCTTTATCTAATTTTATATTTATGTAAAGAAATTTGGCGGGATTTTACAGGTGGTATTTGATTGATAGCTTTACACCCATGACTGTTTCGGTGTTATACTTTATATTTTGAGTATTATGATTTTGTTGATGAACTCAAATTCTAGATGATTTTGAGGTGCTGACCTTTGTAAGATCTAGATGTTACCTTCTGAATGAATTGATTTCTTATCGATTTCATTCTTATAGTTGTAGGAATAGAAAACAATAGTTTCAAAAATCTGAAACGGAGAAAGATGGCTCCTAGACCTCCTACCCCTCCCTAACCTTCTTCGGAAATGAGCCAGATTGCCAAGGCTATTGAGATGATGGCAAGTGCTATCCAACAACAGAATGTGGCAATGGCTCAGAATCATCAAGCTGCAATGCACCATTGGGAAACTACTAGATCGGTTGCAACAACTGTTGGGTTTAATAGTGCCAAAGTTCAAGAGGGGGGGTGAATTGACCTTTTAAAACTTTCTCGCAGAAACAGTGTTTAACAGAGTTTTACAGAAAAATAAATCGATTTATGTGAAAATGAACAGATTTATTTCAGCACTGTTTTTATTTGAAAAGCTTTTAATTCAGCAAGGTTAATCACAAGATTATGCAGATAGAATTTCAAGATGTACACACACAGATATCAGATTGAAAAACAGTGTAACTCAAAAACAGCAAACCTTAATTCCAACTCTTGTGATTCAGGTTCAGTTAAGGGCTTGACAATTAGTGAGACAATCTATTACACACAACCTATTTTATTAGCCTTTAACAGATTATCAATGTTCTTATTGAAACCAGACAGTTTTCCAGAAATTAAGAACAATGAATCACAGAACAACAAGCTTCAACTTTAAGCAATTGTTTAAGGTTCAATTAATAGTTTTAACAATTTCTTGAGCAACCTATCACAGCCAATCTGTTCCAGTGGCTTTTAGCAGATTTTATATGTTCTTATCAGATTCAAACAACTTTTTCAGAAATTAAGAACAGTATGCACAGTGCCCAGAAAGAACAGATTTATTTTCAATTGAACAGATTTATTTCTTCGCTGTTTTATCAATTATGCATAAACGAAATTGCAGAGAGTGAGAGAGAATGAGCACAAGCAGTTATACTGGTTCACTCAACTGAGCTACATCCAGTCTTCACCAAAACCAGGTGGAAATCACTAAAACACAGTACAACCAAGTACAATTCCCACTGTTCTTGAAACCTACAAGAACTTAGGTACTCTTGCTGAAAAAACCTATTTAAGCTCACACACACACACATTCTCCAAGAAAACCTATCAAGAAGAGTGTTCAACCAAACTATTACAAGAAATGAGAAGTGAAACGACTACACCTGATTGAGGATACAAAGATCTGCCTTAAACCAGTAGGCAAGATTGCTAGAACAGTAGCAACACCTCACACCAAGCTTTTGGAACCAAATCAAGAACAAGCACTTTGTGATTTTTGAAATCTTTGAAGAACAAATGCTAATCCTTTGTAAACACTTAACTCTCTGCTGTCAAAACTTGTTTTTGCAAAATGTATGAATCAGTAATAAACTCAGAAACAAGTTTGCATTTTATAGAAAACCAACTTATAACAGATTTTTGAAAAACAGTTAAAGCTGTTATAAAATGAACAGATTGAAAATAAAATGAACAGATTTATTTTCAAAAGCAGTTAGAGAATTTGTTAAGTGAGGAGACTTAGTCAACCATTCTGGTGCAGAGATAAAGCTGAAAAACGTTTAAGCTTGACATGGCACCAGAGACAAAAAGAATCTATTCATTTACAGATGAACAGATTTATTTTTCAAAACGAAAACAGAAAAGCTTAACTGTCTGAAACTCAGTCGTTTTGAAAAGAAGAAGACTTAGTCAAAATACCTGATGCACAACATCTAATTTTTACAAGACTTAGCCAAGGCATCAGTGAAAAAAATGAATCTGTTTATTTAGAAAAGAACAGATTTATTTTTATGTAGTAAACGTGTTTTTTGTAAAACATGTGAAAAACAATTTAAGAAAACTTATGCTTGTTCTTATCACATGGCTAGTGGTTATGAGGTGAGATACTCAGCAAAAGCCCACTCTTAGACAACCTCTAAGCACTACCTAAGACACACTTAAAGCAAAGCAAAATGAAATGTACATAGAAGTCTTCATCAAACACAATCTTGAAGGGGCAGCAACCATCTTCAACAATCTCCCCCTGTTTGATGGAGACAAATCCCCATAGCTAACCTCACAGCTTTGTTGCTTTAAGCACCTGCACTGCACCAGATTTTAAACCAGAAAAAAAATAGCAGTATTGCATAGCATAAGACATGGTTTTAAGGTGCAGAATTAACTCCCTGTTTCAGTTTTCAGCAGCTATTTTTCTCCCCCTTTGGATTCATCAAACAGCATATAAGCATAGGGAAATCGGTAATCAGCCAACCTTTTTGACTTGAGCATGTGTTCATTGACAATGAACACCCAGTTTACCTTAATCTGGTTCATGATGCAATATAGGAGAATGAGATCCTCTTCATGTAAGACAGCATGGTTTGTCCCTCTTGGAATCAGTTGCCATGCTATGATGTATGCAACTAGGCGTGGAGTGAGGTTCAAATGTCCTGCATGGAACCTGTTTATACTCTCAGTAGGATTCCTCATGCAACTCTTATAATATTGCAGCTTGTTGAATTCTTGGATTCCACTGGTGTTTCCCTTTCCTACTTTCAATCCAGCATATTTTATTCCAGCCATAGAATTCCACACCTCACTTGTGATCTTCATCTTGATCCCTTTCACATAAGAGACAACATTCTTCCCATCCAATGTGAGGTTAGTATAAAACACCTTAACCAAGTCAGGATAAACATTACCCGTTAATTCCAACAGCTTTTTCAGTTTCTGGTGCTTCAACACAGCCCTTGTTTCTACCAGTTTTTCAGATTTCAGCCAGTTGAAATCCAGCACCTTGGGTATGTTGATCTGCTTCCTGCTTGTCTCATGAATGTAGGCATTGATGCCCTCTTCATTTCCAGCGAACCATCCTTCTAACGCACCTTGAAATGTGGTTTGCTTCCCCTTATTTTTCTGTTTCTTGAAAGAAGAAGCCATGGTTGAACCTGAATTCTTTTCTTGGTTTCAAATGGTGAGAACAGAAAGAGAATGACCAATGTGGGTAACAAATATTCACACAGATTTATAGCAGAATAAATGGATTGATATGGCAGTTATGAGTGGATATGCATGAAGATTTTATGCTCTGAATTTGTGCAGAGAATCTTTGAAAATATGCACCAAATATTTAGGGTCACGAGGCATACACTCAAACTCTTATTGAGCACCCAAACCATCAAATCGGTTACATAACCATGACCAAAACCGTCAAAGGTACAGAGGTTAATGCCCACTAAGTCAGTCAAGCAGTCAAAGATCAGAAATTCTCTTTCCTAGTCATTAATGCATATCAGTGCAGAAAATAAACACATTCAATTATGAATAAACAGATTTAATGTTTTACTGCTAGGCACAATTGACATTTATAATACCCAATTCATTAAGCAGAAAATTAAACCTATCTTTGGCTAATGGTTTTGTGAACAAATCAGCAAGTTGTAAATCAGTACCAATGAACTTAATATCACATGTTCCATTAGATATGTGTTCCCTTAGAAAATGATGCCTAATTTCAATGTGTTTGGTTCTTGAATGCATGACAGGATTTTTGGTTAAGTTGATTGCACTTGTATTATCACACAGCAGAGGTATATGGTTAAGTAAGATACCAAAATCATTCAATTGTTGTCTTAGCCATATAGTTTGAGCACAGCAACTTCCTGCTGCAATGTATTCTGCTTCAGCAGTGGAAAGAGCTACACAAGCCTGCTTTTTGCATTGCCATGAGATCAAGCTTGATCCAAGCAAATGAGAGGTTCCACTTGTGCTCTTCCTATCAATTTTGCAACCTGCAAAATCCGAATCAGAATATCCAGTTAAGCTTAATGAAATATTACCTGGATACCACAAGCCAACTTCTTTAGTTCCTTGCAAATACTTCAAAATCCTTTTGACAGCATTGTAGTGTGATTCTTTAGGAGCAGATTGAAACCTTGCACACATGCACACTGCAAACAGTATATCTGGCCTGCTAGCAATGAGATACAGTAGTGATCCTATGAGTCCTCTGTATTTGGTTTCATCAACAGAAATTCCAGCTTCATCATGATCCAAATGACAGCTTGTTGAGAAGGGTGTGCTGATTGGTTTACACTTGTCCATTTCAAATTTCTTCAGCAAATCCTTGCAATACTTAGCTTGACTTAAGAAAATGCCATCCTTGAGTTGTTTGATCTGCAAGCCTAGAAAATAGTTCAACTCACCCATCATTGACATTTCAAACTCACTCTTCATGACTTTCACGAAAGCTTCACACAATTCTCCATTGTTTGATCCAAAAATGATGTCATCCACATATACTTGGACTAGAATTGAGTCATCTCCTTTCTTCTTAATGAACAAGGTCTTATCTGATGTGCCTCTATCATAGCCTTGTGAGATGAGAAAATCACTTAGCCTCTCATACCATTGCCTAGGAGCTTGCTTGAGTCCATAGAGAGCCTTTTGGAGTTTGAACACATATTCTGGATGTTGATGGTCTTCAAAACCTGGTGGTTGTGAGACAAATACCTCTTCATTTATATAGCCATTTAGAAAGGCACTTTTCACATCCATTTGAAATAGCTTGAACCCTTTGATACAGGAAAAGGCAAGCAACAGTCTAACAGCTTCTAACCGAGCCACTGGTGCATATGTCTCATCATAGTCTATTCCTTCTTCTTGATTGTACCCTTTAGCTACAAGCCTAGCCTTGTTTCTGGTGATCACTCCATGCTCATCCATCTTGTTTCTAAATACCCATTTTGTTCCAATTACATTCATCTCAGGTATTCTAGGAACAAGAGTCCAGACCTCATTAAGAGCAAATTGATTCAGTTCCTCTTGCATAGCTAAAATCCAGTTGCTGTCCTTGAGAGCTTCTTTCAAATTCTTGGGTTCAACTTGAGATACAAAGGCCATTGCTTCACAGAAATTGTTCAAGGATTTTCTAGTTGACACTCCTTTCTCAATGTTCCCAATGACATTATCAAGAGTTAAATCTCTTGGGGTTTTCCACTCTTTTGGCAAACCTGCAGCTGCAGTAGATTCTTGTACAGCATGTGTATCAGCAGTATCAAAATGAATTGATTCATTTTGATTTAAAACAGATTTAAATTCATTACTGTCAGGGTCATCAGCAGCAGTTTTAGATATGCTATGATCAGTTTCATCAAAAACAACATGCATTGATTCTTCTACTATAAGTAACCTTTTATTGAAGACTCTATATGCATGACCATTCAAAGCATAACCAATGTGCACACCTTCATCAGATTTAGCATCAAATTTACCAAGATTTTCTTTGCCATTATTCAATACAAAGCATTTACACCCAAATACTCTAAGGTGGCTTACACTAGGTTTTCTGCCCTTATACAATTCATATGGGGTTTTCTTAAGAATTGGTCTTATTAAGGTCCTATTTAAGACATAACCTGCAGTATAAACAGCATCAGCCCAAAAATACTTAGGTAGCTTAGATTCATTTAACATAGTTCTAGCTAGTTCCTCTAGTGATCTATTTTTCCTTTCAACTACACCATTTTGTTGGGGTGTCCTAGGGGCTGAAAAGGTATGAGCTATCCCATGCTTCTCACAGAACCTCTCAAACTTAGCATTTTGAAACTCTCCCCCATGATCACTTCGAATTGATTTAATGCAGCAACCATTTTCATTTTGCAGAATTTTTGCTAATTTCTTAAAGGCAGTGTAAGCATCATGTTTATGTGCAAGAAATAAAGTCCATGTAAATCTAGAGTAATCATCCACAACAACTAAGGCATACAAATTTCCAACCAAGCTAGCAACTCTAGATGGACCAAATAAGTCCATATGTAACACATCCAATGGATTTTTTGTAGAGACAATATCCTTTAACTTGAAAGAGGATTTGATTTGTTTACCTTTCACACAAGCATCACAAAGCCTGTTGTCCTGAAATTTAATGTTAGGTAAACCAGAAACTAAATCTTTAGATTTCAATTTATTCAAGTGATTTGTGTGTATGTGAGCCAACCTCCTGTGCCACAACCAAGACTCATCACTTCTGGACAGCAAACACTCATTTGAAGAGTTAGTTTCCATGATATTCAGCAGATATATGTTATTCACTCTCTTACCAGTAAACAGTACCTTACTAGATGAATTACTTGATATTGTGCAGCCTTTTGACTCAAAATTCACTTTGTATCCTTTGTCACAAAGCTGACCTATGCTGAGAAGACTGTACTTAAGTCCTTCTACATACAGCACATTCTCAATGGTTGTTGAGTTCCCTGTTCCAACAGTTCCTCTGCCCAAAATCCTCCCTCGGTTATTATCACCATAGGTTACATGTCCTTCTGCTTTGAGCTTTAAGCTGGTAAACTTTGTAAGATCTCCAGTCATATGCTTGGAACAGCCACTGTCCAAGTACCACTGATTTTTCTTGCTGTAAATCTGCAAAACAGAATAAAAATGATACAAATGGTACCCTTTTCAGTATAGGGTCCAGCACAGATTAAAACCTTCCCTTTGGTAGCCATTTTGCTAAGTTCTTAGGCACAAGATGCTTTCTAGCAATGCAAGACCTAGAGGTATGACCAGATTTCATGCAGTAAAAACAGGTTACATGAGATGCCTTTTTGCCACTGTTAAAAGCTGAAAAAACTGATTTTGCTGGAACAAAAAAACTTGAAAGCTTTTTGACATTGGTTACATTTCCAGGGGTATAACCAAGTCCATTCTTATTGAAAACAGCATTCTGTGATCCAAGGAGAGACTCAAGATTTTCTCTTCCCTTGGTGAAATTGGAAAGGGTTTTCAGCAAATACTCCACTTGTTTTTCCAATTTTTTGCAGTTTTCACAGGATTTAATAGAGGCATGCAAGCAAGTTAGTTCAAGGCTTACTAAATCTGTTTTGGCCTTATGCAATTCTTCCTCAAGTGTTTTTACTTTAGGTGCCAACACATTATTTACCTTTTGCAGCTTATTGCATATTACAGCTAGCCTATTTGCTTCATCATGTGTTTCCTTGAAGGCAGCAAGCAAATCATCATAGTTATCAGAATCAGCAGAAAAATTACTTACTGAATCAGAGCTTGACTCCTCATCCTTCATCATGAAACACAAATTGTTCTCCTCATCTTCTGTTGAAGAGCTGCTGGTTGAGGATGCTTCATTTTCCTCCCATGAGATGTAGGCTCTTCTTCCTTTGTTCCTTTCAAATTTCTTGCTGGCAGATTTGTCCTTAGTTTGATTGTCTGTACAATCTGTTTTGATATGCCCTGTTTTGCCACATCCAAAGCAAGTATATTTAGAGGAATTTGAATCATTGAGTTTAGGATACCTTCTTTTCTGCTGGTTCCTATTTTTGCTTTTCTTCCTCAGGAATTTACTGAATCTTTTTGTAAGAAGACTGATTGTATCATCATCTTCAGCATCTTCTTTTTCTTCCTTGATCTCATTTAGTTCAGTTGCTTTCAGTGCAAGACCTTTGGGTTTTCTCTCTGTTGTTTCCTGCTCTTTAAGTCTTTTAAGCTCTAGCTCATGCTCCATCAGCTTTCCAAACAGTGCAGCAGTTCCCAACTTTGACAGATCACGGCTTTCAGAGATAGCTGTCACCTTTGGTTGCCAGCTTCTGTCGAGGCACTTCAATATCTTTATGTTGAGCTCCTCTCTGTCAAATTCTTTTCCCAAGCCAGTGAGGTGATTCACAATATGGGTGAATCTTTTCTGCACATCAGCAATGCTCTCCTCGGGTTGCATTCTGAACAGCTCATATTCTTGGATGAGCGCATGTTTCCTTGACCTTTTCACATCTTCAGTCCCCTCATGAGTCACTTCTAAGACTTCCCACATCTCCTTAGCTGACTTACATTGAGATATCCTAAAGAACTCATCCATTGTCAATGCAGAGGTTATGATGTTCTTGGCCACAAGATCATGTTGAGCCTTCCTCCTTTCAGTTTCATTCCATTCTGATCTTGGCTTTACCTTTTCTTCATCCTTGACAACCTGCATTGGCACATAAGGTCCATTGACCACAGCTTCCCAAATTAATGCATCAATGGATTCCATGAAAATTCTCATTCTAACTTTCCAAAATGCATAATTCATTCCATTGAACATAGGTGGTCTATTAACAGCAGAACCCTCAGCAAAAAGCACATTAAACTCAGACATTATTACAAACAAACTTGATTAAAATACAAGTCCTAGCTCTTGATACCAATTGTTGGGTTTAATAGTGCCAAAGTTCAAGAGGGGGGGTGAATTGACCTTTTAAAACTTTCTCGCAGAAACAGTGTTTAACAGAGTTTTACAGAAAAATAAATCGATTTATGTGAAAATGAACAGATTTATTTCAGCACTGTTTTTATTTGAAAAGCTTTTAATTCAGCAAGGTTAATCACAAGATTATGCAGATAGAATTTCAAGATGTACACACACAGATATCAGATTGAAAAACAGTGTAACTCAAAAACAGCAAACCTTAATTCCAACTCTTGTGATTCAGGTTCAGTTAAGGGCTTGACAATTAGTGAGACAATCTATTACACACAACCTATTTTATTAGCCTTTAACAGATTATCAATGTTCTTATTGAAACCAGACAGTTTTCCAGAAATTAAGAACAATGAATCACAGAACAACAAGCTTCAACTTTAAGCAATTGTTTAAGGTTCAATTAATAGTTTTAACAATTTCTTGAGCAACCTATCACAGCCAATCTGTTCCAGTGGCTTTTAGCAGATTTTATATGTTCTTATCAGATTCAAACAACTTTTTCAGAAATTAAGAACAGTATGCACAGTGCCCAGAAAGAACAGATTTATTTTCAATTGAACAGATTTATTTCTTCGCTGTTTTATCAATTATGCATAAACGAAATTGCAGAGAGTGAGAGAGAATGAGCACAAGCAGTTATACTGGTTCACTCAACTGAGCTACATCCAGTCTTCACCAAAACCAGGTGGAAATCACTAAAACACAGTACAACCAAGTACAATTCCCACTGTTCTTGAAACCTACAAGAACTTAGGTACTCTTGCTGAAAAAACCTATTTAAGCTCACACACACACACATTCTCCAAGAAAACCTATCAAGAAGAGTGTTCAACCAAACTATTACAAGAAATGAGAAGTGAAACGACTACACCTGATTGAGGATACAAAGATCTGCCTTAAACCAGTAGGCAAGATTGCTAGAACAGTAGCAGCACCTCACACCAAGCTTTTGGAACCAAATCAAGAACAAGCACTTTGTGATTTTTGAAATCTTTGAAGAACAAATGCTAATCCTTTGTAAACACTTAACTCTCTGCTGTCAAAACTTGTTTTTGCAAAATGTATGAATCAGTAATAAACTCAGAAACAAGTTTGCATTTTATAGAAAACCAACTTATAACAGATTTTTGAAAAACAGTTAAAGCTGTTATAAAATGAACAGATTGAAAATAAAATGAACAGATTTATTTTCAAAAGCAGTTAGAGAATTTGTTAAGTGAGGAGACTTAGTCAACCATTCTGGTGCAGAGATAAAGCTGAAAAACGTTTAAGCTTGACATGGCACCAGAGACAAAAAGAATCTATTCATTTACAGATGAACAGATTTATTTTTCAAAACGAAAACAGAAAAGCTTAACTGTCTGAAACTCAGTCGTTTTGAAAAGAAGAAGACTTAGTCAAAATACCTGATGCACAACATCTAATTTTTACAAGACTTAGCCAAGGCATTAGTGAAAAAAATGAATCTGTTTATTTAGAAAAGAACAGATTTATTTTTATGTAGTAAACGTGTTTTTTGTAAAACATGTGAAAAACAATTTAAGAAAACTTATGCTTGTTCTTATCACATGGCTAGTGGTTATGAGGTGAGATACTCAGCAAAAGCCCACTCTTAGACAACCTCTAAGCACTACCTAAGACACACTTAAAGCAAAGCAAAATGAAATGTACATAGAAGTCTTCATCAAACACAATCTTGAAGGGGCAGCAACCATCTTCAACAACAACTTCCCACGTCGGTCAGCCTTAGGAACAGATGGGACTGACCGAGTTCATGAGGCACAACCCACCCAAGTTCAGTGGGAATGCTACTCCTGATCAAGCAGATCAATGGATCAGGGAGTTAGAGAAAATCTTCAAGGCAACCTCCTGCAATGAAGATAAGAAATTGGTATTTGCTACCTGTACCGACCAGTCCTCGGACACTGAGAACAGGTAGAAAAGGGTGAACCACATCAGCTGGGTCCCACAGCATAGGCCAAAGCCACGTGGAGTGGACCCCGCAGGCAGCTTGGATTAGAGGGTGATCAGCGTGACGATCACCAGAAAGGGCTGATGTGTCCTCGTCACTCCGCAGGGTGATCAGTCCTCGGCAACAGAGTGTGACGAGGTGACATCGGTCTCGGGTGATTTGAATAGCGTAGACAGAACAGCTAAGATTGGTTCCCAGTGTGGGCCAATGACCAGTTAAATACCCAGAGGTAGGGAGAGGCCTGGATCACGAAGTGCCCATGCGGGTAGCAGGGAGAGCACAGTTAGGTGCAGAGTCCTGAGGGGTCGAGTACTCATCAGAACTAGGGTTTCCCAGTGAAGCTACATGCATGGCACATGAACAGTGAAGGCACTCCCAGAACAGGTGGCCCCAGAGACTAGGTGTACAAGGAGGCATCCAGGTGGTCACCCTGTTAAAGTTTGCACTCCAGAGAAGGAAACCTTATGTGCTAGATTACCCTAAGATTGGGTGATAGCGGCGCAAGGGTATTCCAGTAAACCCTGAATATGGCTAGCAGCACAGCGAACCCTAATTAGGACTAGCGGCACAGTAAACCCTAGACTATATAAGGGACAGTAAAATACTTCACAAAGGTACGCAGTTTCTAGACCTAAACACAGAGAAACTCAATACACTTGGTGTTACTTGCCAACTATTGACTTGAGCGTCGGAGTGCAAACGGCCTCTAGGGCGCCCCCTTTCTCTTTTGCAGGTGCAGATTGTTTCGCAAGAATCAAGCACGTATCAACGTGAGGAAAGAGGTGTGTGAGTGTCATGGAGTCAACTGACAGGCGAGTCAACCAGCAAGAACACTACCTATCTGTTATCTGGAGAAGCCAAGTTCTGGTGGATGGGAACTAAACAGATGATGGAAGCCCGAGCGGAAGTATCAGATTGGGAAACCTTCAGGGTGAGGTTTCTGGAGAAATATTTTCCAGATAGTGCAAGGTTCGCGAAGGAAGCGGAATTTCTCAGGTTGGAGCAGGGAGAGATGTCCGTGAACGCCTATGCTGCTAGGTTTGAGTACTTAGCCAGATTTTATACCCAAGCTACCTCTGAGACTTGGAGGTGTAGGAAGTTTGAGGAAGGATTAAAGCATGAGTTGAAGAGGACCATAGCACCTATGTGCATCAGGGAGTTTCACACCTTAGTGGAGAAGGCGAAGATGGTGGAGACCCTGTAAAAGAGTGATTCCCGGGTGATCAGATCACACCTAGGGGGTTCTTCCAGTGGGAAGGCCAGGGTGCAGCTGTAACATCCCGCCAAATTACTTTGAAAATAAATATAAAACGAAAATAAAGGTGACAAATAGGTTGAAGTGAGCAAAATCTTTATATAAAATAAATAAGTTTCTCCTCACAGGGAGTTTAATACAAACGATCACTTCTCCACTAAAAACGTAAACGAAATACAATACAAAAGACAGATAGGCGATCTCCTGGCAAAAAGGGCAATCTCCTATAAGAAGGGCGATCTCCTTTCATAAAGGCGATCTCCTATTATAAAGCAGCAAGAGGGGCGATCACCCAACAGAAAAGAAAACAGGCGATCTCCTTCCAGCGACAATTTTCTAAAGAGCTCTTGTAACATCCCGCCAAAATAATACATACATCCATGTATAATTGAAATTAAGTGTAACCAAATAATATTGAAGAGTGCAAAATAATATGTATTTATATATATATCAGAAATGAAGTTACTCCTCTTAGGGAGTTTAATACATAACCAAATCAAATGTTTGCAAGATTTTACGAAAATAAAAGAAATGCAGTAAGACAGGCGGTCTCAAAAGAAAACGGCGATCTCCAACTTTAAAACGGCGATCTCTAACAGAAGACCTCAAAACGGGCGATCTTCTATCAGGACACGAAAACCGGCGATCACCACCGAGAGGTAGAAACTGGCGATCTCTCCCTCGGCGACCACTCACTAAGGAGCTCTCCTTCCTGGAAGATCATCTGCTCCCGTGTAACAATTACACGATCATCACAGTTTTTAAAGAGAACCAAACACAACACCAAAGAAAACACCACAGGGTAAGCTAGACATTTTAAAGAGAGTATAAATAGGAACATTAAAATTAAAGTAAAACAAGTTTCAAGATTATCCATGTAAAACATAGAGCTGCTCATCCCTTCACCTGATCGCCTAAAAATCCAAACATTTCACAGCATTTCTCAGAATCAATCTATTTCACAAAACTGCATCAAGTGTCTATCAATATTCAAGTTTCTCATTTCACCATTTCACATGTCAGACTTTCCACTGACTCACAAAGCATAGACACATGACACTACTTCCGGATTGACTCATGCATTGATTAGACTCGGAGATTTGCACCTGTCACACTGCCCACTGTGGAATCACACACATCCACAGGGTCGCCGTGAAATCTTACACATTCACAAGCGTACGATGAATCTCAACACATCACCATACAGCATGACAAGGTTAATCCACAAGACAGGTGGAGCTCGTTCTGTTTCACACGAGGCGCCCATCATGGACAGGTGGAGCTCGTTCTGTTTCACACGAGGCGCCCATCCTGGATAGGTGGAGCTCGTTCTGTTTCACACGAGGCGCCCATCACATAGACCTCCTTCGACTCTCACCAACTGAGTAACTTCCTCTATGTGATTCCATTATCAGCAGAGTCAGGATATCTCGTTCATAATCACCGATCAATGCACATCTAACATGGTCTTACACGGTATTTCCTTTCCTGAAAATACTATGCCTCGACGCCACATTCACAACATTCAACATATCATGCCACACTTAAAAGAATGATTTCAATCACAGCAATAGCCATTTCAAAGGATTCATATTTTCGAATATCTCATGTAAATCTCAAGTAGTTCTCAAAACAACATCAAACACAAGGAGTTCGCAAAACAGCGCCAAAACCGGCGATCTAGTTCAAAAACGAGGTGTTTCGAAGACTGTATATAAAACCGGCGACCTCGTCGCCCAAGCACACAAACAGAGCATTTTACGCAGATGAAAACGAAAATGGCGACCACGTCGCCCTCACTTCAGAAAAAGATACACTATGGCTTGTAGTAAAGATGAAACCGGCGACCACGTCGCCCTCACTTCAGAAACAGCAAACTATGGCTTGTATGGAAAAAGAGGTCTAGCTTCCCTTACCTGGACTTGCGCAAACACCAGGAGTTCCGAAATCCAACGAAGCTTGAAGAACGCCTTGACTCTGTTCTTGTGTCTGGTTTTGAAGAGCTTGCAGAGAACCACCCAAGTGCTCCAATGGTGTTGCTTCTCGTCGTACTCTTGTGTGGAGAGGCTGAAATCGCAACGCGGAGGAGGGAACTCACTCTTTCTCTCTTCGACTACAACAACGTTTTCTTCCTCTTCAGTAGTGGATTTCAGTGACTTAAACCAACTTATCCCTCCAAAAGCAGCTGCCACCACCTACTCTGCAGGGAAGTTTGCGTGCACGCTTCCCTGAACAGTACGACCACTGTTGCCTCTGGTGCATGCCAACCACTGCTCTGAACAGTACTGCCACTGTTGTCGCTTGTGCATGCCAGCCACTGCTCTGAACAGTACGACCGCGAGTGTCTCCCGCGCATGCCAACATTCTGATGTCACTATTCTGAACCACCCTTTTCGTCTACGTGGCGCGCGTGCAGAACGTCTCATGCTGGATGTCTGGGTCCCACGTTCTCTGTGTATAACTTAACGTAGCGCGATGACCTTTTCACCGATGACCACAGGCGCGAAGACTATCCACCGATGACCTCTCGCGCGAAGGCTAACAACCGATGACCTCTCGCGCGAAGGCTAACAACCGATGACCTCTCGCGCGAAGGCTAACAACCGATGACCTCTCGCGCGAAGGCTAACAACCGATGACCTCTCGCGCGAAGGCTAACAACCGATGACCTCTCGCGCGAAGGCTAACAACCGATGACCTCTCGCGCGAGGGCTAGCAACCGATGACCTCTCCCCCTGGCGATGCTCGATGACACATCGCCACGCCTTCCTGGAGGTTCTTCATTCCACTATGTTACATCCAGGGTATTCTCTCCACAAGGCTTGGTGACGTCGGTAGCTTCACACTTCCAAGAGTTGATTAGCACAAGTCCTCGTGCGTCCAAGCGTGTAACGTTAAGGATGATTCTCTTATGCTCAAGTATAGAGCTTCGCCTGCCCAGCGTATCCAAGGTTTAACCCACACCTTGATACGCGTGGCTTTTGGGACGTACCAGGGTTGATCCAACATTTTGGCTACACACTAAGTGTAGTTTCGGCGATTAGGTGTACTCTAGGCGACAGGCTACTAGGTACACACAGGCGATAGGCGTTCAAGCATAAGCTAGGCGATAGGCGTTCAAGCATAAGCTAGGCGATAGGCGTTCAAGCATAAGCTAGGCGATAGGCGTTCAAGTGCCAGAGAAGTTGGAGATCGCCTACCCGCTTAATAACGGCGATCTCGTAGTTTTCTCAGCTATACATTCCTTCCTTTATATTTAAATAAACACGTGCTTCGAATTTATTTATAATATAACACTTTTATTCCAATATAAACTTCTAGGTTCTTACAGCTCTACTTCCTGCAACATCATCTGCTCCCGTGTAAATTATACACGATCATTACAGGTTTAAGAAAAGGCCACAACACAACGAAAACACAGGGTAAGCTAGACATTTAAAAAGAGTTTAAATAAGGATACTTAAAATAAAATCAAGGTAAACAATTTCAAGATATTCACGTAAAGTTATCAAGTTTCTCATACTCTTCACCTGATCGCCCAGAAATCACACATTTCACAATATCCTCAAGAGTCATTCTATTTCACAACTGTACCAAGTGTCTATCAATTTCAAGTTCCTCATTTCACATGTCAGACCACCACTGACTCAACACACAAGACACTTGACACTACATCCGGAAGACTCATGCATTGACTAGACTCATAGATTCGCACCTGTCATACTGCCCACTGTGAAATCACACACATTCACAGGGTCGCCGTGAAATCACACACATTCACAAGCGTATAATGAATCTCAATATCATCACCATCCAAGCATGACAGGGTTAATCCACACAACAGGCCGAGCTCGTTCTGTTTCACACGACTCACCCATACGTATGAACCTCCTTCGACTCTCAACGCCTGAATAACTTCATCTATATGAATTCATTATCTCAGGAGAGTCAGGATATCATGACGAATCACCGGTCAATGCACATCCTACACGATCTTACACGGTATTTTCTTTCCTGAAAATACTATGCCTCGATCCCACATTCACCACATTCAACACATCACATAACACTTAAAGGAATGATTCAAGTCACAGCAACGATCGTTTCAAAGATTCAGATGTTCGAAGATCACATTTAAGCTTCAACAGTTCAAAGTAACACCAAAAACAGAGAGTTCGCAAACAACGCCAAAACCGGCGATCTAGTTCAAAAAAACAAGGTATTTCGAAGACTGTATATAAAATCGGCGACCACGTCGCCCAAACACATAGAACAGAGCGTTCACGAAGATGAAAACGAAACCGGCGACCACGTCGCCCTCACTTCAGAAATAGCTAAACTATGGCTTGTATTTAAAATGAAGTCTAGCTTCCCTTACCTGGACTTGCGCAAACACCTAGAGTTCCGAAACCCAACAAAGCTTGAAGAACGCCTTGGCTCTGTTTTTGCGTCTGGTCGAAGGACTTGCAGAGAACTGCCCAGGTGCTCTAATGGTGGCTGTCGCTCGTCGTACTCTCGTGTGAAGGTGCTAGAATCGCAGCGCGAAGGAGGCAACTGGAGGAGAAGGGAGGTAACTCACTCTTTCTCTCTTTGAAGGCTGCAACGTTTCTTCCTCTCAGCAGTGGGTTTTCTGCATCTTAAACCAACTTATCCACCAAAAGCAGCTGCCACCACCCACTCTGCAGAGAAGTCTGAGAACCACTGCCCTGAACAGTACGACCACTGTTGTCTCTGGTGCATGCCAACCACTGCTCTGAACAGTACTGCCACTGTTGTCGCTTGTGCATGCCAGCCACTGCTCTGAACAGTACGACCGCGAGTGTCCCCTGCGCATGCCAACATTCTGATGTCACTATTCTGAACCACCCTTTTTGTCTACGTGGCGTGCGTGCACTACGCTTCCTGCTGGGAGTCTGGGTCTTACCCCCTCTGTGTGCAACTCGACATCGCGCGATAACCTTTCGTCGATGACCCCTCGCGCGAAGACTATCCACCGATGACCTCTCGCGCGAAGACTATCCACCGATGACCTCTCGCGCGAAGACTATCCACCGATGACCTCTCGCGCGAAGGCTATCCACCGATGACATCTCCTGGTGGACGACCGATGTCTCCCCCTGGAAGATGCCCGCATGCCTCGCGCCCTGGCGACGACGTGTAGTCTAGGCGACCGGCGATTATGTACTAACAAGGAAATCTTATACTCTTCTAAACTACACTTTCCTTCCCTTTTTATTTTAAATAAAACGTGCATGGAGTTCATTTAAAATATAACTCTTTTATTCCAATTTAATTTTTCAGGTCCTTACATTCTCCCCATCAAGAAAAATTTTCGTCCCCGAAAATTGAATTACAAGGAAAAGAGGTATGGGTAAGCTTCTCTCATGGGTTCTTCTAACTCCCAAGTTGAATCACCCGATCTCTCATCCCACACCACTTTCACCATGTTGATGGTCTTGCCTCTGAGCTGTTTACTTTGACGATCGTCAATCCTGACTGGTTTCGCCTCAAAGGACAAGTCATCCCTGATCTGCACGTCGTCCACCTCCAGCACATGACTAGGGTCTGCCATGTACTTCCTTGGCTGTAATACGTGAAATACATTATGCAGGTTTGCTAAATGGGGAGGTGGGGCGATCTCAAGCCACTGGACCGATCCTCCTCAGGAGCTGATATGGCTCAACAAACTTAGGGGACAGCTTCTTTGATCTGATAGCTCGTCCTACACCCTTGGCTGGTGTCACCCTCATAAAGACATGGTCCCCAGCAGCAAACTCCAAAGGTTTTCTCCTCTGATCCGCATAGGACTTCTGCCTACTTTGAGAAGCCTTCATTCTGCTTTGTATCTGCTGCACCTTCTCGGTTGTCTGTTGAACCAACTCTTACTACTCCAATACTTCATCAAATTCCATTCTCCATCCCTGCATATGGAGTGTGCTGCTCCATTAAGCGCCAACTCCAGTACTCACACTTTACTTCCAACCCTGAAGACTTGGTCGAGCAAGTCCAGAACTAAGCCCTTAACAGAACCAGGACTAGCCCCCTGTAGAGAAAAGTGAGCAAGATCCCTTCATCGGAAGGAAAGAGGACAGCATGACTACTGCTCATGTCCCCCAGCCAATCTAAACTAGGATCCGAAATATCTTTCCAAGAATCAACTTCCGCATCTTGATCAAAACCATCCATTGACTTCCCAACTGCTGATCTAATTCTCACGCTCCCTAAAGGAACACCTTTGGTTCACCACTATGCTACATAACTCTGCACTTTATGAAGACAAAGTTCTTGTTGCTGTTACTTTCTAAATCATCCTTATAACTTCTTTTGCCAACTCGGCTTCCTGTCCCCATCATTTCCTCCTTGTTCAATGTATACATTGGATGCATTGATTTGGGTTCAGGTGCCTATCTGAAAAGGTATACAAGAACGAACGCACCATATATCTCAACCACAACCATGTAAGTAGTGGAGCCGATTGGAAGATTTCCTCTGCATCCAGAATTTCTTGCTTAAGGACAACTCTATTCCTCTTCTCCAAGATACAACAGACTGTTGCCACCCACATTCCCTTCCACACCTGATTCTACTTGGATGACATACGTATAAGATAAAAGTTCTCAAGGTGGGACCTCAAATCCTTATGTCGAACAAATAGAGCACTTATCTACTTGAAGCACATAGACCAGCCACGTTGCTCTAAGGTTAGAGTTAGTGGCCCACGCATCCTCCTGAAATCTCATACCCCCTCCGCCTCCAACTTTCCAAACAATGACTTTTTGGAACTAACCATCATCTTCACCCTCCTCGCACATCTTACGTACATCTCTCCACCACCACAATTGATATTTCGAATGAGTTCGGCTTCTCCCAAGTTCCGAGGCATATTTGGATACAAGGATATCTTTCCATTTCCCTTTCTCATCACTCCTCATCCACCATTTCCATACTCATCTTCCACATCACGATCCACAAAACAGCATCCATTCTGCGTGAAGCTTCATCTCTCCTCCCAGTAACTTCTCTACTTGGTATTTTTCAGCAAATTTCTCTGTCTAATTGAACTTTAGACATAAATACAATTTCTCCTCTTTCCTTTTAAGCTTGTGGTTAAGCTAGAGTCATCTCATGCTGGTTCATCGACATAAACATCTTCCAAGCTTCAAATAAAAGAAAGTTCATTCTTTCATTCTTGGAACTTAATCCCGGTACTTCCCATGGATACACATGCTTAAGCCTTTAAACCCTCAACATTCTGCTTATATACTCTCCATAACTTATATGTAGCTGAAACTAAACCTTGGTACACTAACTCTAAATTACACTTCCTTCTTTAATTCCATCAACTCAGCTGGAGCCATTGCCACCGGTCCAGCTCCAGGCACCACAACAATAGAGAGTTCCACCTCTCTCTTAGGAGGTAATTCAGGTATCTCTTCTGGAAATACATCCATGAAACCTTTCACCTAGGTATCTTGCTTACGTCCTCTTTATTCTTCACTTCCAACCGAGCTAGCATCACGAAGCACCTCGCCATCTGGCTCTTGGAGATCTGGAAACGCTAACTTCTAACTACCGCAGACTACGAGAACGTGATTGGCAGCTAGCCAATCCATTTCCAGGATAACACCCAGGTCCTGAAGAGGTAGACAGATCAAGTTCACTTTGAATCTGCGTCCCTCTACTATCACTGGACATTCAGGGCAAACTGTAGAGGTCAACACCTGTCCTGACGCAGGTGTAGAGACCAACAGTTCAAACGGTAACTCCTTCACTAGAAGGCCCAACTCGGCTACACACAGGCTTGACACAAAGGAGTGTGTCGCTCCAGAATCAAACAAAATTCTAACGCATCTACCAGCTATAGAGCAACACTCTGTACTAAGTTACCTGACTGAGATGTCTCCGCTCCAGACATGGCAAACACTCTCCCTCCTGCCTGAGGTCTGCTGCCTTTGTCCCTCAACTGCTGGGAACTAACGGGTTGAGTCATCCTTTTTCTGTTAGGACAATCTCTAGAAATGTGCCCCATCTCTTGACATGTGAAACACCCTTTCTCTGAATTCTTCTTGGGGCACACCTTGACGTTATGTAACCCACCACAACGGAAACATCTTGGTTTCCATGGTTGTTGCTGCTGAAACTGGGGCGGAATTGCTCCTGTCCGATGTGGTGGAGGTATCGCATAAGGCTTGCTTCGTGGGTGCTGTACCTTGGCCTTCCCACTGGAGGGACCCCCTGGTTGTGATCTGATTACTCTGGAACCACTCCTCTCCAGGGTCTCCACTACCTTTGCCTTCCTTACTAAGGCATGTAACTCCCTGGTCCACGGATCTGCTTGATCAGGGGTAGCACTCCCACTGAGCTTGGGTGGGTTGTGCCTCATGAACTCGGTCATCCCTACCTGCTCCCGAGGCTGATTGACCTGGGAAGCTGTTGCAGCCGATCCAGCAGTTTCCAAATGATTCATTACAGCCTGATGAATCTGGGCCATTACCGTATTCTGCTGTTGGATGGCAGTTGCCATCATCTCGATAGCCTTGGCAATCTGGCTCATCTCCGAAGAAGGTTGGGGAGGGGTAGAAGGTCTACGTGCCATCTCCTTCATTTTCAGATTTTGAAACTATAAGATTCCTATATTCCCTACAACTACAAGAATGAGATCGATAAGAAATCAATTCATTCAAGGGGGGTAACAGCTAGACCTTACAAAGGTCAGCATCTCAAAATCATTAAGAATTTGAGCTCATCAACAGAATCATAATGCTTATAACATCAAGCATAACACCAGCACAACTACTGGTATGCAGTCACCAATCCAATCAACCATTTTCAATCAATTACAAAGACACTCAAGAGAATGAGATAGCTCACACCAGAATTCAATATATGCTAAACGTCAAACCTTTGGAATTAAGATTGAGACTCATCTCGATCCAGTTATGAGTGTGCACCCTCACTACTTTATCAAGACCTTCTCATTCTTAATACTAAGATTTTCAATTAGAACATATATTCACCAAAGCACACACAAAATTTCAATACAAAAACGTTTGAAAACCTTTCACTATAGTTATTATTTTAAACTCAAATAACTTTCATGAGCAGAAGAAACATAATGGATCCACAGCCCTCAGGTCATCCTAAGGACGAACTGCTCTGATACCATTAATGTAACATCCCGCCAAATTACTTTGAAAATAAATATAAAACGAAAATAAAGGTGACAAATAGGTTGAAGTGAGCAAAATCTTTATATAAAATAAATAAGTTTCTCCTCACAGGGAGTTTAATACAAACGATCACTTCTCCACTAAAAACGTAAACGAAATACAATACAAAAGACAGATAGGCGATCTCCTGGCAAAAAGGGCGATCTCCTATAAGAAGGGCGATCTCCTTTCATAAAGGCGATCTCCTATTATAAAGCAGCAAGAGGGGCGATCACCCAACAGAAAAGAAAACAGGCGATCTCCTTCCAGCGACAATTTTCTAAAGAGCTCTACTTCCTGCAACATCATCTGCTCCCGTGTAAATTATACACGATCATTACAGGTTTAAGAAAAGGCCACAACACAACGAAAACACAGGGTAAGCTAGACATTTAAAAAGAGTTTAAATAAGGATACTTAAAATAAAATCAAGGTAAACAATTTCAAGATATTCACGTAAAGTTATCAAGTTTCTCATACTCTTCACCTAATCGCCCAGAAATCACACATTTCACAATATCCTCAAGAGTCATTCTATTTCACAACTGTACCAAGTGTCTATCAATTTCAAGTTCCTCATTTCACATGTCAGACCACCACTGACTCAACACACAAGACACTTGACACTACTTCCGGAAGACTCATGCATTGACTAGACTCATAGATTCGCACCTGTCATACTGCCCACTGTGAAATCACACACATTCACAGGGTCGCCGTGAAATCACACACATTCACAAGCGTATAATGAATCTCAATATCATCACCATCCAAGCATGACAGGGTTAATCCACACAACAGGCCGAGCTCGTTCTGTTTCACACGACTCACCCATACGTATGAATCTCCTTCGACTCTCAACGCCTGAATAACTTCATCTATATGAATTCATTATCTCAGGAGAGTCAGGATATCATGACGAATCACCGGTCAATGCACACCCTACACGATCTTACACGGTATTTTCTTTCCTGAAAATACTATGCCTCGATCCCACATTCACCACATTCAACACATCACATAACACTTAAAGGAATGATTCAAGTCACAGCAACGATCGTTTCAAAGATTCAGATGTTCGAAGATCACATTTAAGCTTCAACAGTTCAAAGTAACACCAAAAACAGAGAGTTCGCAAACAACGCCAAAACCGGCGATCTAGTTCAAAAAAACAAGGTATTTCGAAGACTGTATATAAAACCGGCGACCACGTCGCCCAAACACATAGAACAGAGCGTTCACGAAGATGAAAACGAAACCGGCGACCACGTCGCCCTCACTTCAGAAATAGCTAAACTATGGCTTGTATTTAAAATGAAGTCTAGCTTCCCTTACCTGGACTTGCGCAAACACCTAGAGTTCCGAAACCCAACAAAGCTTGAAGAACGCCTTGGCTCTGTTTTTGCGTCTGGTCGAAGGACTTGCAGAGAACTGCCCAGGTGCTCTAATGGTGGCTGTCGCTCGTCGTACTCTCGTGTGAAGGTGCTAGAATCGCAGCGCGAAGGAGGCAACTGGAGGAGAAGGGAGGTAACTCACTCTTTCTCTCTTTGAAGGCTGCAACGTTTCTTCCTCTCAGCAGTGGGTTTTCTGCATCTTAAACCAACTTATCCACCAAAAGCAGCTGCCACCACCCACTCTGCAGAGAAGTCTGAGAACCACTGCCCTGAACAGTACGACCACTGTTGTCTCTGGTGCATGCCAACCACTGCTCTGAACAGTACTGCCACTGTTGTCGCTTGTGCATGCCAGCCACTGCTCTGAACAGTACGACCGCGAGTGTCCCCTGCGCATGCCAACATTCTGATGTCACTATTCTGAACCACCCTTTTTGTCTACGTGGCGTGCGTGCACTACGCTTCCTGCTGGGAGTCTGGGTCTTACCCCCTCTGTGTGCAACTCGACATCGCGCGATAACCTTTCGTCGATGACCCCTCGCGCGAAGACTATCCACCGATGACCTCTCGCGCGAAGACTATCCACCGATGACCTCTCGCGCGAAGACTATCCACCGATGACCTCTCGCGCGAAGGCTATCCACCGATGACATCTCCTGGTGGACGACCGATGTCTCCCCCTGGAAGATGCCCGCATGCCTCGCGCCCTGGCGACGACGTGTAGTCTAGGCGACCGGCGATTATGTACTAACAAGGAAATCTTATACTCTTCTAAACTACACTTTCCTTCCCTTTTTATTTTAAATAAAACGTGCATGGAGTTCATTTAAAATATAACTCTTTTATTCCAATTTAATTTTTCAGGTCCTTACAGCAGCACCCACAAAACAAGCCTTATGCGAGACCTCCACAACATCGGGAAGGAGTAGTTCCGCCCCAATTTCAGCAGCAAAAACCATGGAAACCTAGATGTTTCCATTGTAGTGGACCACACACATCCAATATGTTCTCCAAGGGGAATTCAGAGAAAAGATGCTACACATGCCAAAAGACGGGACACGTTGCTAGAGAGTGTCCTAACAAGAATAGGATGACCCAATCCGGTGGTTCTCAACAGTTTAGGAATGAAGGCAGTAGACCTCAGGCAGCAGGGAGAGTGTTTACAGGAGCTGAGGCATCTCGGTCAGGTAACTTAGTGCAAGGTGTTTGTTTTATAGCTGGTGGAAGTGTAAAAGCCTTGTTTGATTCTGGAGCGACACACTCTTTTGTGTCAAGTCTGTGTGTAGCCGAGTTGGGCCTTCTAGTGAAGGAGTTGCCATTTGAACTGTTGGTCTCTACACCTACATCAGGACAGGTATTGACCTCTACAGTTTGCTCTGAATGTCCAGTAATAGTAGAGGGACGCAGGTTCAAAGTAAATTTGATCTGTCTACCTCTTCAGGACCTGGATGTTATCCTAGGAATGGATTGGCTATTTGCCAATCACATTCTCATAGATTGCGGTAGACAGAAAATAGCGTTTCTGTACTTCCAAGAGTCAGATGTGATACCTGCTCAGCATGTGTGGTCGGAGTTGAAAGAAGGGTCGAGGTGCTTTGTGATCCTAGCTCAAATGGAAGTGAAGAATGAAGAAGATATGGGCAGTATACATGTGGTGAAGGACTTCACGGATGTATTTCCAGAAGAAATACCTGGATTACCTCCTAAGAGAGAAGTGGAATTCTCTATTGATTTGGTACCTGGAGCTGGACCAGTGTCAATGGGACCTTACCGAATGGCTCCAGCTGAGTTAATAGAATTAAAGAAGCAAGTAGAAGATTTGTTAGAGAAGCTACTCATCAGACCTAGTGTATCTCCATGGGGGGCTCCAGTGCTTCTAGTTAAGAAAAAGGATGGAGGGTCTCGGTTGTGTGTGGATTACAGACAGTTGAATAAGTTGACCATCAAGAACAAGTATCCTCTACCTAGAATTGATGATTTGATGGATCAATTGCATGGAGCCTCGGTGTTCTCAAAGATTGATCTGAGAACGGGATACCACCAAATTTTGGTAAAGGCTGAAGATGTTCAGAAGACGGCATTTAGGTCTCGTTATGGACACTATGAGTATGTGGTGATGCCGTTTGGAGTAACAAATGCTCCAGCTCTGTTCATGGACTACATGAATAGAATTTTTCGTCCCTTCTTGGATAAGTTTGTTGTAGTTTTTATAGACGACATACTTATTTATTCAAGGACCAAGGAAGAACATGAAGAACATCTGAAGACAGTATTGGAGATTCTAAGGGAGAAGCAATTATATGCTAAGTTCTCTAAGTGTGAGTTCTGGTTGAAGGAAGTCAACTTCTTAGGACATGTAATATCTGCTCAGGGGATCTCAGTGGATCCAGCCAAAGTAGAGGCAGTGCTTCAGTGGAAACGTCCTAAGACAGTCACTGAGATAAGGAGTTTTGTGGGTTTAGCAGGCTACTATCGGAGGTTCATTGAAGATTTTTCCAGGGTAGTAGCTCCTTTGACTCAGTTAACTCGCAAAGATCAACCTTTTGCTTGGACTGACAAATGTGAGCAGAGTTTCATGGAGCTAAAGAAGAGATTGACTAGTGCTCTGGTGTTAGTGACCCGGATATAGGAAAACCTTTTGAGGTTTACTGTGATGCTTCACATCAGGGTTTGGGATGTGTTTTGATGCAAGAGAAAAGAGTAGTTGCATATGCTTCAAGGCAACTCAAAGTTCATGAGAGAAACTATCCTACTCATGACTTAGAGTTGGCGGCTGTGGTGTTTGCCTTGAAGATTTGGAGGCATTATTTGTATGGAGCTCGGTTTCAGGTGTTTAGTGACCATAAAAGCCTGAAATATCTGTTTGATCAGAAGGAGTTAAATATGAGACAAAGAAGATGGATGGAGCTTCTAAAGGATTATGATTTCCAACTGATGTATCATCCAGGGAAGGCCAATGTAGTGGCAGATGCTTTGAGTAGGAAATCAATACAAGTATCAACCATGATGATTGAAGAGCAGAAGTTGATCGAGCAGTTTAGAGATTTAAACTTTGGAGTAGAATTTCATGTTAATCATATTAGTTGTAGTAAGTTAACTATAACTAATGGTTTCATTAGAATGATAAAGGATAAGCAATTAGAGGATCCTAGTCTGAAGCGTATTGTGGAATTACTAGGCACCGATCAGGCTAAAAGCTTTGTGATGGGAGACGATGGAATCTTGAGATTGAATGGCAGAATTTGCATACCTGCAAATGAAGAGTTGAAGAAGATGATCCTAGAAGAAGGCCACAAGAGTTATCTTAGTTTACATCCAGGTATGAATAAGATGTACCAAGATTTAAAGGAGTCATTTTGGTGGTCGGGCATGAAGAAGGAAATAGCTCGGTATGTTGCTACCTGCTTGACATGTCAGAAGGCGAAGGTAGAACATCAAAGGCCTGGTGGTTTGTTGCAGCAATTGGATATTCCTGAATGGAAATGGGATAGCATCGCCATGGATTTTGTTACCCATTTACCTACATCGGTAAGGGGTCATGATGCAATCTGGGTCATAGTTGATCGGCTGACAAAGAGTGCTCACTTTCTTCCAGTTAATCTGAGGATATCTGTGGCCAAGTTGGCACAGCTGTACATCAGAGAA
This sequence comes from Phaseolus lunatus, assembly GCA_013389735.1. Taxonomy (NCBI): domain Eukaryota; kingdom Viridiplantae; phylum Streptophyta; class Magnoliopsida; order Fabales; family Fabaceae; genus Phaseolus; species Phaseolus lunatus. Next base: position 102,859 of record JAAFYQ010000082.1, on the reverse strand, counting down.
ATTGTGAGGTTGCATGGAGTGCCTTCCAGCATTGTTTCGGATAGAGATCCCAGGTCTACTTCACGGTTTTGGCAGACCTTACAAGATTCCTTGGGAACTAAGTTGAGAATGAGCTCGGCATATCATCCTCAAACAGATGGACAGTCTGAGAGAATGATCCAGTCCTTAGAAGATCTGTTGAGGACATGTATCTTGGATAATCTGGGAAGTTGGGATGAGATGTTACCGCTGGTGGAGTTTACTTATAATAACGGTTATCATGCCAGTATTGGGATGGCGCCATATGAAGCTTTGTATGGGAGGAAATGCAGAACTCCCTTATGTTGGTACCAGGAGGGCGAAACAGTTTTGATTGGGCCAGAGTTAATTCAACAGACAACCGAGAAGGTGAAACAGATACAAGAGAGAATGAAAGCTTCTCAAAGTTGGCAGAAATCCTATGCAGATAAGAGGAGAAAACCCTTGGAGTTCGCAGCTGGAGACCATGTTTTTATGAGAGTGACACCATCCAAGGGTGTAGGACGAGCTATCAGATCAAAGAAGCTATCTCCTAAGTTCGTTGGACCATATCAGATCTTAAGGAAGATAGGTCCAGTAGCTTATGAGATTGCACTACCTCCCCAATTAGCAAATCTGCATAATGTCTTTCATGTATCACAGCTGCGAAAGTATATTCCAGACCCTAGTCACGTGTTGGAAGTGGACGATGTGCAGATCAAGGATAACTTGTCGTTTGAAGCAAAACCAGTTAGGATCGACGATCAACAAAGTAAACAGCTCAGAGGCAAGACTATCAATATGGTAAAGGTGGTGTGGGATGACAAATCTGATGATTCAACTTGGGAATTAGAAGAAACCATGAGAGAAGCCTATCCCTACCTCTTTTCCTGGTAACTCAATTTTCGGGGACGAAAATTTTTCTTGTTGGGGAGAATGTAGGGATCTAGAAATTTATTTGGAATAGAAGTGGTATATTTTAAATGATTTCTGATTATGTTATTATTTAAAATGAAAAAGGTCATATAATAGAAATCCATAGTAGTCAGACCTCGGACGTCGCCCAAGAGGTCTGAGGTCAGTATGGTAGAGGTCGGTCGGTGGACCATAGTGGGTTCCAGAAATCACATGTATCAAGGTGTGGTTTGAACCTTAGATACACCATGCATGCGGGATAAATGCGAAACTCTATGCTTTGGCATAAGAGATTGTCCTCAGTGTTGCATGCATTGGCGCGTGAGGAGTTAGTACCGACCTGTCCTCGGGCAGGAGAAGCTACCGAAGTCACCGAGCCATGTGGGGGTGATAACACAGACGTGGAGTAGTGAGTCGATGAGCCTTCAGCAGGGGTGACGAGGTGTCATCAGACATCGGTCGTCTGCCAGGGAGAGACATCTGTCGTCTACCAGGGAGAGACATCAGTCGTCTTCCAGGGAGAGACATCCGTCGTCTTCCAGGGAGAGACATCCGTCGTCTGCCAGGGAGAGACATCGGTCGTTTGCCAGGGAGAGACATCGGTCATCTTCTAGGGAGAGACATCGGTCGTCTGCTAGGGAGAGACACCGGTCGTCTTCCAGGGAGAGACATTGGTTATCTGCCAGGATGAGACATCAGTCGTCTGCCAGGATGAGACATCGGTGGATAGTCATCGCGAGATCAGTCATCGGTTCCTGGTCATCGGGGGGTTCTGTTATACGCAGATAAGCTGGGACCCAGGCTTCCAGTGAAGGCGTTCTGCAGGCGCGACACGTAGATAGTAAGGGTCCCCAGAGCAGTTGGCAACAGAGAGTAAGTAGGGCAGGTGGCTCCAGAGTTTTGGGCATACAAAGGTGTCCACGTGGGCATCCTGTTAGAGGAAACTTGCACGCAAGAGTTTTCCATCAGAGTGGGTGGTGGCAGCGGCATTCTTGGGCAAGGTGGTTTAATTTCAAAATCCACTTCTGATAGGCAATGTTCGAACGCTGTTTGGGTAGAGAGAAATCGAGTGAGTTGAGTTTTGGTTCCCTGTTTCCTTTCTCTCCTTCTCTTTACATTCGGGCATCTTCACTACCAGTTGACGTTTCTGACACCATCAAGCACCCGTTTAACGATCGACGACTGCCCCTGGGCTCCAGGCAAGTATCTCTGCAAGTTTTCGATCAAAGCCTTAAAACAGAGTAAGTTCGTCGTGCTCTATTTTTGAAGTCGCTTCTGAACTTGAGAGAGTTGCCTCTGCATAGGCTTTGCGTGCGACTCTTTTGGCTTCAGAGTTAGTCTCTGTTAACTCAGAATATGAGTGTTATAGTTAGTTTTGTGATCGGGACTCTATGGTGCAGGTTAAGGCATCCTTGAGTTCTCGGTGGGTTTGGAGCTCTTAGTGAGATCGGCTCAAGTCCAGGTAAGGGAAGCTAGCGCTATTTTTAATAAAAACCTTAGGCTAGCAGATTCTGAAGTTGGGGTGACGTGGTCACCAGTTTTAAATTCTATTTCACAATCCCCTGTTTTGTGTGAATCGGTATTTGTTGAGATTGAAATGTGGTTTTTTTAATAGTGGATGCTGTGAACTGTGTATGATTTTCGAAATTATCAACCTTGGTATGATTTGATTGAGATATGTTTGGATTGTTAGAAAAGGTTTAAAGTATGTTATGGTTGCCTTGTTCATTTACGTGTTGGATGATATACTGGAATCATGTGAAAGAGTGATCAAAGCATAGTATTTTCAGGAAAGAAAATACCGTGTGGAGATTTGTCTAGAATGTGCATTGACTAAGGATTTGTAATAAGGAGATATCCTGACTCTCCTGAGATAATGAATCATATAGATGAAGTTATTCAGGTGGTGAGAGTCGAAGGAGGTTCATATGTATGGGTAAGTCGTTTGAAAGATAACTGACTTGACTTGTTATATGGATTAACCCTGTCATACTAGGAGAGTGATGATATTGAGATTATTTATGCGCATAGCTGTGTTGATTCACAGCGACCCTGTGTGGATTCACAGTGGTGTAGTATGACAGGTGCATATCTCTGAGTCTGAGTCAACGCACGAGTCTTCCGGAAGTAGAGTCAAGTGTCTATGTGTTATGAGTTAGTGGAAAGTCTGACATGAGAATGATAAATATTGAAATTTTGATAGACACTTGATGGTTATGTGGAATGAATGACACTTGAGGAAATTGTGAAATGTGTGAAAAATGATGGGTTATGTTGATATAAAGTTTCATATTTAAAGTTTTTTTTTTAACAGCTAGCTTACCCCTTTGTTTTGTTTTGTGGTTGTTTTTCCTTAAATCTGTGATGATCGTGTATAATTTACACGGGAGCAGACAAGGTGGCAGGTGATAGAGCTCCCCAGTGAGTTATTGGAGGAAGGGATGGAAGAGTTTGAATGCTGTATTTTCGTTCTTTTTGAAAACTATTTGATGAATCTGTATTAAAATCCCCTAGAGAAGGGATGTTCTTTTGAGATACAATGTATGGGATGGATGTATTTTATTATATATACATATGTTAATTTTGATATTATTGTTTTACGTTTATTTTATTATATAAATATGAATAAAATTTGAGGGGCGTTACAAGCATCACAGTAAACATCAAAAGGTTTTCCTACATCCGGGATCACTAACACCGGAGCACTAGTTAATCTTTTCTTTAGCTCTATGAAACTCTGCTCACATTTGTCAGTCCAAGCAAAAGGTTGATCTTTGCAAGTTAACTGAGTCAAAGGAGCCACTACCTTGGAAAAATCTTCAATGAACCTCCGATAGTAGCCAGCTAGACCCACAAAACTCCTTATCTCAGTGACTGTCTTAGGATGTTCCCACTGAAGCACTGCCTCTACCTTGGCTAGATCCACTGAGATCCCTTGAGCTGATATTACATGTCCTAAGAAGTTGACTTCCTTCAGCCAGAACTCACACTTAGAGAACTTAGCATATAATTGCTTCTCCCTCAAAATCTCCAACACTGTCTTCAGATGTTCTTCATGTTCTTCCTCGGTCCTTGAATAAATCAGTATGTCGTCTATAAAGACTACAACAAACTTATCCAAGAAAGGAAGAAAAATTCTATTCATGTAATCCATGAACAAAGCTGGAGCATTTGTTACTCCAAACGGCATCACCACATACTCATAGTGTCCATAACGAGACCTAAATGCCGTCTTCTGAACATCTTCAGCCTTTACCAAAATTTGGTGGTATCCAGTTCTCATATCAATCTTTGAGAACACTGAGGCTCCATGCAATTGATCCATCAAATCATCAATTCTAGGTAGAGGATACTTGTTCTTGATGGTCAACTTATTCAATTGTCTGTAATCTACACACAACCGAGACCCTCCATCCTTTTTCTTAACTAGAAGCACTGGAGCCTCCCATGGAGATACACTAGGTCTGATGAGTCGTTTCTCTAACAAATCTTCAACTTGCTTCTTTAGTTCTATTAACTCAGCTGGAGCCATTCGGTAAGGTCCCATTGACACTGGTCCAGCTCCAGGTACCAAATCAATAGAGAATTCCACTTCTCTCTTAGGAGGTAATCCAGGTATTTCTTCTGGAAATACATCGATGAAATCCTTCACCACATGTATACTGCTTATGTCTTCTTCATTCTTCACTTTCATCTGAGCTAAGATCATAAAGCATCTCGACCCTTCTTTCAATTCCGACCACACATGCTGAGCAGATATCACATCTGACTCTTGGAAATCCGAAAACGCTATCTTCTGTTTACCACAATCTATGAGAATGTGATTGGCAGATAGCCAATCAATTCCTAGGATAACATCTAGATCCTGAAGAGGTAGACAGATCAAATTTACTTTGAACCTGCGTCCCTCTACTATTACTGGACATTCAGAGCAAACTGTAGAGGTCAATACCTGTCTGATGCAAGTGTAGAGACCAACAGTTCAAACGGCAACTCCTTCACTAGAAGGCCCAACTCGGCTACACACAGACTTGACACAAAGGAGTGTGTCACTCCAGAATCAAACAGAGTTTTAACGCATCTACCAGCTATATAGCAAACACCTTGTACCAAATTACCTGACTGAGATGCCTCAGCTCCTGACATAGCAAACACTCTCCCTGCTGCCTGAGGTCTACTGCCTTCATTCCTCAACTGTTGAGAACCACCGGATTGAGTCATCCTATTTTTGTTAGGACAATCTCTAGCAATGTGTCCCGTCTTTTGGCATGTGAAACATCTGGGTTTCCATGTTTGTTGCTGCTGAAACTGGGGCGGAACTGCTCCTGCCCTATGTTGTGGAGGTCTTGCATAAGGCTTGTCTTGTTGATGCTGCACTTTGGCCTTCCCACTGGAAGACCCCCGTGGGTGTGACCTGATCACCCTGAAATCACTCCTTTCCAGGGTCTCCACCATCTTTGCCTTCTCCACTAAGGCATGAAACTCCCTGATGCACATAGGTGCTATGGTCTTCTTCAGCTCATGCTTTAAACCTTCTTCAAACTTCCTACACCTCCAAGCCTCAGAGGTAGCTTGGGTATAGAATCTGGCTAGGTACTCAAACCTAGCAGCATACGCATTCACTGACATCTCTCCCTGCCCCAGCCTGAGAAACTCTGCTTCCTTTGCAAATTTTGCACTATCTGGGAAATATTTCTCCAGAAACCTCACTCGGAAACTTTCCCAGTCTAACACTTCAGCTCTAGCTTCCATCATCTGCTGAGCTCCCATCCACCAGAACTCTGCTTCTCCAGATAACAAATACTCAGCAAAGACCAATTTCTTATCTTCAGGGCAGGAGGTCGCCCTAAAAATTTTCTCTAACTCCCTAATCCATTGATCGGCTTGGTCAGGAGTAGCATTCCCACTGAACTTGGGTGGGTTGTGCCTTATGAACTCGGTCAGTCCCATCAGCTCCTGAGGCTGACTGACGTGGGAAGCTGTTGCAGCCGATCTAGCAGTTTCCCAACGATGCATTGCAGCCTTATGATTCTGAGCCATTGCTGCATTCTGTTGTTGGATAGCACTTGCCATCATCTCAATAGCCCTGACAATCTGGCTCATTTCAGCAGAAGGTTGGGGAGGGGTAGGAGGTCTAGGAGCCATTCTCTGTTTAAGATTTTGAAACTATTATTTTCTAATCATATTCCTATAAAATGAACTTCATAAAGAATCAATTCATTTAGAAGACAACATCTAGATCTTACAAAGGCCAGCATCTCAAACTCATCTAGAATTTGAGTTTATCAACAAGATCATAATACTTATAATATAAAGTATAACACCCAAAACAGTTATTGGTGTAAACTATCAATCAAACAGACAACTTTCAATCAAATACAAAAACACTTAATAAAATGAAATAGATCACACAAGAAGTTAATATATGTTAAATGTAAGGACCTATAAATTATTTGGAATAGAAGTGATAGATTTTAAATAATTTCTGGGTATGTTATTATTTAAAATAAAAAGGACATAAAAATAGAAAATACCATAATGGTCAGACCTCGGACGTCGCCCAAGGTCTGGGGTCAGCTGGTAGAGGTCGGTCGGTTGACCAGTGTACTAACCAAGTAGTCGGGTGCGATGACTTCATCGTGCGGTAATCACGTGGGCGTGCTTGAAAAGGGGGAGGCACGTGAATCAAGAAGGGTAAGAGAAAGGAAGGTGTAGCTTAGAAGTCAAGGAGATCGCCGTTTTTGAAGAAGGCGGCGGCCTCCGACTTCCCCCGTATGAAATCGCCAATCGCCTATGGTGTACATGATCGCCGAAAAGAGCACATCGCCGTGTATTCGAGAAGACTTGGTAAGCACTTAGTGTGTGGTCTAAATACAGAAGATGAGTGATATAGAAGATAGGTGGCATGTCTGCCACCATGAGTAGTGTGAACCGTAATAACACAGACTTAGAGGAATGGGAGGATGAACCTTCAGCAAGGTGTGACGATGTGACATCGGTGACCCGAGTGGGGCGATGTGTCCTCGTCACACACAAGGGCGATAAGAGATCGCCAACAGGATGAGAGGAACATCGGTCATCAGCCAGGATGGGAGACACATCGGTTGTCTGCCAGGGTGAGACATCGGTGGTCTGCCAGGGTGAGACATCGGTGGTCTGCCAGGGTGAGACATCGGTTGTCTGCCAGGGTGAGACATCGGTGGTCTGCCAGGGTGAGACATCGGTTGTCTGCCAGGGTGAGACATCGGTTGTCTGCCAGGGTGAGACATCGGTTGTCTGCCAGGGTGAGGAATCGGTCGTCCGTCAGGAAGAGGAATCGATCATCGCCGGTATGAGAGGCATAGTCATCGCGCGAGCAGTCATCGGTGGAAGGTTACCGCGCGATGTCGTGTTTCACACAGATAAGGTGGGACCTAGGCTCCCAACATGAGTGTTTTGCATGTGCGACACGTAGACAGAAAGGGTGTTTCAGAATAGTTAGCATCAGAGAGTTGGTATGCGCAGAGAAACCCACGTGGTCATACTGTTCAAGGAAGTGTGCACGCAAGCTTTCCTGCAGAGTGGGTGGTGGCAGCGGCATTTCTGGGCAAGTTGGTTTAGATTCAAAACTCACTCCTGAGAGGCAGTGGACGTTGCTGTGGTTCGAGAGTGATTGAGTGAGTTAGCGTTGGTTCCCTGTTCCTTTCCTCTCCTTCTCCCTGCGTTCAGACGTCCTAGTGAACCAGTTGAAGATCGGCGACTGCCCCCGGATTTCCTGACGTTGTGCTCTGCAAGTTTTCTGATCAAAGCCGTGAAACAGAGTAAGTTCTTCGTGCTCTGTTTTTGGAGTTGTTTCTGAACGTGAGAGAGTTGCTTCTGCATGGGCTTTGCATTCAACTCTTTTAGCTTCAGAATTAGCCTCTGTTAACGCAGAATATGGGTAATGTCGTCAGTTTTATGACTAAGGCTCCATGGTGCAGGTTAAGGCATCCTTAAGTCAGTGGGTTAGAGCTCGTAGTGAGATTCTACGCAAGTCCAGGTAAGGGAAGCTAGTATTTTGGTTTATAAAAACTTTAGGCGAGTAGGTTCTGAAGTGAGGGCGACGTGGTCGCCGGTTTCATATTCTATTTCACGATGCTCTGTTTTTATGTGTGGGGCGACGTGATCGCCGGTTTTAATGTAAATTTAGAAATCCCCTGTTTTAGTGTCGTTTTGAAATTGTTTGAGATTGAAAGGTAAAATGCATATGATATTCGAAAATCTGAACTTTGGTATGATTGTTTCTGTGATTGGGATTGTTGTTAAAAAAAAAAAGATTCAAAATATTATATGATGGAATTGTGATTTTACGTGTGGTATGATGTGCTGGATGAATGTGAAAGAGTGATCAAAGCATAGTATTTTCAGGAAAGAAAATACCGTGTGGAGATTTTATGAGGGTGTATTGATCTGTGAGTATCTTGTGAATGAGGCGATCCTGACTCTGCTGATATGATGGAATCACATAGATGAAGTCATTCAGTTGGTGAGAGTCGAAGGAGGTCCATATGTATGGGTAAGTCGTTTGAAAGATAACTGACTTGACCTGTTATATGGATTAACCCTGTCATACTAGGAGAGTGATGAGATTGAGATTGAGATTATGTTTATGCGCATAGCTGTGGGAACTTTACAGCAATGTAGTATGACAGGTGCAGGCCTCTGGATGCTAAGTTCAACGCACGAGTCTTCCGGAAGTAGATTCATGTGTCTATGTGTTATGAGTCAGTGGGAAGTCTGACATGTGAACCATGAGTATTGAATGTATTGAATAGACACTTGACGAGTTTGTGGAATATGGGGATATCGATGGTTGAAATTGATATAGATTATGAATGGTGTAAAGATTTATGCTTTCTATTGATATAAAGTTTCATATTTAAAGTTTTTAAAAATATCTAGCTTACCCTTTGTTTTGTATCGTGGTTTTTTTTCTTAAACCTGTGATGATCGTGTATATTTGCACGGGAGCAGATGAGGTTGCAGGTGGTAGAGCTCCTCAGTGAGCATTTCTGGAGGAGGAGATCGCCGGTTTTTGAATGCTGTTGTTTTGTTTTATTTTGAAAACTCCTGTATGGAGATGTATTAAAACTTCCTCGAAAAGGGATATTATTTTGAGGCACATTTGTATTAATGGATGAATTATATTATGTATATACCTATGTTAAATTTTTGATATTATTGTTTCACCTTTATTTTATTATATAAAAATGAACAATATTTTGAGGGGCGTTACATTAAACATTAAACTTTTAGAATTAAGATTGAGAATCATCTCGATTTAGTTATGAGTGTGCACCCTCACTACTTTATCAAGATCCTCTCATTCTTAATACTAAAATTTTCATTTAGAACATACCTTCACTAGAGCACAAACAAGATCTCAATAAGAAAAACATTTGAAAACTTTTCAATATAGCTTTAATTACGACTCCAATAATTATTTATAAGCAGAAGAAACACAACGAACCCACTACTCTCAGGTCATCCTAAGGATGAACTGCTCTGATACTATTAATGTAACATCCCTAATTTCTACTCATTTATATAACAACTATCTCATAAATATTTAATTAACAAAATCCTTCATTTGCTGGTAAAACGGTAATATTTAATTAATATACAAATACAACTATCTTATAATTGTCTCTCAAAAGAAACATCCCTCCTCGCAGGGAGTTTAATTTATACATCAAAAGTTTTCCAAAATAAAACAAAACAATTCAAATCTAAAACGATCATTTTCTCCAACTGCTCACTGAGGAGCTCTATCACCTGCAACATCGTCTGCTCCCGTGTAAATACACGATCATCACAGATTTAAAGAAAACAACCATAAAACAAAACAAAGGGTAAGCTAGCTATTTTTAAAACTTCAAATATGAAACTTTATATCAACAGAAAGCATCAATATTCACACATTACATAATCTATATCAATATCAACCATCAATATTCCCACATTTCACAAACTCGTCAAGTGTCTATTCAATAAATTCAATATCCATATTTCTCATGTCAGACTTCCACTGACTCATAACACATAGACACTTGACTCTACTTCCGGAAGACTCGTGCGTTGACTCAGACTCAGAGATCTGCACCTGTCATACTACTCGCTGTGAAATCCACACAGTTATGCGCATAATAATCTCAATATCATCTCTCTCCTAGTATGATAGGGTTAATTCATATAACAGGTCAAGTTAGTTATCTTTCAAACAACTTACCCATACATATGAACCTCCTTCGACTCTCACCACCTGAATAACATCTATATGATTCCATTATCTCAGGAGAGTCAGGATATCTCCTTCTAGACAAATCCTTAGTCAATGCACATTCTAACCGATCTCAACACGGTATTTTCTTTCCTGAAGATACTATGCTTTGATCACACTTTCACATCATCCAGTACATCATACAACACATAAATGAACAATTCCATCATATCATATTTTAAACCTTTTCTAAACAATCCAAATCATACCAAAGTTTAGAATTTCGAAAATCATATACATTTCACAGCATCTATATTTAAAATTCCACATTTCAATCTCAACAAATTCCGATCTACACAAAAACAGGGGATTGTGAAATAAAACTTAAAACTGATGACCATGTCACTCCAACTTCAGAATCTTCTAGCCTAAGGTTTTTATTGAAAATAAAACTAGCTTCCCTTACCTGGACTTGAGTAAAATCTCACTAAGCTCCAAACCCACCAAAAAGACCTAAGGATATCTCTATTTTAAGGCTTTGATCAGAAAACTTGTAGAGTAACTTCCCCAGGAGTCTAATGGCAGGTCTTCGATCGTTAACTAGCGAGGGAGGGTGGCCGCGTCATAGAGTGAAGGAGGAAAAGGTAGAAGGGGAACTGAAATGAACTTAATCCCTCAGAGGACCGTCCATAAATCTTCGCTGCCATCACCCACTCTCTGGGAGAACTTTTGCGTGCAAGTTTCCTCTGACAGGATGGCCACGTGGTGTCTCTGCGCGCACCAACTCTAGGTTACCTACCCTACCAAAACTCTGACGCCAACGAATCTGGGCACCCTTACTGTCTACGTGTCGCGCATGCAGAACGCCCTCGCTGGGAGCCTGGGTCCCAGCTTATCTGCGTGTAACAGGACCCCCCGATGACCAGCCACCGATGACTGATCGCTTCTCAACTATCCACCGATGACCGATGTGTCTCTCATCCTAGCAGACGACTGATGTCTCATCCTGGCAGACGACCGATGTCTCATCCTGGCAGACGACCGATGCGTCCCTCATCCTGGCGATGACCGTGTGTCTCTCGTCCTGGAAATCTCTCATCCTGGCGATCTCTCATCGCCCTTGTGTGTGGCGAGGACACATCGCCTCGCTCTGGTGACCGAGGCCACATCGTCACACCCAGCTGAGGGCTCGTCCTCCCACTACTCTAAGGCTGTGGTATCACTCCCACATGACTCGGTGATGTTGGGAGCTTCTCCTGCCTGAGGACAGGTCGGTACAAACCTCTCACTTGCCAATGCATGTAACACTAAGGGTAAATCTCTTATGCCAAAGCATAGAGTTTCGCAGTTATCCCGCATGCATGGTGTATCCAAGGTTCTGGAACCCACTATGGTCCACCGACCGACCTCTAGCATACTGACCTCAGACCTCTTGGGCGACGTCCGAGGTCTGACTATTATGAATTTTCTATTATATGTTCTTTTCATTTCAGATAAGTAAGATATTCAAGAAACATTTAAATTTTTAGATCATTACACTGCCAATACGAAAGGTTTTGCAAAGACCAGATGTGGCGGGAAGAATGGTGCGATGGGTGGTGGAACTGTCAGAGTTTGACGTACAGTATAAGCCTAGAGGTCCGATCAAGGGACAGATTTATGCTGACTTTGTGGCCGAGATGTCCTCAGCAGATACCTAGCAGGAAGAGCCTAGCTTCAAGTGGGTGTTATCAGTAGATGGGTCCTCGAACTAGCAGGGCAGTGGAGCGGGGGTGATTCTCGAGGGGCCCAAGGGTTTATTGATAGAGCAAGCCCTGCGGTTTGCCTTCAAAGCCAGCAACAACCAAGCAGAGTACGAAGCCTTGATTGCTGAAATGCTGTTGGCCAAGGAGATGGGAGCGCGGAATCTCGTGGCGAAGAGTGACTCACTGTTGGTCACTGGTCAAGTGGCGGGAGAATACCAGGCTAAAGACCCTCAGATGGCCTCCTACTTGGATTATGTTCAGCAGCTGAAGAGTTCATTTGAGACCTTCGAGCTAGTGCATGTGCCCAGGGAGCAGAATGCCAGAGCTGACTTGTTAGCCAAACTCGCCAGCTCAGGCAAGGGGGGCAGGCAGAGGACAGTCATCCAGGAGACCCTAAGAGCGCCTCGTACTTACACAGCTGACAACTTGGTGGGAGTCCATCAGATTAGTCAATCGCATAGCGAGAAGAGGAGCCATCGGTCATTGACCTAAGAGACTTCGAAAAAACCACGGGTCAACGCCTGCATGCTAATGGAGGAGGGACTATCGCAAGTCTCGCTGTTACAGAGTGGAGAGACATGGATGATGCCCTATAAGCGCTACATATCATATGGAATGCTCCCAGTAGAGCCGATGGAAGCAAGGAAGATAAAGAAGAACTCGGCCAAGTACACCCTCATTGATGGTGAGCTGTACAGGCATGGGTTTACTCACCCCATTCTGGTGTGCGTACATGGTGAGCAGTGTGCGAGAATAATGGCAGAGCTCTATGAAGGCATATGTGGGAGTCATATCGGAGGTCGTGCTTTGGCATCTAAGGCCGTTTGAGCAGGGTACTACTGGCCGACTATGAGGGAGGATTGTACTAAGTATGCGCAGCAGTCCAAGCAGTGCCAATTGCATGCTGATTGGCATAAGGCGCCACCAGAAGAGCTCAGGTCGATATACAACCCTTGGCCATTCCACACCTGGGGAATCGACATCCTGGGGCCTTTCCCTTTGGCAGTACGGCAGATGAAGTACCTCGTGGTCGCCATAGAATATTTCACGAAGTGGATCGAGGCTGAGCCAGTAGCCCAGATCACAGCCCAGAAGATCCAACACTTCGTGTGGAAGAATATAGTGTGTCGATCCGGGGTACCTAAGCGTTTGGTGTCTGATAATGGCACCCAATTTGCAAGCCAACAGTTGGGGAAGCTATGTACAGAGTTGGGGATCAAGCAAGTGCTTGCATCGGTCGAGCACCCACAAACCAATGGGCAGGTCGAGTCGGCCAATCGAGTCCTACTCAAGGGTTTTTAATGAGGTCACCTAATAAAAATTTCAGTTAAAGATATATTTCAGAATGTTTGTGTGTACAATACAGTTAGTGTAACGCCCCTCAAAATATTGGTCATGTTTATATAATAAAATAAAGGTGAAACAATAATATCAAAATTGAACATAGATATATACATAATATAATTCATCCATTACATCAAATGTGCCTCAAAATAATATCCCTTTTTGAGGAAGTTCTAATACATCTCCATACAGGAGTTTTCAAAATAAAATAAAACCACAGCATTCAAAACCGGCGATTGCCTAACAGAAACCAGAAAACGGGCGATCGCCTAACAGAAACAGAAACAGGCGATCTCCTTCCGGCGACCACTCACAGAGGAGCTCTACTACCTGCAACCTCGTCTGCTCCCGTGCAAATATACACGATCATCACAGGTTTAAGAAAAACAACCACGATACAAGATAAAAGGGTAAGCTAGATATTTTTAAAAACTTTAAATATGAAACTTTATATCAATAGAAAGCATAAATCTTCACACCATTCATAATCTATATCAATTTCAACCATCAACATCCCCATATTCCACAAACTCGTCAAGTGTCTATTCAATACATTCAATATTCATGGTTCACACGTCAGACTTTCCACTGACTCATAACATATAGACACATGACTCTACTTCCAGAAGACTCGTGCGTTGACTCAGACTCAGAGATCTGCACCCGTCATACCACACCACTGTGAAATCCACACAGGGTCGCTGTGAAATCCACACAGCCATGCGCATACATAATCTCAATATCATCACTCTCCCGGTATGACAGGGTTAGTTCATATAACAGGTCAAGTCAGTTATCTTTCAAACAACTTACCCATACATATGAACCTCCTTCGACTCTCCACAACTGAATAACTTCATCTATGTGATTCCATTATATCAGCAGAGTCAGGATATCTCCTTCTAGACAAGTCCCTAGTCAATGCACATTACACACGATCTTACACGGTATTTTCTTTCCTGAAAATACTATGCCTTGATCCCACATTCACAACATTCAATGCATCATACAACACGTAAAAGCACAATTCCATCATATAATATTTCGAATCTTTTCTTAAACAATCCCAATCACAGAAACAATCATTCCAAGGTTCAGATTTTCGAATATCACATGCATTTCACATTTCAATCTCAAACAGTTTCAAATGACACTAAAACAGGGGAGTTCGAAATCAACATTTAAAACCGGCGATCACGTCGCCCCACACATAAAAACAGAGCACTGTGAAAAGGAATATGAAAACCGGCGACCACGTCGCCCTCACTTCATAACCTACTTGCCTAATGTTTTTATAAACGAAAATGCTAGCTTCCCTTACCTGAACTTGCGCAAAACACCAAGAGCTCCAAAACCCACCGAAGCTTAAAGATGCCTTAACTCTGTTTTAGTGTCCGGTTTGGAGAACTTGCAGAGAACCTCCCAGGTGTCCAAGGGCAGTCGTCGCTCGTCGTACTGGTGCTTGAGGATGCCTGAATCGCAGCGCGAAGGAGAGAAAAAAGAAGGATGAAGGTAAACTCACTCTGTCACTCTTGAACCACTGCAACGTTCTTTTCCTCTCAGAAGTGAGTTTTTGAATCTAAACCAACTTGTCCACAATTGCCGCTGCCACCACCCACTCTGCAGGAAAGCTTGCGTGCACGCTTCCCTGAACAGTACGGCCACGTGTGTCTCTACGCATGCCAACTCTCTGATGTCACTATTCTGAACCACCCTTTTTGTCTACGTGTCTCGCGTGCAGGACGTCTCATGTTGGGAGCCTGGGTCCCACCTTATCTGTGTGAAACTCGACATCGTGCGATAACCCTCCACCGATGACTATCCACCGATGTCTCATCATGGCGGACAACCGATGTCTCTCCCTAGGAGACGACCGATGTCTCGCCCTGGCGATGACTGCCCGCATGCCTCGTGTAAGGACCTGAAAAATTAAATTGGAATAAAAGAGTTATATTTTAAATGAATTCTAAGTATGTTTTTATTTAGAATAGAAAGGGAGGAAAAAGTTAAGTTTAGAAGGCTACGAGGTCGCCGGTCGCCTGCTACACATGAGCGCCAGGTGGACATCGCGCGGGCGTGAGAGGCATGCAGGCATCGCGCGGGCGCGAGAGGCATGCAGGCATCGCGCGGGCGGGAGAGGCATGCAGGCATCGCGCGGGCGTGAGAGGCATGCAGGCATCACGCGGGCGCGAGAGGCATGCAGGCATCGCGCGGGCGCGAGAGGCATGCAGGCATCGCGCGGGCGCGAGGGGCATGCGGGCATCGCGCGGGCGCGAGGCACGCGGGCATTGCCAGGGCGCGATGCATGTGGACGTGGCCAAGGCGCGAGAGTTATGAGGGCGTCGCCAGGGAAGACATCGGTTGTCTCCCAGAGGAAGACATCGGTCGTTCGCCAGGAAGATGTCATCGGTGGTAGTCTTCGCGCGAGGTCATCGGTGGATCGTCTTCGCGCGAGAGGTCATCAGTGGTTTCTCTTCGAGCTGGTAGTCATCGGCGAAAGGTCATCGCGCGACGTTGAGTTACACCCAGAGAACGTGGGCCCCAGACTCCCAGCAAGAGATGTTCTGCACGCGCGCCACGTAGACAAAAGAGTGGTTCAGAATAGTGACCTCAGAGCGTAGCCTGCGCAGAGGCACGCTTAGTAGTACTGTTCAGGGAAGCGTGCACGCAAACTTCCCTGCAGAGTAGGTGGTGGCAGCTGCTTTTGGAGGGATAAGTTGGTTTAAGTTACAAAAAAATCCACGGCTGAGAGAAAAGAAAACATTGTTGTATTCGACGAGAGAAAGAGTGAGTTCCCTCCCTTCTCCTCTAGTTACCCCCTCCGCGTTGCGATTTCAGCATCTCCACACAAGAGTACGACGAGAAGCGACACCATTGGAGCACCTGGGAAAGTTCTCTGCAACTCCTTCAAAACCAGACTCAAGAATAGAGCCAAGGCATTCTTCAAGCTCTGTTGGATTTCGAAGCTCCTGGTGGTTGCGCAAGTCCAGGTAAGGGAAGCTAGACCTCTTTTTCCATACAAGCCATAGTGTAGCTATCTCGGAAGTGAGGGCGACGTGGTCGCCATTTTTGTTTTCATCTGCGTAAAATGCTCTGTTTGTGTGCTTGGGCGACGTGGTCGCCGGTTTTATATACAGTCTTCGAAACACCCTGTTTTTGAACTAGATCGCCGGTTTTGGCGTTGTTTGTGAACTCTCTGTTTTTGGGTGTTGTTTTGAAACTACTTGAGATTTAAATGAAATATTCGAAGATCTGAACCTTGAAATGATTCGTTGCTGTGACTTGAATCAATTACTCGAGTGGTATGATGTTTTTGAATGCTGTGAATGTGGGATCGAGGCATAGTATTTTCAGGAAAGCAAATACCGTGTAAGATCTTGGAGTAGGTGCATTGATCGGTGATTCCTAAGGGGATATCCTGACTCTGCTGAGGTAATGGAATCACGTAGAGGAAATTACTCAGTTGTTGAGAGTCGAAGGAGGTCTATATGATGGGCGTCTCGTGTGAAAAAGAACGAGCTCCGCCTGTCCTATGGATTAACCCTGTCATACCAGGAGAACTATTGACATTGAGATGATATATGCGCATGCTGTGTGGATTCACAGCGACCCTGTGTGGATTTCACAGTGGTGTGGTATGACAGGTGCAGATCTCTGAGTCTAATCAACGCACGAGTCAATCCGGAAGTAGTGTCAAGTGTCTTGTGTGGTGAGTCAGTGGAAAGTCTGACGTGAGAAATGAGAAACATTGATAGTTTATAGACACTTGATGCAGTATTGTGAAATGGAATGACTATGGGTGAATGTTGTAAAATGTGTGATTTTGGGCGATCAGGTGAATGATATGAGCAACTCTACGTTTTACATGGATATTTTGAAACTTGTTTTACTTTGAATTTCATGTTCATGATTTAAACTTCCTTTAAATTATATAGCTTACCCTGCGTGTTTTGGTTCTGTGGCTGTTCTTTTAAAACTGTGATGATCGTGTATAACTTACACGGGAGCAGATGATCTTCCAGGAAGTAGGGCTCCTTAGGGAGTGGTCGCCGGAAGCAGATCGGCTATTTTGGGTCCTCCGATGGGAGATCGGCCTCGTTCGATAGGAGATCGGTCTCTTCCGATAGGAGATCGCCTGCTTCGTTTTTTTTACTGCATTTTGTTTATGTTTCTGGAAAAATTTGACCGAATTTGTATTAAACTCCCTGTGAGGAGAAACTACATTTCATATATATAATATTTTGTTCATAGAATCTATTTGTTACCTTTATTTTCATTATATACATTTGTATAGTATTTTGGCGGGATGTTACATTAATGGTATCAGAGCAGTTCGTCCTTAGGATGACCTGAGGGCTGTGGATCCATTGTGTTTCTTCTGCTCATGAAATTTATTTGAATTTAAAATAACAACTATAGTGCAAAGTTTTCAAATGTTTTTGTATTGAGATTTTGTGTGTGCTTTGGTGAATATATGTTATAACTGAAAATCTTAGTATTAAGAATGAGAAGGTCCTGATAAAGTAGTGAGGGTGCACACTCATAACTGGATCGGGATGAGTCTCAACCTTAATTCCAAAGGTTTGATGTTTAGCATATATTGAATTCTGGTGTGAGCTATTTCATTTTCTTGAGTGTCCTTGTAATGGATTGAAAATGGTTGATTGGATTAATGACTGCATACCAGTAGTTGTTCTGGTGTTATGCTTGATGTTATAAGCATTATGATTCTGTTGTTGAACTCAAATTCTTAATGACTTTGAGATGCTGACCTTTGTAAGGTCTAGATGGTACCTCCTGAATGAATTGATTTCTGATCGATCTCATTCTTGTAGTTGTAGGGAATATAGAAACCAATAGATTCAGAATCCAGAACGAAGAAGATGGCACGTAGACCTTCTACCCCACCCCAACCTTCCTCAGAGATGAGCCAGATCGCCAAGGCCATCGAGATGATGGCGACTGCCATTCAGCAGCAGAATGCGGTGATGGCTCAGAACCATCAAGCCACAATGCAACACTGGGAAACTGCCCGATCTGCTGAGACAAACTCCCACGTCGGTCAGCCCCAAGAACAGATGGGACTGGCCGAGTTCATGAGGCACAACCCACCTAAGTTCAGTGGGAATGCTACCCCTGACCAGGCAGATCAGTGGGTCAGGGAGTTGGAGAAAATCTTTAGGGCGACCTCCTGCCCTGAAGAGAAGAAGCTGCTGTTCGCCACTTATCTGCTATCAGGAGAAGCTGAGTTCTGGTGGATGGGAGCTCAGCAGATGATGGAGGCACGAGAGGATGTATTGGATTGGGAGAGCTTCAGGGTGAAGTTCTTGGAGAAATACTTCCCTGACAGTGCCAAGTTTGCAAGGGAAGCTGAGTTCTTAAAGTTGGAGCGGGGGGACATGTCAGTAAACGCCTATGCTGCTCGTTTTGAGTACCTCGCCCGGTTTTATACCCAGGCGACCTCCGAGGCCTGGAGATGTAGAAAATTCGAAGAAGGACTGAAGCATGGGCTGAAGAGGACCCTAGCCCCGATGTGCATCAGGGAATTCCACGCCTTAGTGGAGAAGGCGAAGATGGTGGAGACCCTGGAAAAGGGTGATTCTCGGGTGATCAGGTCACACCAAGGAGGTTCCTCCAGTGGGAGGGCTAAGGCACAGCACCCACAAAGCAAACCCTATGCGAGACCTCCACCACATCGGGCAGGAGCAGCACCTCCCCAGTTTCAACAGCAACAACCTTGGAAACCCAAGTGTCTTCACTGTGGTGGACCACACGCCTCCAATGCTTGTTTCAAGAAGATTTCAGAGAGGAGATGTTTTGTCTGCCAAAAGATAGGGCACGTTGCTAGAGAGTGCCCTAGCAGGAATGGGGCGACCCAACCCAGTGGCTCCCAACAGTTGAGGAACGAGGGCAACAGACCTCAGGCAACAGGGAGGGTGTTCGCCATGTCTGGAACAGAGGCAGCTCAGTCAGGTAACCTCATCCAAGGTGTTTGTTTTATTGCTGGTAGAGGTGTAAGGGCTTTGTTTGATTCTGGAGCGACACACTCCTTTGTGTCAAGCCTGTGTGTAGCTGAGTTGGGCCTCCTAGTGAAGGAGTTACCTTTCGAACTGTTGGTCTCTACACCTGCGTCAGGACAGGTGTCGACCTCTACGGTGTGCCCCGAATGTCCAGTAATTGTGGAGGGACGCAGATTCAAGGTGAACTTGATCTGCCTACCTCTTCAGGACCTGGATGTTATCCTGGGAATGGATTGGTTAGCTGCCAATCACGTTCTCATAGACTGTGGTAGGCAGAAAGTAGCGTTTCCAGACCCCCAAGAATCGGATGTGTTATCAGTTCAACGAGGGCGATCAGAGCTGGAAGGAGGGGCGAGGTGCTTCGTGGTGCTCGCCCGGTTGGAAGTGGAGAATAAAGGGGACGTAAACAGGATACAAGTGGTGAAAGATTTCACAGATGTATTCCCAGAAGAGGTGCCTGGGTTACCCCCTAAGAGAGAAGTGGAATTCTCTATTGACTTGGTACCTGGAGCTGGACCAATATCAATGGCACCTTACAGGATGGCACCAGCCGAGTTAGTGGAGTTAAAGAAGCAAGTGGAAGAGTTGCTGGAGAAGCAATTCATCAGACCCAGCGTATCTCCATGGGGAGCTCCAGTGCTCCTAGTCAAGAAGAAGGATGGAGGGTCTCGGTTGTGTATAGACTACAGGCAATTGAACAAATTGACCATCAAGAACAAGTACCCCCTACCTCGGATTGATGATTTGATGGACCAAATTCATGGGGCCTCGGTGTTCTCCAAGATTGACCTGAGATCGGGGTATCACCAAATCTTGGTAAAAGCTGAAGATGTTCAGAAGACAGCTTTTAGGTCTCGATATGGGCACTACGAGTATGTAGTGATGCCATTTGGAGTCACCAATGCTCCAGCTCTATTCATGGACTACATGAATAGGATCTTTCGCCCTTTCTTGGATAAGTTTGTGGTGGTCTTCATAGATGACATCCTCATTTATTCAAGGACCGAGGAAGAGCATGAGGAACACCTGAGGACAGTATTGGAAATACTGAGAGAGAAGCAGCTCTATGCCAAGTTCTCCAAGTGTGAGTTCTGGCTGAGGGAAGTCAACTTCTTAGGACACGTGATATCTGCCCAAGGGATCTCGGTAGATCCAGCCAAGGTAGAGGCAGTGCTGCAATGGGAACGTCCTAAGACCGTGACTGAGATAAGGAGCTTTGTGGGGTTGGCGGGCTACTATCGGAGGTTTATTGAGGATTTTTCCAAGATAGTGGCTCCTTTAACACAGCTAACCCGCAAGGACCAACCTTTTGCTTGGACCGACCGATGTGAGCAGAGCTTCATGGAACTAAAGGAGAGGTTGACCAGTGCTCCAGTGCTGGTGATCCCCGAGGTAGGAAGACCTTTTGATGTCTTCTGTGACGCTTCACATCAAGGCTTGGGATGTGTTTTAATGCAAGAGAAGAGAGTGGTTGCATATGCTTCAAGACAACTCAAGGTTCATGAGAGAAACTACCCTACGCATGACTTGGAGTTGGCGGCAGTGGTTTTTGCCTTGAAGATCTGGAGGCACTATCTATATGGAGCTCGGTTCCAGGTGTTCAGTGACCACAAGAGCTTGAAGTACCTGTTCGATCAGAAGGAACTAAACATGAGACAAAGAAGGTGGATGGAATTCCTAAAGGATTACGACTTTCAACTCATGTATCACCCAGGGAAGGCCAATGTAGTGGCAGATGCCTTGAGTAGGAAGTCTATACAAGTCGCCACCATGATGATGGAAGAGCAGAAACTGATCGAGCAGTTCAGAGACTTAAACCTTGGAGTAGAATTTCACGTGAATCACATTAGTTGTAGCAAGCTGACTATAACTAATGACTTCCTGGGAATGTTGAAGGATAAGCAATTGGAGGACCCTAGCCTGAAGCGCACTGTAGAGTCACTAGGGACAGATCAGGCGAGAGGCTTTGAGATGGGCGATGATGGGATCTTGAGGTTTGATGGCAGAATTTGCATACCTGCAAATGATGAGTTGAAGAAGATGATCCTAGAGGAAGGTCATAAGAGTCGCCTTAACCTTCATCCAGGCATGAACAAGATGTACCATGACTTGAAGGAGTCATTTTGGTGGTCGGGCATGAAGAGGGACATCGCCCAGTATGTGACAACCTGCTTAACGTGTCAGAAGGCGAAGGTAGAGCATCAAAGACCTGGCGGGCTGTTGCAGCAACTGGATATCCCTGAGTGGAAGTGGGACAGCATCGCCATGGATTTTGTCACTCATTTACCCAGATCGACAAAAGGTCATGATGCAATTTGGGTCATCATTGATAGGCTGACGAAGAGTGCCCACTTTCTTCCAGTGAATATGAAGATGCCTATGGTCAAGCTGGCACAGCTATACATCCAAGAAATAGTAAGGCTGCATGGAGTGCCTTCCAGCATCGTTTCAGATAGAGATCCCAGGTTTACTTCACGGTTTTGGCAGACCTTACAAGAATGCTTGGGAACTAAGTTGAGGATGAACTCTGCATATCATCCCCAAACAGATGGTCAGTCAGAGAGAACGATCCAATCTCTGGAAGATCTGCTGAGGGCGTGCGTCTTGGATCAATTGGGAAGTTGGGAGGAGGTGTTGCCACTAGTGGAGTTTACCTATAACAATAGCTACCACGCCAGTATTGGGATGGCCCCATATGAAGCCCTGTATGGGAGGAAATGCAGAACCCCCTTATGTTGGTACCAAGAGGGCGAGGCAGTCTTGGTTGGGCCAGAGTTGATTCAACAGACGACCGAGAAGGTAAAGCAGATACAAAGCAGAATGAAAGCTTCTCAGAGTAGGCAGAAGTCCTATGCAGATCAGAGGAGAAAGCCTTTGGAGTTTGCTGCTGGAGATCACGTGTTCATGAAAGTGACACCAACCAAGGGTGTAGGGCGGGCGATCAGGTCAAAGAAGTTGTCCCCTAAGTTCGTGGGACCATATCAGATCTTAAGAAGGATTGGCCCAGTGGCGTATGAGATCGCCCTACCTCCCCATCTGGCGAATCTGCACAATGTCTTTCACGTGTCACAGCTGAGGAAGTACATGGCAGACCCCAGTCATGTGCTGGATGTAGACGACGTGCAAATCAGAGATGACTTGTCCTTTGAAGCAAAACTAGTCAGGATTGACGATCGGCAAAGTAAACAGCTCAGAGGCAAGACCATCGACATGGTGAAAGTGGTGTGGGATGAGAGATCGGGGGATTCAACTTGGGAGTTAGAAGAACCCATGAGGGAGGCTTATCCATACCTCTTTTCCTTGTAATCCAATTTTCGAGGACGAAAATTTTTCTTGTTGGGGAGAATGTAAGGACCTGAAAAATTAAATTGGAATAAAAGAGTTATATTTTAAATGAATTCTAAGTATGTTTTTATTTAGAATAGAAAGGGAGGAAAATGTTAAGTTTAGAAGGCTACGAGGTCGCCGGTCGCCTGCTACACATGAGCGCCAGGTGGACATCGCGCGGGCGTGAGAGGCATGCAGGCATCGCGCGGGCGCGAGAGGCATGCAGGCATCGCGCGGGCGCGAGAGGCATGCAGGCATCGCGCGGGCATGAGAGGCATGCAGGCATCGCGCGGGCGCGAGAGGCATGCAGGCATCGCGCGGGCGCGAGAGGCATGCAGGCATCGCGCGGGCGCGAGGGGCATGCGGGCATCGCGCGGGCGCGAGGCACGCGGGCATTGCCAGGGCGCGATGCATGTGGACGTGGCCAAGGCGCGAGAGTTATGAGGGCGTCGCCAGGGAAGACATCGGTTGTCTCCCAAAGGAAGACATCGGTCGTTCGCCAGGAAGATGTCATCGGTGGTAGTCTTCGCGCGAGGTCATCGGTGGATCGTCTTCGCGCGAGAGGTCATCAGTGGTTTCTCTTCGAGCTGGTAGTCATCGGCGAAAGGTCATCGCGCGACGTTGAGTTACACCCAGAGAACGTGGGCCCCAGACTCCCAGCAAGAGATGTTCTGCACGCGCGCCACGTAGACAAAAGAGTGGTTCAGAATAGTGACCTCAGAGCGTAGCCTGCGCAGAGGCACGCTTAGTAGTACTGTTCAGGGAAGCGTGCACGCAAACTTCCCTGCAGAGTAGGTGGTGGCAGCTGCTTTTGGAGGGATAAGTTGGTTTAAGTTACAAAAAAATCCACGGCTGAGAGAAAAGAAAACATTGTTGTATTCGACGAGAGAAAGAGTGAGTTCCCTCCCTTCTCCTCTAGTTACCCCCTCCGCGTTGCGATTTCAGCATCTCCACACAAGAGTACGACGAGAAGCGACACCATTGGAGCACCTGGGAAAGTTCTCTGCAACTCCTTCAAAACCAGACTCAAGAATAGAGCCAAGGCATTCTTCAAGCTCTGTTGGATTTCGAAGCTCCTGGTGGTTGCGCAAGTCCAGGTAAGGGAAGCTAGACCTCTTTTTCCATACAAGCCATAGTGTAGCTATCTCGGAAGTGAGGGCGACGTGGTCGCCATTTTTGTTTTCATCTGCGTAAAATGCTCTGTTTGTGTGCTTGGGCGACGTGGTCGCCGGTTTTATATACAGTCTTCGAAACACCCTGTTTTTGAACTAGATCGCCGGTTTTGGCGTTGTTTGTGAACTCTCTGTTTTTGGGTGTTGTTTTGAAACTACTTGAGATTTAAATGAAATATTCGAAGATCTGAACCTTGAAATGATTCGTTGCTGTGACTTGAATCAATTACTCGAGTGGTATGATGTTTTTGAATGCTGTGAATGTGGGATCGAGGCATAGTATTTTCAGGAAAGAAAATACCGTGTAAGATCTTGGAGTAGGTGCATTGATCGGTGATTCCTAAGGGGATATCCTGACTCTGCTGAGGTAATGGAATCACGTAGAGGAAGTTACTCAGTTGTTGAGAGTCGAAGGAGGTCTATATGATGGGCGTCTCGTGTGAAAAAGAACGAGCTCCGCCTGTCCTATGGATTAACCCTGTCATACCAGGAGAACTATTGACATTGAGATGATATATGCGCATGCTGTGTGGATTCACAGCGACCCTGTGTGGATTTCACAGTGGTGTGGTATGACAGGTGCAGATCTCTGAGTCTAATCAACGCACGAGTCAATCCGGAAGTAGTGTCAAGTGTCTTGTGTGGTGAGTCAGTGGAAAGTCTGACGTGAGAAATGAGAAACATTGATAGTTTATAGACACTTGATGCAGTATTGTGAAATGGAATGACTATGGGTGAATGTTGTAAAATGTGTGATTTTGGGCGATCAGGTGAATGATATGAGCAACTCTACGTTTTACATGGATATTTTGAAACTTGTTTTACTTTGAATTTCATGTTCATGATTTAAACTTCCTTTAAATTATATAGCTTACCCTGCGTGTTTTGGTTCTGTGGCTGTTCTTTTAAAACTGTGATGATCGTGTATAACTTACACGGGAGCAGATGATCTTCCAGGAAGTAGGGCTCCTTAGGGAGTGGTCGCCGGAAGCAGATCGGCTGTTTTGGGTCCTCCGATGGGAGATCGGCCTCGTTCGATAGGAGATCGGTCTCTTCCGATAGGAGATCGCCTGCTTCGTTTTTTTTACTGCATTTTGTTTATGTTTCTGGAAAAATTTGACCGAATTTGTATTAAACTCCCTGTGAGGAGAAACTACATTTCATATATATAATATTTTGTTCATAGAATCTATTTGTTACCTTTATTTTCATTATATACATTTGTATAGTATTTTGGCGGGATGTTACACCTCACGCTCTGGCGATGCCCGCATGCCTCGCGTGTAAGGACCTAGAAACTTTAATAGGAATAAAAGTGTTATATTTAAATAATTTCAGAAAAATGTTATTATTTAAAATACAAAGAGTTGGTAAATGAAGTTTCGTAGTAGCAGACATCGGACGTCGCCCATGATCTGGGGTAAGCTAGTAGAGGTCGGTCGGATGACATGTGGACCAAGAAGAGTAAAGGAGGAAAAGTGTAACTAAGAAGTCTTCTACAAGATCGCCGTTAGTGAAGACGGAGGCGATCTCGGACTCCTCTGGCACATAATCGCCTGTCGCCTAGAGGAGACATGAGCGCCAATCGCCTAGAGTGTACGTGATCGGCGGGAATGCACGTAGTATGTGGTTAAGATACTGGATCAACCAGAGTGGGTTCCAACAACCACGCGTATCAAGGTGTGGGTTAAGCCTTAGATACGCTGTGCATGCGAAGCTCTACGCTTGAGCAAAAGAGATCACCCTTAGTGTTGCATGCATGGGAGCACGAGGAGTGGTGCTGATCTACTCTTGGAAATGTGAAGCTACCGACGTCACCGAGTCATGTGGAGATGATACCTTGGACGTAACATAGTGGAATGAAGAACCTCCAGGAAGGCGTGGCGATGTGTCGTGAGGCACCGCCAGGGCGCGAGGGGCATGCGGGTATCACCAGGGCGCGAGGCATGCGGGGTTAGTCTTCGCGCGAGAGATCATCAGTGGATAGTCTTCGCGCGAGAGATCATCGGTGGATAGTCTTCGCGCGAGAGGTCATCGGTGGAGAGTCTTCGTGCGAGAGGTCATCGGTGGATAGTCTTCGCGCGAGATGTCATCGGTGGATAGTCTTCGCGCGAGAGGTCATCGGTGGATAGCCTTCGCGCGAGAGGACATCGGTGGATAGCCTTCGCGCGAGAGGTCATCGGTGGATAGTTTTCGCGCCAGCGGTCATCGGTGGAAGGTTATCGCGCGATGTCGAGCTTCACACAGAGAAAGTGGGACCCAGACTCCCAGCATGAAACGTCCTGCACGCGCGCCACGTAGACATAAAGGGTGGTTCAGAATAGTGACATCAGAATGTTGGCATGCGCAAGAGACACTCGCGGTCGTACTGTTCAAGGCAGTGGTTGGTATGCGCAAGAGACAAACATGGTCGTACTGTTCAGAGAAACGTACACTCAGACTTCTCCGCAGAGTGGGTGGTGGCAGCTGCTTTTGTGGACAAGCTGGTTTAAGATGCAAAAACCCACTTCTGAGAGAGGGGAACGTTGCAGTTGTTCAAGAGCGAAAGAGTGAGTTTACCTCCCTTCTCCTCCATTCTCTCCTTCGCGCTGCGATTCTGGCACCTTCACACAAGAGTACGACGAGCGACGGCCACCATTAGAGCACCTGGGAGGTTCTCTGCAAGTCCTTCAAACCAGACGCAAAAACAGAGCCAAGGCATTCTTTAAGCTTCGTTGGGTTTCGGAGCTCCTGGTGTTTTGCGCAAGTCCAGGTAAGGGAAGCTAGCCTTCATTTTCAATACAAGTCATAGATTAACTGTTTCTGAAGTGAGGGCAACGTGGTCGCCGGTTTCGTTTTCATCTTCGTGAATGCTCTGTTCTATGTGCTTGGGCGACGTGGTCGCCGGTTTTACATACAGACTTCGAAATACCTTGTTTTTGGACAAGATCGCCGGTTTTGGCGCTGTTTTACGAACTCCCCTGTTTTTGGTGTTGTTTTGAAACTGTTTGAGATGTAAATGTGATATTCGAAAACATGAACCTTGGAGTGAGTTTTGCTGTGATTGAAATCATTCATTTAAGTGTGGCATGATGTGTTGAATGTTGTGAATGTGAGATCAAGGCATAGTATTTTCAGGAAAGAAAATACCGTGTAAGATCGTGTAGGATGTGCATTGACCGGTGATTCGTTATGATATCTTGACTCTCCTGATACAATGGAATCATATAGATGAAGTTATTCGGGCGTTGAGAGTCGAAGGAGGTTCATACGTATGGGTGAGTTGTTTGAAAGAGAACGAGCTCGACCTGTTGTGTGGATTAACCCTGTCATGCTTGGATGGTGATGATATTGAGATTCATTATACGCTTGTGAATGTGTGTGATTTCACGGCGACCCTGTGAATGTGTGTGATTTCACAGTGGGCAGTATGACAGGTGCAAATACACGAGTCTAATCAAAGCATGAGTCTTCCGGAAGTAGTGTCAAGTGTCTTGTGTGCTGAGTCAGTGTAGTCTGACGTGTGAAATGAGGAACTTTGAAATTTGATAGACACTTGATGCATGATGTGAAATAGAACGACTCTTGAAAATCTTGTGAAATGTGTGATTCCTTGGCGATCAGGTGAAGGGAATGAGCAACTCTATAGTTTTACGTGGATATCTTGAAATTGTTTTATCTTGATTTTAATGTTCTTATTTAAACTCTCTTTAAAATATCTAGCTTACCCTGCGTGTTTTGGTTTTGTGGCTGTTTTCTCAAAACTGTGATGATCGTGTATGATTTACACGGGAGCAGATGATCTTCCAGGAAGTAGAGCTCCTTAGTGAGTGGTCGCCGGGGAAGAGATCGCCTGTTTCTATATTTTTGGTGGTGATCGCCGGATTTCTGTCCTGATAGCAGATCGCCAGTTTTGGGGTCTTCTGTTAGGAGATCGCCGGTTTATGTATGGAGACCGCCGGTTTAGATGTTTATGACTGTATTTTGTTAAGTTTTTGAAAAATTTGACTGGTTATGTATTAAACTCCCTGTGAGGAGCAACTTCATTACTTATATATATAATTATGTTCACTTCAATATTATTCGTTTACCTTTATTTTCATTATATATATACGAATAGCATTTTTTGGCGGGATGTTACGTTAATGGTATCAGAGCAGTTCGTCCTTAGGATGACCTGAGGGCTGTGGATCCATTGTGTTTCTTCTGCTCATAAAATCTATTTGAGTTTTAAATAACAACTATAGTGAAAAGTTTTCAAAACGTTTTGTATTGAAATTTTGTGTGTGCCTTAGTGAATGTATGCCCTAATTGAAAATCTTGGTATTAAGAATGAGAGGATCTTGATAAAGTAATGAGGGTGCACACTCATAACTGGATCGAGATGATTCTCAATCTTAATTCCAAAGGTTTGATGTTTAGTATACATTGAATTCTGGTGTGATTTATTTTGTTTTATTGAGTGTGTTGTAATTGATTGAAAGTGGTTGTTTGGATTGATGGTTGTATACCAGTAGCTGTCCTGGTGTTTTGTTTGAGGTTATAAGTATTATGATTCTGTTGATGAACTCAAATTCTTAATGACTTTGAGATGTTGACCTTTGTAAGGTCTAGATGTTACCTCCTGAATGAATTGATTTCTCATCGATCTCATTCTTATAGTCGTAGGGAATATAGAAAACCTATAGTTTCAAAATCTGAGAACGAGGAAAGATGGCGCGTAAACCTCCTACCCCTCCCCGACCTTCTTCAGAGATGGGTCAGATCGCCAGGGCCATGGAGATGATGGCAACTGCCATCCAACAACAGAATACGGTAATGGCCCAGATTCATCAGGCTGTAATGCATCATTTGGAAACTGCTGGATCGGCTGCAACAGCTTCCCCTGTCAATCAGCCTCGGGAGCAGATGGGGATGACAGAGTTCATGAGGCACAACCCAACCCAGTTCCGTGGGAACGTTTCTCTGAACCAACCAGATCAGTGGATCAGGGAGTTCCATGCCTTAGTGGAGAAGGCAAAGAGGGTGGAGACCCTGGAGAGGGGTGGTTCCAGGGTAATCAGATCACACCCAGGGGGTCCCTCCAGTGGGAAGGCCAAGGTGCAGCACCCACAAAGCAAGCCTTATGCGAGACCTCCACCACATCGAGCAGGAGCAGTTCCGCTCCAGTTTCAGCAGCAACAACCATGGAAATCAAGGTGTTTCCGTTGTGGTGGGTTACATAACGTCAAGGTGTGCTCCAAGAGGAATTCAGAGAAAGGGTGTTTCACATGTCAAGAGATGGGGCACATTTCTAGAGATTGTCCTAACAGAAAAAGGATGACTCAACCCGTTAGTTCCCAGCAGTTGAGGAACAAAGGCAGCAGACCTCAGGCAGGAGGGAGAGTGTTTGCCATGTCTGGAGCGGAGACATCTCAGTCAGGTAACTTAGTACAAAGTGTTTACTCTATAGCTGGTAGAGGCGTTAGAATTTTGTTTGATTCTAGAGCGACACACTCTTTTGTGTCAAGCTTGTGTGTAGCCAAGTTGGGCCTTCTAGTGAAGGAGTTACCGTTTGAACGGTTGGTCTCTACACCTGCATCAGGACAGGTTACGACCCCCATAGTTTGCTCTGAATGTCCAGTGATGGTAGAGGGACGCAGGTTCAAAGTAAGTTTGATCTGCCTACCTCTTCAGGATCTGAATGTTACCCTAGGAATAGATTGGCTTTCTGCCAATCATGTTCTCATAGATTGCGATAGGCAGAAAATTAGCGGTTCCAGACCTCCAAGAGTCAGATGTGATATCTGCTCTGCATGGGTGGTCGGAGTTGGGAAAAAGGGGCGAGGTGCTTCGTGATCCTAGCTCGGTTGGAAGTGAAGAATGAAGAGGACGTGAGCAGGATAAACGTGGTGAAAGATTTCATGGGTGTAGTTCCAGAAGAAATGCCTGGACTACCTCCTAAGAGAGAGATGGAATTAAAGAAGCAAGTGTAAGTTAGAATTGATTGTACCAAGGTCTAGTCTCAGCTACGTATAAGTCATGGAGGGTAAATAAGCAGGATGCTGGGGGTTTAAAGCTTAAGCATGTGTATCCATGGGAAGTGCCAGAGTTAAATTCCCAGAATGAATTTTTCTTTTGAAGCTTAGAAGATGTTCATGTCGATGAAACAGCATGAGATGGTTCTAGCTTAAGCTTCACGCAGAATGGATGTTGTTTTGTTGATCGTGATTTGAAAGATGATTATGGAAATAGTGGGTTGGGATAAAAGGCTTTCGAAACCGTAAGCCTCCTGAATTTGGCAAAATAGGATGCAGATCGGCCTGTGAATGTAGAAGGGAAGGAGGAAATGGCTGTGGATAAGAATGAGGGTAAGCCGTGTTATGATGATGTTGAGTCCTTCTAGAGATGTAGTAAATTTTAGAAAGTTGGGTGTGGAAGGGATTGTGAATGGAAATAGTCTATTGTATCTGGGCGGAGAAGAATAGAGTTGTCTTTAAGCAAGAGATTCTGGATGCAGAGGAAATTTTTCCAATCAGCTCCACTACTTGCATGGTTGTGGTTGAGATATATGGTGCGTTCGTTCTCGTATGCCTTTTTGGATAGGCACCTGAACCCAAAATCAATGCATCCAACGTATACATTGAAAAGAAGGTCGTAATGGGAGCAGGAAGCCGAGTTGGCAAAAGGAGTCATAGTAATGATTTAGAAGGTAACAACAACAGGAACTTTGTCTTTATAAGGTACAGAACTATGTAGTGTAGTGGTGAACAAAAGGTGTCCCTTTAGGGAGCGTGAGAATTAGATCAACAGTTGGGAAGTCAATGGATGGTTTTGATCAAAATGCAGGAGTTGATTCCTAGAAGGATATTTCGGATCCTAGTTTGAATTAGCTAGGGGGGGGCATGAGTAGTGGGCAGCTGTCCCCTTTCCTTTCGATGAAGGGATCTTGCTCGACCCAGTCTTCAAGGTTGGAAGTAGAGTGTGAATGCTAGAGTTGGCGCTCAATGGGGCAGCATATTCCATATGCAGGGATGTAAAATGGAATTTGATGAAGTATTGGAGTAGTAAGAGTTGGTTCAGCAGACAACCGAGAGGGTGAAACTGATACAGGGCAGAATGAAAGTTTCTCAAAGTCGGCAGATGTCCTAGGCAGAGCAGAGGAGAAGACCTTTGGGGTTTGCTGCTGGGGGATCATGTCTTTATGAGGGAGGACACCAGCCAAGGGTGTAGGATGGGCGATCAGATCAAAGAAGCTGTCCCCTAAGTTTGTTGGGCCATATCAGATCCTAAGGGGGATCAGTCCAGTGGCTTATGAGATCGCCCCACCTCCCCATTTAGCAAACCTGCATAATGTATTTCACGTATCACGGCTAAGGAAGTATCTTGCAGACCCTAGTCACGTGTTGGAAGTGGACGACGTGCAGATAGGGTGACTCACCATGGGAATTTGAAGAAACCATGAGAGAAGCATATCCCTACCTCTTTTCCTTGTAATCCAATTTTCGAGGACGAAAATTTTTCTTGTTGGGGAGATTGTAAGGACCTAGAAACTTTAATAGGAATAAAAGTGTTATATTTAAATAATTTCAGAAAAATGTTATTATTTAAAATACAAAGAGTTGGTAAATGAAGTTTCGTAGTAGCAGACATCGGACGTCGCCCATGATCTGGGGTAAGCTAGTAGAGGTCGGTCAGATGACATGTGGACCAAGAAGAGTAAAGGAGGAAAAGTGTAACTAAGAAGTCTTCTACAAGATCGCCGTTAGTGAAGACGGAGGCGATCTCCGACTCCTCTGGCACATAATCGCCTGTCGCCTAGAGGAGACATGAGCGCCAATCGCCTAGAGTGTACGTGATCGGCGGGAATGCACGTAGTATGTGGTCAAGATACTGGATCAACCAGAGTGGGTTCCAACAACCACGCGTATCAAGGTGTGGGTTAAGCCTTAGATACGCTGTGCATGCGAAGCTCTATGCTTGAGCAAAAGAGATCACCCTTAGTGTTGCATGCATGGGAGCACGAGGAGTGGTGCTGATCTACTCTTGGAAATGTGAAGCTACCGACGTCACCGAGTCATGTGGAGATGATACCTTGGACGTAACATAGTGGAATGAAGAACCTCCAGGAAGGCGTGGCGATGTGTCGTCAGGCATCGCCAGGGCGCGAGGGGCATGCGGGCATCGCCAGGGCGCGAGGGGTATGCGGGTATCACCAGGGCACGAGGCATGCGGGGTTAGTCTTCGCGCGAGAGATCATCGGTGGATAGTCTTCGCGCGAGAGATCATCGGTGGATAGTCTTCGCGCGAGAGGTCATCGGTGGAGAGTCTTCGCGCGAGAGGTCATCGGTGGATAGTCTTCGCACGAGATGTCATCGGTGGATAGTCTTCGCGCGAGAGGTCATCGGTGGATAGTTTTCGCGCCAGCGGTCATCGGTGGAAGGTTATCGCGCGATGTCGAGCTTCACACAGAGAAAGTGGGACCCAGACTCCCAGCATGAAACATCCTGCACGCGCGCCACGTAGACATAAAGGGTGGTTCAGAATAGTGACATCAGAATGTTGGCATGCGCAAGAGACACTCGCGGTCGTACTGTTTAGGGCAGTGGTTGGCATGCGCAAGAGACAAACATGGTCGTACTGTTCAGAGAAACGTACACTCAGACTTCTCCGCAGAGTGGGTGGTGGCAGCTGCTTTTATGGACAAGCTGGTTTAAGATGCAAAAACCCACTTCTGAGAGAGGGGAACGTTGCAGTTGTTCAAGAGCGAAAGAGTGAGTTTACCTTCCTTCTCCTCCATTCTCTCCTTCGCGCTGCGATTCTGGCACCTTCACACAAGAGTACGACGAGCGACGGCCACCATTAGAGCACCTGGGAGGTTCTCTGCAAGTCCTTCAAACCAGACGCAAAAACAGAGCCAAGGCATTCTTTAAGCTTCGTTGGGTTTCGGAGCTCCTGGTGTTTTGCGCAAGTCCAGGTAAGGGAAGCTAGCCTTCATTTTCAATACAAGTCATAGATTAACTGTTTCTGAAGTGAGGGCGACGTGGTCGCCGGTTTCGTTTTCATCTTCGTGAATGCTCTGTTCTATGTGCTTGGGCGACGTGGTCGCCGGTTTTACATACAGACTTCGAAATACCTTGTTTTAGGACAAGATCGCCGGTTTTGGCGCTGTTTTACGAACTCCCCTGTTTTTGGTGTTGTTTTGAAACTGTTTGAGATGTAAATGTGATATTCGAAAACATGAACCTTGGAGTGAGTTTTGCTGTGATTGAAATCATTCATTTAAGTGTGGCATGATGTGTTGAATGTTGTGAATGTGAGATCAAGGCATAGTATTTTCAGGAAAGAAAATACCGTGTAAGATCGTGTAGGATGTGCATTGACCGGTGATTCGTTACGATATCCTGACTCTCCTGATACAATGGAATCATATAGATGAAGTTATTCGGGCGTTGAGAGTCGAAGGAGGTTCATACATATGGGTGAGTTGTTTGAAAGAGAACGAGCTCGACCTGTTGTGTGGATTAACCCTGTCATGCTTGGATGGTGATGATATTGAGATTCATTATACGCTTGTGAATGTGTGTGATTTCACGGCGACCCTGTGAATGTGTGTGATTTCACAGTGGGCAGTATGACAGGTGCAAATACACGAGTCTAGTCAAAGCATGAGTCTTCCGGAAGTAGTGTCAAGTGTCTTGTGTGCTGAGTCAGTGTAGTCTGACGTGTGAAATGAGGAACTTTGAAATTTGATAGACACTTGATGCATGATGTGAAATAGAACGACTCTTGAAAATCTTGTGAAATGTGTGATTCCTTGGCGATCAGGTGAAGGGAATGAGCAACTCTATAGTTTTACGTGGATATCTTGAAATTGTTTTATCTTGATTTTAATGTTCTTATTTAAACTCTCTTTAAAATATCTAGCTTACCCTGCGTGTTTTGGTTCTGTGGCTGTTTTCTCAAAACTGTGATGATCGTGTATGATTTACACGGGAGCAGATGATCTTCCAGGAAGTAGAGCTCCTTAGTGAGTGGTCGCCGGGGAAGAGATCACCTGTTTCTATCTCTTTGTGGTGATCGCCGGATTTCTGTCCTGATAGCAGATCGCCAGTTTTGGGGTCTTCTGTTAGGAGATCGCCGGTTTATGTATGGAGACCGCCGGTTTAGATGTTTATGACTGTATTTTGTTAAGTTTTTGAAAAATTTGACTGGTTATGTATTAAACTCCCTGTGAGGAGCAACTTCATTACTTATATATATAATTATGTTCACTTCAATATTATTCGTTTACCTTTATTTTCATTATATATATACGAATAGCATTTTTTGGCGGGATGTTACATCGCGCCCTGGCGATGCCCGCATGCCTCGCGCCCTGGCGATGCCCGCATGCCTCGCGCCCTGGCGATGCCCGCATGCCTCGCGACACATCGCCACGCCTTGCTGAAGGTTCTTCATCCCACTATGTTACGTCCGAGGTATCATCTCCACATGACTTGGTGACGTCGGTAGCTTCACATTTCCAAGAGTAGATCAGCACTACTCCTCGTGCGCCCATGCATGCAACACTAAGGATGATTTCTTATGCTTAAGCATAGAGCTTCGCATGCACAGCGTATCTAAGGCTTAACCCACACCTTGATACGCGTGGTTTTTGGAACCCACTATGGTTGATCCAGTATCCTGACCACATGCTGAGTGCACTTTCGGCGATCATGTGCACCATAGGCGATTGGCGATCATGTACACTACAGGCGATTGGCGTTCATGTGTAGTCTATGCGACAGGCGATCTCATAGTCTTCTAAGCTACACTTTCCTTCCTTTTTATTTTAAATAAAAACATACTTAGAATTCATTTAAAATATATTCCTTTTATTCCAATTTAATTTTACAGGTCCTTACAGTTAGAACTTGTCACTTGGGGTTAGAAGTCTCGTGAGCGGGAAGGTAGGTTCGTAAAGAACACCTCCCCGTCGAGTGAGAACCCCCAACGTGAACAAAAGGGTTCACCCAGTTAAATCCTCCCTCGCCTATGAGCGATGTGAGGTCAGTTCGAACCTGTCGCTTGGGGTTAGAAGTCTCGTGAGCGGGAAGGTAGGTTCGTGAGAACTCCTCCCCTTCGAGTGAGAACTCCTAACGTGAACAGAAAGGTTCACCCAGTTAAATCCTCCCTCGCCTATGAGCGATGTGAGGTCAGCTCGAACCTGTTAGTTGGGGTTAGAGGTCTCGTAAGCAGGAAGGAAGGTTCGTAGAGAACACCTCCCCTTCGAGTGAGAACTCCCAATTTGAACAAGGGTTCACCCAGTTAAATCCTCCTTCGCCTATGAGCGATGTGAGGTCAGTAAGGACTAGTTCCCTTGGGTTCGAAGTCTTGGAAGCGGGAAAGGAAGGTTCGTGTAGAACGCCTCCCCCTCCAAGTGGAAACGCCAAGGACGACTCATACCAGTGAAAACCTCTCTCGCCCATGGCGATCAGAGGTCGGATCGAGCCTTTCAAGTGAGGTCGGATCGAGCCTTTCAAGTGGGATAGTGGGTCTGCATAGAACACCCCCTTGTCGAGGAAGAAGTCCTCAATTCAAACAGAGGGTTCACCAGTGAGTTCCACCTTCACCTAAGGGCGATACGTGGCCATATGAAGCTTGTTGGCTTGTCAAGTGCATACAGATCGACCCTGAAGTCCTCAAAAGCTAAGGGATATTGGCGATGACGAGATGGTGAGATGTTTTTCAAGAAAAAAGTTTTTATGAAGTCTCGCCCATAACGACTCAACAGAATTAAGCGTGCTACCTATGGGTGATTCTAAGTAAGGCGTGCCGCTTATGGGATGATTCCATGGGGGAGTTCAACCAAGTATGCCAAACAGTAAAGCAACAACAGAGATGCCAATGCAAGTAAAGTGAAGCTTAAAGGCAGACAAGTATGGAGGCAAGTAAATGAATCATTTACATTATAATGGAGGTTAATTACGAGAAGTTCAGTTATGAGATACAATTGCCTAGAAGACCTATCTGGACACTATTTGCCCGTCGATCAACTGCGAAGTTACGGAGAATGGCGAGATGTCCATCTCAGGATGCACGCAGGCAAACTGAGCAAGGGCATCGCTAAACCCCTCCCCGTAGGCGTCGGCAGCATCTTCAGTGAGCTCCGCCTCAGTCTTCTTCAGCAATTCGGTTTGTTGGGCAAGTTCCTCCTCAACCTTGCCCAGCTGAACCTCTCGGTTGGTAGCCCTTTCCTCCAGCTTGGTCATCTTGGTTTGGGCCCCCTCCAACTGCTCTTCCAGTTCAATAACTTTGTTGCGGAGGGGGAGTATCTTTGCCTCAAGCTGGAGGGCCTCCTGCCCCTTGGAGAAGAGGAGTTTCTTGGTCTCCTTCTCAGGCTGGCGGAGGCTGCCCAACTCCTGGTTCAGGGCAATCTCGCGCGTGGCCGCTTGGTGAAGTTGGAGATCTTTCTGCTCCAACTCCTTCTCCAGTTTGGCAGCCTTCTCTAGCAGCTCTGTCTCTGCACTGTTCTTGACCAGGAGGAAATTGGCAACAGCAAGGAACTCCCCAAGGTCGTGGCTGATGAGGTTCCCCAGGGAGTTCCCGTCCATGGCCTCCATGGCAGTTTGACCAGGCATCTGCCCAAGGGCCCGCTGGAGAAGGGGAGGCAGCTCGGGAGCAGGAGGCATTTGGCTGGTTGAAGGGGCACTCTCCCCTCCGCCCTCGAGCGCTAAGATTGGCTCAGGGGGAGATGAAGCGCTGGGAGGGTGCTCCCTGAAGGAAGGAGGTTGCCCTCTGTTGCGGAGGAGACCTCTACCGCAACCTGCACCCTTTTCCTCTTGAAAGCGAGGCCAGAGCAGGTGTCCTCGTCCTCAGAGATCTCTACTGGGGTTGCCCTCTTTGACTTCTCAGTAGTTGGTTCTGGGACAGCCACAGCAGGTGATGAAGAGCCAGCGGGGCCTGAGCCACCTGCGGTATGGCGACTCAGCACAGCAGCCAGCCTCTTCTTCTTCTCATCGTCTAACACCATGCCTGCAGTACAAAACAAGGAAAGGTGAGAAAGTTGAAGCATAAAACACAGGATCAGATAGAAACGAGAAAAGATAATGTACCAAGGTAGCTGCTGAGGGTCTCAGCATCATATTCATGCCTAATCAGCTGGGTGGTGTCGAACACCACGCCCCAGCTGGAGAGTGTTTGGCACACTTCTCAGTCAAAGGGCGTCAGCTCTTCAAGTCCGCGAGGCTTTTTGAACTTCAACTTCTCCACCCAATATAGAGGGAAACCATCGAGCATGGTGGAGTCGTAGGAGCTGCAGCAGACTCGGAGGAACTTCCCATTAAAGCCCTTATATGATTGAGAGAAGAGGGTGAGTAGAACCCTCCCAGCAACTCCGTTAAGGCTTACCCAAAGCCTTTTCCCAGGGCTCTTCGCCTCGAAGAAGTATAGAAACACATCTACCGAGGGAGTGAACCCAAGGTTGTTGCAAAGAACGGAGAAGGCCTTTATGAAGGCCCAGCTGTTGGGGTGCAGCTAAGCGGGCGCCACGTTCAGTTCCATGAGCAAAGCCCTCTCGAACCCGGTGAAGGGAAGGCGGACTTTGACTCGTTTGAAGACGGTGGCGTAGAAGAAGAAGAAGGGCTCCCCGTCATTGCAACGATCGTCAATGCACATGGGTTCGCCCTTTGTGCAGGGTCGCACCGAGATATACGCATCGGTTTCCCTACCAAAGACGCGCCCCTTGATCTCGTTCTCATCATCCCTGTGCTTTCTAAGATCTTCACAGGACGTGAGGTTCGAGGTCTCAGCAAGGAGATCCTCGGAAGCCCAGGGGTAGAGGGCCTTGTAGTCAATCGCTACAGTTGGAGGAGGGTTGGAGGTGATTTTAGTTCTGGCCATCTCGAATCTAAAACAAGTGAGAGGCAGGAAGGAAAAAAGGGTTTAGAAGAAGCGATGATGAAAACAATGGCGGACGCAGACTCAAAGGAAGAATGAACCCAAAAAAGAAGAACAGAAACCCTAGAATGCAGAAATCATAAACAGTCCCAGCAGAGTTAATGTGTTACAAAAACCATGAAGCAAACGCGAGAAGAAGATTAAAAACCATACCTTTGTGTGAGCAAAGTTTAGGGGTCGCGAGGGTAGGGGATGGGGTAGGGTAGAAGCATGCAAGAGAAGTTTGAAAGTTTGAAGGCTCAAGTGAAAAGTGATAAAATAGTGTGGGCACGCGGGGTTTTGAAGGGGTTTAACGTAGGCAAAGAAGCGCAAACGTTAAAAACACCCCAACCGTTGATGCGGCCACGTGTCTACAGATAAGAGGGGTTTGGTGAGATGTCCCATCGGTGCACTATTCACATCCTTATGCACAGAGCCACATAGGTTGTCGGGCCGATTACTTAGTCTCTTCGCTGAAACAAGTTAACAGCTTGAGACTAGGGGGCTGATGTACCGACCAGTCCTCGAACACCGAGAACAGCTAGTAAAGGGTAAGCCACGTCAGCTGGGTCCCACAGCAGGGGTCGAAGCCACTTGGGATGGACCCCGCAAGTGGCATGGACTAGCAGGGTGATTAGTCATCAGCGTGTCCCCTAAAGAAAGGGTGATTAGTCATCAGTGTGATGATCACCAGAAGAGGCTAATGTGTCTTCGTCACTCCGCAGGTTGAGGAGTCCTCGGCAACAAAGTGTGACGAGGTGACATCGGTCGTGGGTGATTTGAACAACGTAACCAGAACAGCTAAGATTGGTTCCCAGAGTGGGCCAATGAGAAGGAAATACCCAGAGGTAAGGAGAGGCCTGAATCACGAAGAGCTTATGCGGGTGGCAGGGAAAGCACAGTTAGGTGTAGAGTCCTGAGGGGTCGAGTACTCATTAGAACTAGGGTTTCCAAGTGAAGCTACATGCATGGCATGTGAATAGTGAAGGCACTCCCAGAACAGGTGGTCCCAGAGATTAGGTGCACGAGGAGGCATCCAAGTGGTCATCCTGTTAGAGTTTGCACTCCAGATAAGGAAACCTTATGTGCTAGATTATCCTAAGACTGGGTGATAGCGGCGCAAGGGCATTCCAGTAAACCCTAAATATGGCTAGCAGCGCAGTGAACCCTAACTAGGGCTAGCGGCGCAGTAAACCCTAGACTATATAAGGGACAGTAAAATACTTCACAAAGGTATGCAATTACAAACCCTAAAGATAGTTACTCAAACATTTAGTGTTTCTTGCCCAATCTTGACTTGAGCGTTGGAGTGCAAACGACCTCTAGGGCGCCCCCTTTCTCTTTGCAGGTGCAGATTGTTTCATAAGGATCAGGCACATCTCAACGTGAGGAAGGTGGCGTGTGAGTGTCGTGGAATCAACTGACAGGCGAGTTAACAGGCAAGAACACTCTCCTTGTGCAACATCCTAACAATTTCGTGTTTTCATTAAGCCACCTTTATGCCTCCCAAACCTAATACCTTCAGTCCATTCTAGACAAACTAATCAACCTTCAAACCCAACTATAAAACACACATGAACACAATGAAAATCATTACATTAACCTTCATCAAATTACCCTAAACCCTAAACCCTAAACCCTAAACTCTCTCACCCACACCCTCAACACTCTTTTAATTGCCATTCATACAACAATTTTTCACACTAATGGAAAGCCCAATCCCTCTATTCCTCTATCTTTAGAAACAATATCACCCATCTCACCCCCAGTTTCTAATGCTTCATCTATGGTGTTTGCTACCACAACATCAACCATTCTACCACCATTTTATCCCCCACTTCTTGTTCCAACCATGCCCCGTCCACCTAAAACTCAACTCTATTTTTTTGATGGCTTAGACCCCCTAGATTGGCTCTTCCAAGCTGATAAGTTTTTCCAATTTTACAAAATTGCTTGGGACTCCTGCCTACACATGGCATCCTAAGTTGTTATAAATTTGAGCAATTTTATATACGTGGTGATGCTCTAAGTTGGTTCAAGTGGATGTATCAATATCATCAAATCAACAGCTGGATTTCTTTTAGTTGCGCTCTAGAACTCCACTTTGACTTGTCCGCATATGTCAATCATCAAGCATAACTATTTAAACTACGTCAACATGGCACAATCACTGAATAGCAAAAAAACATTTAAAAAATTGTGCAGTCACGTTTTTGGCCTCATTGCATAAATGATCCTAGACTATTTTATCATAGGCCTTATCCCTAAAGTTTGATGTGAGTTAGTTGTTCTCCAACCCACATCAATCACCCAAGCTGTAGGTGTAACATCCCGCCAAATCCTTTTCATATTTATATAATAAAATAAAGGTAAACAAATATATTGAAGTGAACATAATTATATATATATGTAATGAAGTTTCTCCTCACAGGGAGTTTAATACATAATCGGTCAATTTCCAAAACTTAAACAAAATACAGCAAAAAGACAAACAGGCGATCTCCTATCAGAAAAAGGGCGATCTCCTATCAGACAACAGAAAAAGGGTGATCACCTAACAGAAGCAGAAACAGGCGATCTCCTTCCGACGACCACTCAATGAGGAGCTCTACTTCCTGCAACATCATTTGCTCCCGTGTAAATTATACACGATCATCACAGGTTTAAGAAAAAGCCAAATACAACACCAAAACACAGGGTAAGCTAGATATTTGAAAGAGAGTTTAGATATGAACTTTAAAATCAAGATAAAACAAATTCAAGATACCCACGTAAAACCATCAACTAAACACATATTTCACAATTCCTCAAAGGTCGTTAAAATCACATAATTCATCAAGTGTCTATCAATTCAATGTTTCTCATTTCTCACGTCAGACTTCCACTGACTCATCACACAAGACACTTGACCCTACTTCCGGAAGACTCGTGCATTGAACTTAGCATCCAGAGACCTGCACCTGTCATACTTCATTGCTGTAATGTTTCCACAGCCATGCGCATCAACACAATCTCGATCTCAATTTCATCACTCTCACAGTATGACAGGGTTAATCCATATAACAGGTCAAGTCAGTTATCTTTCAAACGACTTACCCATACATATGGACCTCCCTCGACTCTCACCAACTGATTGACTTCATCTATGTGACTCCATCATATCAGCAGAGTCAGGATCGTCTCATTCACAGGATACTCACTGATCAATACACCTCATAACTAAATCTCAACACGGTATTTCCTTTCCTGAAAATACTATGTCTTGATCCCACATTCACAACATTCAACACATCATATAACACTTAAATGAATGATTCCAATCACAACAACAATCATCCCCTGGTTCATATTTTCAAATATCACATTTAAATCTCAAACAGTTTCAAACAACACCAAAAATAGGGGAGTTCGAAAAACAACGCCAAAATC
This sequence comes from Phaseolus lunatus, assembly GCA_013389735.1. Lineage (NCBI taxonomy): Eukaryota > Viridiplantae > Streptophyta > Magnoliopsida > Fabales > Fabaceae > Phaseolus > Phaseolus lunatus. The sequence goes on along the minus strand of JAAFYQ010000082.1, from coordinate 61,794 downwards.
GGCGATCTTGTTCAAAAACAGGGGATTATGCAATAACAGTTGAAAAACCGGCGACCACGTCGCCCCATCATCTCAATCATCTAATATAAGGTTTTTCGTTGGAAAAAGGCTAGCTTCCCTTACCTGGACTAGCGCAAAACTCCAAGAGCTCCAAAACCCAACGAAGCTTAAAGATGCTTTCACTCTGTTTTAGTGTCCCGGTCTAGAGAACTTGCAGAGAACCTCCCAAGTGCTCCAAGGGCAGTCGTCGCTTGTCGCACTGGTGCTTGAGGATGCTTGAATCGCAGCGCGAAGGAGAGAAAAGAGAGGGATGAAGATGCACTCACTCTTTCACTCTTGAGCCACTGCAACGTTCTTTGCCTCCCCGCAGTGGGTTTTTGAATCCAAGCCTACTTGTCCACGCATGCTGCTGCCACCACCCCCTCTGCAGGAAAGCCTGAGTGTACGTTTCACTGAACAGTACGACCACAGTTTTCTCTTGCGCATGCCAACCACTTCCCTGAACAGTACGACCGCGAGTGTCTCTTGCGCATGCCAACTTTCTGATGTCACTATTCTGAACCACTCTTTTTGTCTACGTGGCGCGCGTACAGGACGTTTCATGCTGGGAGTCTGGGTCCCACTTTATCTGTGTGAAACTCGACATCGCGCGATGATCTTCCACCGATGACCGCTCGCGCGATGACTATCCACCGATGTCTCATCCTGGCGGACGACCGATGTCTCTCCTTAGAAGACGACCGATGTCTCGCCTTGGCGATGACCGCATGCTTCGCGCCCGGCGATGCCCGCATGCCTCGCGTCCGGCGATGCCCGCATGCCTCGCGCCCTGGCGATGCCCGACGACATATCGCCACGCCTTGCTGAAGGTTCTTCATGCCACTATGTTACATCCAAGGTATCATCTCTACATGACTTGGTGACGTCGGTAGCTTCACATTTCCAAGAGTAGATCAGCACCACTCCTCGTGCGCCCATGCATGCAACACTAAGGATGATCTCTTTTGCTCAAGCATAGAGCTTCGCATGCACAGCGTATCTAAGGCTTAACCCACACCTTGATACGCGTGGTTGTTGGAACCCACTCTGGTTGATCTAGTATCCTGACCACATACTGAGTGCACTTTCGGCGATCATGTGCACCAGGCGACTGGCGATCACGTGTAATCTAGGCGACAGGCGATCATGTACTAACCAGGCGATCTCATAGTCTTCTAAACTACACTTTCCTTCCTTTTTATTTTAAATAAAAACATACTTAGAATTCATTTAAAATATATTCCTTTTTATTCCAATTTAAATTTTACAGGTCCTTACAGTAGGCCTTGCCAAACTTTTGGAATCCAAGATTAAGGATACCAAGTGTTCTACATGATCCTCCACATTTCTTCTTTAGCCTTCCCAACACATGTTACTATTGAACTTAAAGCTTTGATGTCTCCAGATCCATGAAGATTGCTTGAAGGTTGTGTTGTTGATTGTGGGCATGGGTTTTGGGTAGATTAGACTTTTTCAATCCACTCTTAGCTTAATCCAAAACTGAATCAATCAAGTTCGTTCAAAAGAAAAGTGTTTTTCAAAGTAGTGAAAAACAACCTGTTGATTTATCGTTTGAATCGGTTATTTTACACTTAGTGTTTTTGAAAAGGATTTGAAAAAGATGAAATTGGCTGACCTAACAGTCAAGACCAATTCAATCGGTTGAATCGAGTTTTCAATCGATTATTTTTTGAAAAACCTTAACAAATTTAGTTAAGTCTGGTAAATCTATTTTCTCTAATTTCAAACTGTTTTGGCTCGTGATTAATAGTCTTAAACGACTATTTTTGAAAGCTATATAACTAGAATTATATCCTTGATTCAGATATACAGAAATACACTGAAAGATTTAGAAAGTTTTTCAAGATTGCAAGATTGCTTAAGGCTTTGCATTGGTTAAGAGTGGAATAGGAATTGCTATAATTCTTTTGTATTAGGTGTGATATTTCCTATTCTTACTTGTAATTGTTTTTCATTTTGTTATACTGTAATGAGTTGGTGTAAACAGTTAAAGGGTGTTTTGACTTGTTGTGTTTGTGTATCAAAGAGGGTGAGAGTTTTTGAGAGGTTCAAGATCACCTCTTTGGTGGTTGTGTGTTTGTAATCTAGGGTTGATTACATAGTGGAACTTCAGTGGTTTACTGAGAATTGGATATAGCTCTGGTTAGAAGTGAACCAGTATAAATTCTTGTGTTATTTTCTCTATCTCTCACTCCTTAAAACTATTTGATCTATGTTTTTCATAAACTGCTGATATAAAAAATCGGTTGATTCATATAAACAATGGATTGATTTTCTGGAATCAATTAAAAATAATTTTGTTTCTTGGCTGATCTGATTGCTTATTCTATGTTTCTTCATTAATCTTCATTCCAATCTAGTATTTACGAATTTTTTCCAATAAACAATTCACCCCCCTCTTATTTAAAAGCCATTAGTTCTAACAATTGACATCAAGAGCTAGGTGCTTGAAAGTAACTCAAGTTTTGTTTTCAAAAATATTTTTAACGGCTGACAAGTTACCCTTTGGGTAGGGAGCTTTTATTAATAGAACAACTTTATTTTGTGGAGTAAACTATCAATTCTAGAAAGGTAGAATGAAGATTTTTATTGAATCAACATATAAAGGGATTTGGGATGCTATAGAAAATGGTCCTTTTATTCCAAAAACAGAAAAAAATGATGTGTATGTTGAAAAACCTTGGTCTAAATGGATTGAATCAGATAGCAAGAAAGCTAAGTTTGATTGGATTGTGAAAAATATAATAACATCTGCATTGAGTTGTGATAAATTTTTTAGGGTATCACAGTGTGCATCTGCAAAGGAGATGTGGGACATCCTTGAAGTCACAGATGAGGGGACAAATGATGTGAAGAGAGCAAGGAAGAATGCTTTCATTCAAGAATATGAAATATTCAAAATACAGAAGGGAGAAACAATATCTAAAGTGCAGAAAATATTCTCTCATATTTTGAATCATCTTATGAGTCTTGGGAAGACATTTGAGAAAGAGGAACTTAATATTAAGATTCTCAAATGTCTTGATAGAACATGGCAGCCAAAGCTCACTGCTATATTAGAATCTAGAGACTTGACTGCCATGACTACAACTTAACTGTTTGGGAAGCTAAGAAAGCATGAGTTGGAAATGAACAGGTTTTTTGTTCAAGAAAATGAAGACAAGCATGTTAAAAGCATAGCTTTAAAGACTACTGAACATAGGAGGTGCCAAGAATCAAGTGAAAGTGATGAAGATACCTTCAGCTTGTTGTCCAAGAAATTTAGCATATTTTTGAGAAAGAACAACAACAAGCATCACTCTTCTAAAAGGTATAATAGCAAGAAGTTAAATGATTTTAACTCTAATAGGTATACATGTTTTGGTTGTGGTGAGCAGGGACACATCAAGGCAGATTGTCCTAACAGTGAGAACAAAGAGAAAGCAGAAATCAAGAAAAGTGAAAGGAGAGGCAAAGCCAAGAAGACATACATAGCTTGGGAAGATAATGAGGTTTCTTCCTCTAAGGCAAGCCCATGCTCACTCTCGATTTGCATAGGTGTATCTCGCAAACTTGACCTGGGTAAAACCGTGGTTGATGGCCAACTAAGGGATGAGTGATCAAAGTGCTTAATTATATCTGTAAACATTAATTGCTCATACCTTCCAAACTCTTTATCATTTACTAGTAACTTTTCTTGTTTTACTTCAATTAATTTGTCACATATGGATGCCTTGAAAACTTTGCAAATGCATGCCATAATAAATCTTGACTAGCTTAAGCACAACAACTTCTGTTAATGCACATGCACTTAAGTATAACAACTACACATGCGTTTAACTTATCATTTAAGCTAACTCCTTTTATCATGGAATAATAAAGATAACAAGAATTTAACTTTAACGAAGAACTAACCATTTGCTGAACTATACCTCATAGCCGTTATGAGCTAATGCTTAAACTCGGCGTATACAGGTGTATTCCACAGACTTGGGCAAGGATCACATACCTTTATCTTGCCAAGCATTGCTTCACATATTGAGTACTCAAATAACTGCACCTTTCTGAGCTTGATCGTTCTTTCAACAAACTAGCCCGACTTACTATGTGTTTACACAACTTAATCACAATACTCATTTGCAAAGTGTAACATCCCGCAAAATAAAACCATACATACATGTATAATGAAAATAAAGGTAAACAAATAATATTGAAGAGTACATGATATTATATATATAAGAAATGAAGTTGCTCCTCTTAGGGAGTTAAATACATAACCAGGTTAAATGTTTTCAAAATTTAAAACGAAATTCAACCAAATACAACAAGACCGGCGATCTCCATACATGAACCGGCGATCTGGTAACAGAAGGCCCAAAACAGGCGATCTGCAGCAGGACATAAATCCGGCGATCACCACCAAGAGATAGAAAACCGGCGATCACCACAAACAGGCGATCTCTTCCTCGGCGACCACTCACTAAGGAGCTCTACTTCCTGGAAGATCATCTGCTCCCGTGTAAGTTATACACGATCATCACAGTTTTAAGAGAAAAACAGCCAACGAGCAGAACACGCAGGGTAAGCTAGATATTTTAAAGAGAGTTTAAATAAGGATACTTAAAATAAAATCAAGGTAAACAATTTCAAGATATTCACGTAAAGTATCAAGTTCCTCATACTCTTCACCTGATCGCCCAGAAATCACACATTTCGCAATATTTTCCAGAGTCATTCTATTTCACAACTGTATCAAGTGTCTATCAATTTCAAGTTCCTCATTTCACATGTCAGTCCACCACTGACTCAGCACACAAGACACTTGACACTACTTCCGGAAGACTCATGCATTGATTAGACTCAGAGATCTGCACCTGTCATACCATACCACTGTGAAATCCACACAGGGTCACTGTGAATCCACACAGCATGCGCATATATAATCTCAATGTCAATAGTTCTCCCGGTATGACAGGGTTAATCCATAGAACAGGCAGAGCTCGTTCTTTTTCACACGAGACGCCCATTCATATGAACCTCCTTCGACTCTCACCAACTGAGTAACTTCCTCTATGTGATTCCATTATCTCAGCAGAGTCAGGATATCCCCTTAGGAATCACCGATCAATGCACATCCTACACGATCTTACACGGTATTTTCTTTCCTGAAAATACTATGCCTCGATCCACATTCACATCATGCAACACATCTGATAACACTTAAAGGAAAGATTTCAATCACAGCAAAAGCTCACTCCAAGGTTCTTATTTCCGAATATCTCATTTAAATCTCATACCGTTTCAAAGCAACATCAAAAACAGGGAGTTCGTAAACAACGCCAAAACCGGCGATCTAGTTCAAAAACAGGGTATTTCGAAGTCTGCATTTAAAACCGGCGACAACGTCGCCCAAACACATAGCACAGAGCATTTTACAAAGATGAAAACGAAAACCGGCGACCACGTCGCCCTCACTTCAGAAATAGCTAAACTATGGCTTGTATTGAAAATGAAGTCTAGCTTCCCTTACCTGGACTTGCGCAAACACCTAGAGTTCCGAAACCCAACAAAGCTTGAAGAACGCCTTGGCTCTGTTTTTGCGTCTGGTTGAAGGACCTGCAGAGAACTGCCCAGGTGCTCTAATGGTGGCTGTCGCTCGTCGTACTCTCGTGTGAAGGTGCTAGAATCGCAGTGCGAAGGAGATATCTGGAGGAGAAGGGAGGTAACTCACTCTTTCTCTCTTTGAATGCTGCAACGTCTTTTTTTTCTCTCAGCAGTGGGTCTCTGCATCTTAAACCAACTTATCCACCAAAAGCAGCTGCCACCCCCACTCTGCAGAGAAGTCTGAGTGTACGTTTCCCTGAACAGTACGACTACAGTTGTCTCTTGCGCAGGCCAACCACTCCCTGAACAGTACTACTGAGTGTGCCTCTGTGCAGGCTAACACTCTGAGGTCACTATTCTGAACCACCCTTTTTGTCTACGTGGCGCGCGTGCAGGACGTTCCATGCTGGAAGTCTGGGTCCTACCCTCTCTGTGTGTAACTCGACGTCGCGCGATGACCTTTCACCGATGACCACAGGCGCGAAGTCTATCCACCGATGACCTCTCCCGCGAAGGCTATCCACCGATGACCTCTCGCGCGAAGGCCATCCACCGATGACCTATCGCGCGAAGGCTATCCACCGATGATCTCTCGTGCGAAGACAATCCACCGATGACCTCTCGCTGGCGAACGACCGATGTCTCCCCCTGGCAAAGCCCGCATGCCTCTCGCGCCCTGGCAATGCCCGCATGTCTCGCGCCCTAGCAATGCCCGCATGCCTCTCGCGCCCTGGCAATGCCCGCATGCCTCTCGCCCGCGCGATGCCTGCATGCCTCGCGCCCTGGCGACGTCCACATGCCTCGCGCCCGCGCGATGCCTGCATGCCTCGCGCCCTGGCGCCCATGTGTAGCAGGCGACCGGCGATCATGTACTACTAGGCGATCTCATAGTCTTCCAAACTACACTTTCCTTCCTTTTCATTTTAAATAAAGACATACTTAGAATTCATTTAAAATATATCTCTTTTATTCCAATTTAATTTTTACAGGTCCTTACACAAAGTGCCTAGCTCGAGTGCACACCGAGTTAGGTCGTCTTACCTGTAAACGTATAAAAAATTTACTCATAGGGCGCCTACTCGGAATCTTACCAAGGAAGGTCAACTTATCTGGCAATGTATAATCAATTTAATCATAGGGCGCCTACTCGGATAATCTCACTGAGAAAGGTTGACTTATCTGTCAAGGTATAAACAATTTACTCATAGGGTGCTTAATCAGAATCTTACCGAGGAAGGTTGACTTACCTGTCAACACATAATCAATTTACTCATAGGGCACCTACCTAGAATCTTATCGAGGTAGGTCGACTTACCTATCAACGTAAAAAAAATTTACTCACAGGGCACCTACTTGGAATCTTATCGAGAAAGGTCGACTTACCTGTCAACACATAAACAATTTACTCATAGGGCGCCTACTCGGAATCTTACCAAGGAAGGTCGACTTACCTATTAACATATAATCAATTTACTCACAGGGAACGTGCTCGGAATCTTACCAAGAAAAGGTCGTCTTACCTAAATTTTAGCAAAACAACTTTAGAGGGCCTGGACTCAGAATCTTACTGAGAAAAGGTCATCTTACCTGACTTTAAGCCAACTAAACTTACCCGCAGGGCGCCTTCTTGGGTAGCTTCACCGAGAGAGGTCATCTTAGCTGCCAATGGTAATCACTTTGCATTTACTCGCAGGGCGAATTCCCAAGGAAGGTCATTTTACCTACCAATGGTAATCACTTTGCACTTACCCGTAGGGCAACTTCCCAAGGAAGGTTCTTTTATCTGTCAATGGGTAATCACTTTATACCTACCCGCAGGGCGCCTTCTCAAGAAAGGTCGTTTTATCTGCCAATGGGTAATCTTATTGAGAAAGGTCGTCGTGTCGTGTGCCAATCGTTCTGCACACAAGGCGCCTACTCGGGTAACTTTACCGAGAAAGGTTGTCATATCGTGTGCCAATAGTTCTGCACACAAGGCGCCTTCTCAGGTAACTTTACCGAGAAAGGTCATCATATCGTGTGCCAATATTAAACAAATAACCAAAACAATGCATTATCTTTCAGGAACAAACTTTTCATTAGATGACCTTTTTAAAAAACCCCTTCTTAGGAGAAAGAGTGTCCCTAAAGAAACATTAAAATGTCTAAAAACACACTATAAATAAATTTCTTAACTAAAAATAGAACCTAAGGCTTGTTGCATTCGACATTAGTGGGATGACTCCATCGTCTAGAATTTCTAGCCGATAAGCTTTGTCACCCAACACTTTTATGATCTTGTATAGTATAAAAGTTTGGTGTTGTACTGCCCTTTACTGTTGAGCTACGGTAGGACATAATCATCTGTCATTCTAGACACATGAGTTATGGCAAATTTGTCAAAGTGTTTGATCTTGGTTGCATATTGTAGATCGTGAACTAGTACACCAGGTAAATTCCCAAGAAAGAGAGGTGGGTCACTAATGGACGTGCTTAAATACCAAGTCTTTCCTCCCCAGAACTTTCCTAGATATGTATTGTTATACTAGTACGCTTTATATCTGTATTGGTCAGGAGTGTTTAGGTTCTCGGATCTTGATTTGGGTTTGGGAGAGGTCAAATCTCGGTTTGGGCTGGTGAGTGGTTAGCTCGGCTATTGAGCCAAGGGTGTGGGTCATGAGTTTGACCCAGATTTATTGGTAAGCCTAGTAAGGTATAATTATAATGAGTTTGCCATATTAGGGGGGTCCATGGTATATACTTATAGATAAGTGTGCGCATGTGGTTGTTATAGGCATGTATTTGTCATTTGTTGCATGATAATACCTGTTGATAGTTGTTGTTAACCTTAAAGATAGGGACGTGCATTTAAAATAGAATGTTTGTTGTGGTTAGCACCTGAAGATCATTGGTGCCCGTGATAGGTGGTTTTTCTGTTAAAGATGAAAGATCCACAATTGGCCACGTATCTCAAATATGTCACGTTGCTGAGAGGAGCTTTCGCCAAGTTTGAGCTTATCCATGTACCAAAAGAGCAGAATTCCCAAGCTGACCTTTTAGCCAAACTGGCTAGCTCGGAGAAGGGAAATCGACAAAGGTCAGTGATTCAGGAGACCTTGAAGTCACTGCAAACAACAGAAGAAAACTCACCTAAGGACGCCCAAGCAGAGGTCTTTGGGGTAAATTCTAGGGTAGGAAGGAGTCACCGATCATTGACCCAAGAGACCCTGAAAGTTCCTCGAGTAGTTTCATGCGAGATATTGGAGGAGGAAGTGATTGCTATCTCACTGGAGAGTACAATGGAGAGCTGTATCACCCCTTACGAACTTTATATAGCTAATGGGTTGCTTCCTGCTAAGCCTGCAGAAGCTAAGGCGATAAGGAGGAACACAGGAAAGTATATGTTAATCAATGGCAAGTTGTTCCTTAATGGCTAAGCTCACCATGCCCTCGTTTGCATCAGTGAAGATTAGTGTGTCCGTGTAATGGCCGTGTTACACGAAGACATTTGCGGAAGTCATATAGGTGGCCGAGCTCTTGCGTTGAAGGTCATCCGTGTCGGGTATAATTGGCCGACGATTAAAGAACACTGTAGGAAATATGCCCAACAGTGTGAGCAGTGCCAGAAACATGCGGACTAGCACCATGCACCAGCAGATGAGCTACGGTCAATCTACAGCCCATGGCCATTCCACACTTGGGGAATAGACATTTTAGGTCAGTTCCTTCTAGTGATACGCCAGATGAAGTATCACGTAGTAGCCATCGAATACTTCACAAAGTGGATTGAAGCCGAGCCAGTTGCACAGATAACCGCCCACAAAGTGCAACACTTTGTGTGGATGAATGTAGTGTGCCCCTTTGGAATCCCTAGACACCTGGTGTCAGAAAATGGAACATAGTTCGCCAGTTAGCAACTAGGCAAGTTGTTTTTAGAGCTTGGGAAGTAGGTATTTACCTTTGTGGAGCACCCCCAAACGAACGTCAGGTGGAATCGGCCAACAAAGTTTTACTTAGAGGTTTGAAAAGGAGGCTAGAGAAAGCAAAGGGAACATGGACAGAGGAAGTTCCTTGGATTCTGTGGGCATACCATATCACACCCCAATCCACTACCAAGGAAACACCTTTTAGTTTGGTGTATGGGGCAGACGCCATGATTCCAGTAGAAATCCAGGAAAGCTCTCCTCGGTTCCAAAACTTCGTGGTGGAAGAATCCAATGAAGGAAGGAGGGTGAATTTGGCTTATTAGATGACATCCGTGAGCAAGCCCGTGTTAAGTCAACAACCCTAAAGAGAAGGGTGGAGTTAAGGCAGAAAACCAAGGTCAGACCCAGAGAATTCCAGGTTGCCGACTTGGTGATACGGAAAGCTCATTCTTACTAGCTGGAGAACAAGTTGTCTCCAAAGTTAATGAAAACCAAGCCCACAAGGTGATGATCAAGGATGCTAAAGAATATAAAGAGAAGTCACCTCAAAGTAGAGACCTCACGAGATGGAGAATGGGACAAAGACCAGAGCACCTAAAGTTCTTCCTGCTGGTCTTCTTAATGATTAGAAAATATTGTAAATAATTTGGGCTAGCAAATATAGGCTAGAATAAGGTGCCTTTAGTATAATAGGGGGTGTAGTTAGCATTTTAGGATGTTATTGGCCCTTTTGGAAGGCTTTTTGACCTAGTTTCTAGAAGGACAAGCCAAGGATGCGGGTTTGACTTAGTCAAACCCTAAGGCTGCCCATTTTTTCACTTTTCCCATCCTACCCCTTATGCTTGCTCTCCAAGGCTCCTTCACCTGTAAATAAGGAGGCCTACCTCATGTATTTTCATGTTGAATTTAGAGTAAAGTTACTATACACAATTTATGTTAGAGTTCGTGAGCTTTGTCTCCTTACACCATTGTCTTATCTTGTGAGAATTAGAGAGCTCTCAAATGGCGGCATTCTTCACTCATCTTGGAGCAAACCACCATCCAAGTGGCGTGATCACTTCTCTACCTTTGTTCTCCTAAGTTTCCTTTCACTCATCTTTTTTTCCATTCCATTTCCATTCCAAATTTCAATTCTAAAATCTATGTCTTGTTCTTGTTTTAATGTTTTGTTTCCTATTCGGTTTCCTTCATTATGTTTATTTTGCTCTCTTTAATTTCAGCACCTTTACTTGTCATCATCTTCACCTTATAATTGTGTTTTCCTTTTGCCTTTGTGAAATGAACCTTCACATCTACTTAACCACTTGGTTAAGTTAATGTCCAGTGGGGATTTTCCTTAGGTTCTCACCTTAATCATCCTAAAATCTCAATCCTAATTAAAGTGCCACCATAAAATGCTAAATCATAAAATCAACTCACATCAAAAGTGGATTGGTCCGTTTCGTGTAGTTGAAGTGCTCGGGAATGGCGCATAAAGGTTAGAAACCTTGGAGGGAGGAGCTATTCCTCAAACATGGAATGCTGCCAATCTCAAGTTTTATTTCAGTTAATCTATTTGATTAAATGTTACTGTTGAACAATGTGATGCTAAAGGATGGCGCTCTTTTTCCTTTAAAGAGGGTTTTTTAATGAGGCCATCTAATGAAAGATTGTTTGCAACGCACTGTTGTTTTTCTTCCTTGTTTATTTTTGGCACATGATATGACGACCTTTCTCAGAGAATTTTTTGACTAGGCACCTTGCGTGTAAAGTAATTACCAATGACAAATGTTCTTGCTGGTTGACTCTCCCGGCGGTTGACTAGGTGGAATGCCTTTTCTTGGACCTGCCTCTTCTGGCTTCTGATTCACATCTCTTAATTGTACTAAAACGTGGCTCCGTTGTGGTAGAGGGTGCCCTACCTGTTGATTATACTCCGACGCTCAAGTCAGTAAGGGCTCACAAAAAGTAAACAATTCTCAGTTTAGTGTGCAAAAATAGCATACCTTCATCTGGGGTCTTAGGCCCCTTTTATAACCACACATGCAACAACTCTCACTTGAGAGAAACAAATCCTAACTGAAAATAAGCACATTAATCTTTTATCTGTAACGAAAAGGCCTACCTGCCACTGGTGGAAAAACGCTCTTCTTCTAATAGTTATCTTTGTAATTTCTTCTTTGGATGGATGATGAAGGAGATCTGAGGAGTGGAAACATTACAGAAACTCAATTGGAGTTTCCATTGATTAAAGTGGAGTTAGGAATTTGTGAGAGTGAGAGGTGAGGCCAACTCACTAGGAAAGAGTCTAGGCTAAGTATTGGAGGAGATTAACCTAGGGAGAACTTAAGAACAAGTAGAATGGCCAAAATTAGGCAGCATTTCATTACTAATTCCAAGTTGAAATACATGTACAAGAGACTCCTATTTATAGGCGAAAATCTCTCAAAACCTCTCAAATGAGAGTGTGATAAGTGTCACTACCTTATTGGTGCAAATCCTCTCCATTAAGGGGAAGACATGTGGAGCCTCATGCCTTCCTCACCTACATTTCTATTTGCACCCATTTTTTTACTATTTTACACTTTACTTTCGTTTCTATTTACATCTTTCTCTACTTTGGCCCAAAATTCAAGGCTCAAAACTTCCTAACTACTCTATAAAATTTTTATAAGGCTAAGAAGAAGAAAAATACTCTACAAACTCTTCATTAAAGTTCGATCTTCGTCTATCTTCTTGGCCAAAAATTTTGAGGCTGGACGGTTTCCATCACCACGGGCACCAATGATCTTCAGGTGCAAAACCACAGGCCAACATTCTGTTATAAATGCACGTCCCTATCCTTTTTAGGGTCAATAGCAACTATCAACAGGTATTAATGTGTAACAAACATGCAACATCAAATATTTCTCCGTAATAATAACAAACACGCACAATGATACAAGATATTATAGCAACCGCTTACACATATCTACAAGCACATATAAAGGATTTCCTCGTACAACAGCCTTACTATGCATTTTGGGCCTATCACTGAAATTGGGCTAGTCGCATAGTCTTTACCCAAGCCCAACAGCTGAGCGGACCTCGACCTAACCCAAGAACCGAGCTATCACAAACTCACAACCGAGACCCGAACTCCTGTCTAGTACACAAGCCCCCCAGGCTCGAGTTGAGCTTGGCTAGGCGAAGATTTTACTGAGTATCTCTGGCAACTGATGTGACTGTTTCTCAAGGGTAGGTGAGGCACGACACACAAAGCGTCTTTGAAGTGACACTCTACTACACACAATCTAGCACGTACATGTGTCTTGGCATCAACGATTGTAAAACCCTAACGTTTCAAATTCTTTCTTCACCTTAAACCTTGTTTAGCGCCTTACTGTTTCATTATCTTAAGCTTTCAAAACTTTCTTTTCTCCAAGCCCTTCTTGCTGCCCAGAGCTCTTCGCGTTCTTCTTAAAGCTTCTTCCTTTTCAACCTCACAAGGTATTCTATTTCTACCAACCTCAACTATTTATTACTTATAATACTTGCTCTTCCTGGAATCATTATCTGATTTTTCTATTGGTATACATGTGAGACGTCGATCGTTTATATGTTGTTGTATGAATCCTGAAATGTGTGTTTATCTTGCTTGCTTCTCTGTTATATCTGGTCTGAGTTGTTTTCTGCATTCTGCTTGTGATTGTGTTTAGATGCAACCTACAACGGATTATAAGACCTTATACCCCTAGGCACCTCAAAGACTTTTAGAGAACCAAGTGCCCTATAGAGAGGATGAACCTATGTGTTGCGACGATGAATCCATATCCCATGGCAAACCCTTTTGTTATTTTTATGCCACCCTCTTCAAAAAGGTTCTCCTACGCCTACCCCTACCTATCTTTGAAAAAGAGCTGTTGACCGAGCTCAACATGGCTCCTACCCAGGTACATCCCAATAGCTAGGCATTTGTCTGAGCTTTCTCCATCCTTTGCTCACAGCTGGGCCTATCCCCCTCTGTAGAAGTCTTCCTTCATTTCTTTGAGGCTAAGAAGTTAGGTCGCCAGCTCTAGGATTCCCTGAATGGTGCTCTTGGGAGGGTTTACTTACCCTCTTCCAATTCTCCTACAAAAACTTTAAAGGCCACTTTTTAAAGATCCGTGTCAACAAACAGTATCCAAACCTTTTGGATGGGTTTCCTTATTGGACGGAGGAACCTAGCTTCAAAGTGGCTTGATGCCTAGAAGATCTGCCTTCTGCCAATCAGGAGGTTTGCAAGTTCCTATCAAGCCTACAAGTTATCTTTGACACTGCTTTCCTCTTGGCCAACGAGTTCATCCCACTAGTGCAAAATGATGAAAGGAATACACCTTACTAAGTGCGGCTTCGCGCTCAAACGCATTTGTAAAAGACACGGTGACATTTTTGAATTTAATTTGATTTACAGATGCGGCTAATTGTGAAAATGCATTTGTAAATCAAAAGGTTTGATTTACAAATGCGGCTAATTGTAAAAATGCATTTGTAAATCAAAGCGCTTGATTTACAAATGCGGCATTTTACTATGGTCGCATTTGTAAATCAAGCGCATTGATTTACAAATGTGTTTTTACAATTAGCCGCATTTGTAAATCGTTTTTACCCTAAAATCTGAAGCGCGCCACTGCACTTTCATACTTTCTTCTCCACTTTGCCTTTCATTTTCACTGTTCCTGCACTCGCGTACTCTCTGAGTTCATCTCTTCTGTACATCTTCATTCCTTTGTGCCATTGTGAGTTTCTTGAATCGTTTTCTTCCTCTGCATCTTCACTACGCATAAAGTATTTCGCTTTCCTTATATTTGCTTTTTCTACTTGCATTGGTGGTGGAGGGTACTATTCCATTGGTGTTCTCATCTCAATCGTGGCTCTGTCGCTGTCTCGTCACGCTTCCGCTGCCTGCTACTTTGATCACCACCAACGTTGGTTGACACACAAGGTTGGTTTTGTTTTAGATTTTTTGAATTTTTCTTGGTGTATTTTTGATCCTGGCGCGGACTTGAACGTGGAGTATGCGCCTCGTCACTCCTTCGTCTAGCCTTCTGCAACTGCGTGTTCTGCAAGAACACTCCAAGAACCTTCTCTGGAACTCCCAACGATGCCTGCAAAACAACACAGACGGTGCCTCTAGCGGCCGTGTGCACTCCGATGCTTAAGTCAGGCAACAGAACCACCAAAAACTCTCTCTGAATCTCTCTGTGAGACTCATGTGTGCTCAGATCCACTTTCTCTCTCTGTAACTCTGTAAAACTGTAAAAACTGTAAAAAAAACTCTCGTGTACCTTACATGACGTGGAGTGCTTTTATACCTGGGTTGCGCCTCTCTCTTAAATGGTGACACGTGGAGGCATGCAACTTGCATCTAACCGTACACGCGTCACACCTGAAGGGCCTTGCTCCTTTCTCTGTGCGCCTAAGTTATCCTCTTGCGGAGTAACTTAGCGTGTTTCTTCCCTGAGTGAGTCGCATGCTCCTAGGAGAACACCAGGTGTGGCTGGTCTAGGCACACTCACCAAGGGCTGCATCCTGCATGCATGACCTCACCGCACAGTGCCATGCACATAATGGGTTAAAAGAGTCACTGATCACTGACCAGCTTACTAGCTCTCTTGTACCATCCTCATGCACGACCCTACTGGCGAGTAGCTCTTCTTCTTCTGGTTCGGAATCATGTGAAGTGCATGTGTAACACTCTCGCTGGGAGCCTGGGTCCCAGCTTAACTGCGTGTAGCAAGAAACCCCGATGACCACGCACTGATGACTGATCAGTACTTCTTGCGTAACGCTATCGCTTGGAGCTTGGGTCCCAGCTTAACTGCGTGTTAACAAGAAACCCCGATGACAATGCACCGATGACAGATCAGTGCTTCTTGCGTAACGCTCTCGCTGGGAGCCTGGGTCCCAGCTTAACTACGTGTTAACAAGAAACCCCGATGACCATGCACCGATGACAGATCAATGCTTCTTTACTTCTCGCGCTCTGCTTCCAGGCGCTCATCGCGCTCTGCCTCCAGGCGCTTATCGCGCTCTGCTTCCGGGCGCTCACCTGGCACTGATCTGCAGGTGGTGGTCCCTTAGCAACTGACCACCGATCACCGTTCTGAGTGATCTCCTCCCTGATTCGCCTGCTATCTTATTCCACGTGTCACCCTGTGAATGGTCCACGTGGTCATCTGCTGCTGACGTCATCGACTACTGATGACCGACCGGATCAATTTTGAATATATTTTTTTATGTATCATAATTTGTATATTATTTAATATAAATTTGTATTATATAATTTATATTTTCTAAAATTTATATTATTTAGTAGTTAGTTGTTATATATGTTAGTTTTGTTATGTTAGTTGTTAGTTTATAATAGAATTTATGTTATGTTAGTTGTTACTTTAGAATAGAATTATCGTGTTTGTATTGAGTCCAAGGGTCTTCGACCTTCGGCAATAATACGTGCTAGTATTGAGTCCCGGGGTGTTCAACCCTCGGCACATGCATGAGATAGAGCATTGATTAGAAAATCCTAGCTAACTGTATTCCAGAATATATAATGGATCGAAGTTGGTTTAATTTTTTTCGTATAAGTGATGAGTACTGATCCTGCCGCTTGACTCGAACGTGGAGGACTGCCTCGTCACTCCTTCGTCTAGCCCTCTGTTCTGCAGGAACGCTCCAAGAACCACCGCTGGAACTCCAAACGCTGCCTGCAAAACACACAGACGGCGCCTCTAGCGGCCGTTGTAGCTCCGACGCTCAAGTCAGGCAATAGGAACACCAAAACTATATCTGAATCTCTCTGTGAGACCCGTGTGTGACTGAAACTCTCAAGATATGTGAGCTATGAGAATCTGTAAAAACCCCCTTCTAACTCGTTAAGAGTTTGTATATATACCTGAGTCTTTCTCTCTCCTGACGGTTATTCCTCCTGACACGTGGATAACATCTGGTCGTACACGTGTCATCATCTGGAGTGTCTGCAGCTGAAACGTTACTTCCACTGTGCCCCTGCGACTAAGTTATCCACACAGGGAGTAGCTTAGTACACAGGCTACTCTGGGCGCAACCTTAACATGGCGAACTGGTTAACCCTGGGCATTGCAGCTCACGCTACACATGGTGGCAGATATGCCACTTATCCTCTGTACTTAGACCATACAACAAGTGTATGCCAAGTCTTCTCAAACACCCGGCGATGTGCTCTTTCGGCGACTTGCTGACCACCTGATCTCCTAACCTTAACACACGGCGATCATGTGCAATCTCGGCGATTACTGATCCATACTGGCGATGACCGACTAGTCATCCTCAAGGCGATAGGCGATTACTCCCCTCAAGGCGAGAGGCGATTACTCATCATCACAGGCGAGAGGTGATTACCATTCTCAGTGATCACCTCCCTTACTCGACTGCTATCCTCTACCATGTGTTACCCTGTGAATGGTCCACGTGGTCAACTGTTGCTGATGTCATCGACTACCGATGACTGACCGGAACACAAGCCCCCCAGTCTCGAGCTGTGAACTTGTTCTCAGCGAAGAAACTAAGAAATCGTCTTCTGGCGGTCTACAGCAGCACACACTCTGGTACTAACACTGTTTCATTCCTTCTTCTTCGCCTTCAAACATTCAAAGCATCTCTCTGGATCATCTAGAGATTCACCTTCTCTGTTTTCTTCTTCTCAAACGCGCTGGAGTTCGCTGCGTTTCTTCTCTTTAATTCTCTGCATGTGACTAACTGTTAACTAGCTTAGGCTTTAGCGCGATCTACCTACAACCCCTCAAACTTGGCCTCTGACTTGATCGCGGCTAACTGTTGCCTTAGCATTGCCTTCAATCATAACTTTGTGCTGGATGACTAACTTAACGAGCCTAAACGCTTCGGCTTCACGCAGCAGAACTTGCTTATACCACCGACCACCGACTAGCATGTTAGCGCACCACCGATCAGTCATCGCGCTTCTGGCTTCGCTGCACTTCTCTGCCACACCAGCGCTGAGTGCGTAGAGGGTCTGAACACCAACTATGATGCCTGTGCTTTGGGGAAGAAAAGTGCTTCTCGATGACCCCTCTCGTCCCAACCTTGCTGTAAGAAGTCGTGGGTGAGGTCTTGCTTCTCTCACCTCAGCGTCGCTGTAAAAAGCAGAGGGAAGGGACTTGGCTCTCTCGCCTCAACCTTGCTGTAAAAAGCAAAGGGAAAGGACTTTCTCTCTTGCCTCAGCCTCGCTGTACAAAGTCGAGGTGAGGACTTGGTTCTCTCGCCTCAACCTTGCTGTAAGAAGCAAAGGGAGAGGACTTTCTCTCTTGCCTCAGCCTCGCTGTACAAAGTCGAGGTGAGGACTTGGTTCTCTCGCCTCAACCTTGCTGTAAGAAGCAAAGGGAGAGGACTTTCTCTCTTGCCTCAGCCTCGCTGTACAAAGTCGAGGTGAGGACTTGGTTCTCTCGCCTCAACCTTGCTGTAAGAAGCAAAGGGAGAGGACTTTCTCTTTTGCCTCAGCCTCGCTGTACAAAGTCGAGGTGAGGACTTTCACTCGCCTGCACCTCGCTGTACAAAGTCGAGGGAAGACTTTCTTCTTTCTCTGTTGCCTCAACCTTGCTGTAAAAAGCAAAGGAAGAGGACTTTCTCTTGCCTCAACCTTGCTGTATAAAGCAGAGGTGAGGACTTTCTCGTGGGCTCACGCTCCCAGGGGGGCGCCAGGCGTGGCTGTCTAAGTGCACACACTGGGCGCGCCCTACCTGCATTGCCTCATCGCGCGTTCACCGACGTCCCGACCGGCGAGGACCTCTTCTTCTGGAATCATACGAGGTGCATGCTTAACGCTCTCGCTGGGAACTTGGGTCCCAGCTTAACACGTGTTAGCAAGACACCGATGACCCTTCACCGACCGAGTACTCACTCTCTACATGCACCGACAGCTGATCGCGGTCTGCATGCACTGATGGCTGATCGCGCTCTACATCCCAGCGCTTATCTAGGGGCTGATCTGCGGGTGGTGGCCACTTGGTAACCCACCACCGATCACCTGGTCTTGCACCTGGGGCAAGGAGAACTTTAAACTGGGAACACTCGCACACTTTATGTACTGAAAATCTTTTATTGGGTGGCATCGTGATGGAGATCAAATAGAAGAGGAAAGTGAGGATAAAAGCCAAGAACCTCAAGGACAAGTTAGCTCAAAATCCTTCATACCTCAAAGGATCACAAGGAGCAAGGCTAGAGATTTGGGTAAAGAACATCAATTGTTTTCTCTTTTTGTAATTACCCATGTATAAACATTTGTAAATATTTGTAAATAAATATAAAATTAGCTTTAGGAATATGCCAAAGAGGGAAACCAAAGAAACCTCTAATGTAAGGCATTTTAGGCACTTTCTTTAGGAAAAAGTGGAAAAAGTGACTATTCTACTCCTTTCTCTCTTAGACACTAGAAGGAGCTAGAAGAGTGACTCTTCCCACTCCTTCCCCTTTGTAACAGGACCAGCCTTCTCCATTATAAATAGGGGTGCTTGGTACTTTGAATAAAAAAAGTTGAAAGTTAGAAGAAAAGAAACTATCTTGAAATTGAGAGAGAGAGTGAGTTTGTGAGACTTGTCTCTTCTTCTCCTCCATGTCTTATCTTGTGAGCTTTGGAGACTCTCAAGTGGCGGCACCACCCACTCATCTTGGAAGAACCACCCTCCAAGTGGCGTGAATCACATCTCCAAAAGGCTACAACCACATAAGTCATTTCTATTCATCTTCTAAAAATACCCATTTATGTTTTCTTGTAGTTTTTCCATTTTTAATCGGTTCAATCTTTTCCATGAGTTGTTTCCTTTCATTTGCTGCCATTGTTCTGCACTTTGTTTGGTTTATTTCCTTGTTTTCTTGCTGTTTTAATTTCGTCCAAACCATGGGTTTCCATATACATGTGTTGTTCTTGTTTTCCATCCATGGGTTTTTGTTCTTTGATGAGTTTCTTGTGATTTTCTAATTCCTATTGAATTTCAATCAGTATTTTCACTTCTTCTTGGTGTTCTTATGATGTTCTTGTGTTTCCTTTGAAGTTTGGTACTGTTCTTGAATTACCCATTCATATTCCATTATTATCATACACTACAAGTTACCTATTCATGTGTTTTTAGTATGAACCTTTGTTTTCTTGAGTAGAAACTCTATTAATTGCTCTTTAGAATTTTGATCCTAATTCTTGAAAGTGTCATGAATACAATGAAACCTATATCAACTCAACCCAAACCAAGAAAGGTTCATAATGAACTCACATCACATCGTTAAAAAGAGTGCCCCTGATCTGCTCAACTGTTTTATACACAAAGCATGTGTACAGCGCGATAGCGCATCTACTTTACAACTTAACGAAAGCAAGAAAGAAGCATGTGGCGTCCTGGGTTCTGGGAATAGTCGTTACGTCCAGAGTCGCCAGCCGACAAGCTCCATTCTTCAACATCTCAACCACTCTGGATGGGGTCTCCTTTAATCGGCGATGACCGCCTTGGCGATGCACACACGTGGGGCGATCATGCCTTCCGCTTCAGCTCTGGGAGCCCCCCTAGTGTAGCCTCTTCCATCACCTCTCCTCCCCAAACACAGGGAGTTCATGCTGCTGGTCGCCTTCCTGGGACCCCGAAGCGCGATCACCTTGTGCCTTCTACAGGTAATCGGTCAGGAATCCTGTCTCCACCAACTCAACAAGCTGACGCCCCAACGCCAGGCAGTTACGGAGTGTATGTTCATAAGCTTGATGGAACTCACACCACTCATCCTTCCTCCCTCCAAGTACCCTATCGGTTTTCTCTGGCACATGGAGTCTTGCTGCCACAGCAGGGATGGCGATCAGCTCACCCAAACTTATCACGAAATCATACCTGGGGGGTGCGTTGCTTGCACGCCCCCTGTTTTGGTCCTTCCTTGGTGCATAAGGGCGAGACCTTCTCTGCTCCTTCCTCCCTTCCTTGACCTCATGCACCCGCGCCTGTTGCTGTTGATTCCCCTGACCTCCACGTGGCCTCGACGGTGCAACACTTCCTCTCTTCTCAGAGACCTCGGTCTCTGCTACTATGTGTGCCACCGCACGTCGCCGTATCTCGGTGAAGGTGGCAGGGTGGCTCCTGATGAGCGATTCACTGAAAGGACCAGGGAGGACACCTCTCTTCAGCTGCGCGCTCCTTCTGCTCCTGCAATTCCCTACGCAGCTCTTCATTCATACGGTTCAACTCTTCGTTTCTTCTTTGCGATGCAGTCAGCTCTGCACGCATCCTCTCTTGCTCAACTCTCGATTCCGCGACGCTATCTTGCAGCGCGCGCATCATCTCCACTACCTGCGCCATGGTAACAGCTCCTTCTTCAGCAGATGACGCAGGTGAGGTTTGCCTGGTTCTTCTACTCATCTCCTCTGCACTTCGACGTAACTTCAAGAAACCTCGACGAAATGCTCAAGAAGCTCCAAGAAACTTCAAGAAACCTCAAGAAACTACGACGTGGATGGGAACCAGATTTTCACGGCCCCACGGTGGGCGCCAAATGATCCTGCCGCTTGACTCAAACGTGGAGGACTGCCTCGTCACTCCTTCGTCTAGCCCTCTGTTCTGCAGGAACGCTCCAAGAACCACCGCCGGAACTCCAAACGCTGCCTGCAAAACACACAGACGGCGCCTCTAGCGGCCGTTGTAGCTCCGACGCTCAAGTCAGGCAATAGGAACACCAAAACTATATCTGAATCTCTCTGTGAGACCCGTGTGTGACTGAAACTCTCAAGATATGTGAGCTATGAGAATCTGTAAAAACCCCCTTCTAACTCGTTAAGAGTTTGTATATATACCTGAGTCTTTCTCTCTCCTGACGGTTATTCCTCCTGACACGTGGATAACATCTGGTCGTACACGTGTCATCATCTGGAGTGTCTGCAGCTGAAACGTTACTTCCACTATGCCCCTGCGACTAAGTTATCCACACAGGGAGTAGCTTAGTACACAGGCTACTCTGGGCGCAACCTTAACATGGCAAGCTGGTTAACCCTGGGCATTGCAGCTCACGCTACACATGGTGGCAGATATGCCACTTATCCTCTGTACTTAGACCATACAACAAGTGTATGCCAAGTCTTCTCAAACACCCGGCGATGTGCTCTTTCGGCGACTTGCTGACCACCTGATCTCCTAACCTTAACACACGGCGATCATGTGCAATCTCGGCGATTACTGATCCATACTGGCGATGACCGACTAGTCATCCTCAAGGCGATAGGCGATTACTCCCCTCAAGGCGAGAGGCGATTACTCATCATCACAGGCGAGAGGCGATTACCATTCTGAGTGATCACCTCCCTTACTCGACTGCTATCCTCTACCACGTGTTACCCTGTGAATGGTCCACGTGGTCAACTGCTGCTGATGTCATCGACTACCGATGACCGACCGGAACAAGTACGAAAGAGAAGTAGAAAAATTTATACAATTTGCGCAGCATAATGCGATTAATAGTTGTCATGATGGAGCAAAGATCAGGTGTCCGTGCGTTAATTGTTTGAATGGAAGGATACTGGATGTTAATATCATGAGGGAACACCTGCTATGTGATGGGTTTCTTTGATCTTATACAACTTGGGAATGGCATGGTGAATTATTAAATTTACCACGTGTTTTCATAAGTGAAGAATATGTGGGGTCCACCATGGATGAAGCAGTACACGATGATGTAAATGATGATTGATTGGAGGACATGATTCGTGATGTGGGAGCTGAGTCTTTTGCAAAAGCACATGGATATGGAAGTATGTCGAGCGATGCAGAGAATCCATTGTATCCTAGATCAACTAACTTCACACGGTTGTCGGTGGTGTTAAGATTGATGAATTTGAAGGCAATAAATGGATGGATTGATAAAAACTTCATGAAATTGCTCCAGTTGTTGAAGGATATGCTTCCAGAGGGAAATACCTGATGCCAGCTTCATCCAAATGCTTGGGCCTTCATCCAAGCATTTGAAATTTTGTGTGATTACTTCAGTCACCCTACCTCCATCGACGTCTTCCTACACTTTTTTTAGGCGAAGAATGTAACATCCCGCCAAATTCTTTTCATATTTATATAATGAAATAAAGGTAAAACAATAATATCGAAGTGAACATATGTATATATATATATGTATAATGAAATTTCTCCTCACAGGGAGTTTAATACATATCCAGTCAGTTTTCCAAACTTAAACAAAATACAGCAAAATAGAAAAATAGGCGATCTCCTAACAGAAACAGAAAACAGGTGATCGCCTAACAGAAACAGAAAACAGGCGATCGCCTAACAGAAACAGAAAACAGGCGATCGCCTAACAGAAACAGAAAACAGGCGATCGCCTAACAGAAATAGAAACAGGCGATCTCCTTCCGGCGACCACTCACTGAGGAGCTCTACTTCCTGCAACATCATCTGCTCCCGTGTAAAATCATACACGATCATCACAGGTTTAAGAAAACATCCACAAAACAAGAACGCAGGGTAAGCTAGATATTTTAAAGAGAATTTAGATATGAAACTTTAAAATCAAGATAAAACAAATTTAAGACATCCACGTAAAAACCATCAACTTTCTCATTCCCTTCACATGACCATCAAGTAATCACATATTTCACAATTTCCTCAAGAGTCGTTCAATTCACATAATTCCATCAAGTGTCTATCAATTCAATGTTTCTCATTTCTCACGTCAGACTTCCATTGACTCATCACACAAAACACTTGACATTACTTCCAGAAGACTCGTGCGTTGAACTTAGCATCCAGAGACCTGCACCTGTCATACCACACCACTGTGAAATCCACACAGGGTCGCTGTGAAATCCACACAGCCATGCGCATAAACATAATCTCAATATCATCACTCTCCCGGTATGACAGGGTTAATTCATATAACAGGTCAAGTTAGTTATCTTTCAAACAACTTACCCATACATATGAACCTCCTTCGACTCTCAACAACTGAATAACTTCATCTATGTGATTCCATTATATCAGCAGAGTCAGGATCGTCTCATTCACAGGATACTCACTGATCAATACACTCTAATACCAATCTCAACACGGTATTTCCTTTCCTGAAAATACTATGCCTTGATCCCACATTCACAACATTCAACACATCATATAACACTTAAATGAACGATTCCAATCACAGCAACAATCATACCAAAGTTCAGATTTTCGAATATCATATGCATTTCAATCTCAAACAAGTTTAAAGCGGCACTAAAACAGGGGAGTTCGAAATCAACATCAAAATCGGCGATCACGTCACCCCACACATAAAACAGAGCATCGTGAAATGGATCTGAAACCGGCGACCACGTCGCCCTCACTTCAGAACCTACTCGCCTAACATTTTTATAAACGAAAATGCTAGCTTCCCTTACCTGGATTAGCGCAAAACACCAAGAGCTCCAAAACCCACCGAAGCTTAAAGATGCCTTAACTCTGTTTTAGCGTCCGGTTTGGAGAACTTGCAGAGAACTTACCAGGAGTCCAAGGGCAGTCGTCGCTCGTCGTACTGGTGCTTGAGGATACCTGAATCGCAACGCGAAGGAGAGAAAAGAGGAGGATGAAGGTAAACTCACTCTGTGACTCTTGAACCACAGCAACGTTCTCTCCTCTCAGAAGTGAGTTTTTGAATCTAAACCAACTTGTCCACAATTGCCGCTGCCACTACCCACTCTGCAGGAAAGCTTGCGTGCACACTTCCTTGAACAGTATGACCACGTGGGTTCTGCGGACACCAACTCTCTGACGCTAACTATTCTGAAACACCCTTTTCTGTCTACGTGTCGCGTGTGCAGGACGTCTCATGCTGGGAGCCTGGGTCCCACCTTATCTGTGTGAAACATGACATCACGCGACAACCTTCCATCGATGACTCATCCTGGCGGCCGACCGATGTCTCTCTCTGGAAGACGACCGATGTCTCTCTCTGGAAGACAACCGATGTCTCTCTCTGGAAGATGACCGATGTCTCTCTCTGGAAGACGACCGATGTCTCGCCCTGGCGATGCCCGAATGCCTCGCGCCCTGACGATGTCCGCATGTCTCCCGCCCTGGCGATGCCCGCATGCCTCGCGCCCTGGCGATGCCCGCATGCCTCGCGCCCTGGCGATGCCTGCATGCCCCGCACCCTGGCGATGCCCGTATGCCCCGCGCCCTGGCGATGCCCGCATGCCCCGCGCCCTGGCGATGCCCGCATGCCCGCATGCCCCGCGCCCTGGCGATGCCCGCATGCCTCGCACACTTCTTCATCCCACTATGTTACGTCCAAGGTATCATCTCCACATGACTTGGTAACGTCGGTAGCTTCACATTTCCAAGAGTAGATCAGCACTACTCCTCGTGCGCCCATGCATGCAACACTAAGGACGATTTCTTATGCTCAAGCATAGAGCTTCGCATGCACAGCGTATCTAAGGCTTAACCCACACCTTGATACGCGTGGTTTTTGGAACCCACACTGGTGCAGAAACGTAGAACAAATGCGGCTATTTTCATTTTATAAATGCGGCTATACAACCGCATTTGATCAACACGCATTTGTAAATCAGAGATTTACAAATGCGGTTATAAAGAACCGCATCTATAAATACTATTTACAAATGCGGTTGTAGTAAACAACCGCATGTGTAAATCACATTTACAAATGCGGTTGTAGTAAACAACCGCATCTGTAAATCAATTCCTTGATTTACAAATGCGGTTAAGGTAAACAACCGCATTTGTAAATCAGGTTATTTTTTTTAGAGCATTTGTGCAGTTTCATTATACCCAGCCAACCAGACAGGTAAACAGATTCAGATAAACTAAAAGTTAATTTATAGTAATTGATCAAAATGTATACATAAAATAGTAATAATATATCTCTATCTATCTTCTTACACTATTGATCAAATCGTAGAGTTATAAAAGTTTAGGAAATATGCGGACGAAGATTGTCTCACATATGTCATGGCTTCCGAACTCATGGGTTCCTCATCCGTGAAGAACTACATTTCAAAATAGGTTGATAAATCTCTAATTTATGCTAGAAAAACGTTATGCAAAATTTTAGAAATTTCTAACAAGTGTAAATATAAGAACTAAAACCTCAAAATATCCTAAAAAAGACCTAAATAATACTAAAAAATAAAAAAGTGATAGTAAATGGTGGAATTTTGAAATCATGGCGTTCGTTACCTCATTTCGAGCAATTTTCATTTTTTACGCGTCTCCATCCGACTTCTCCATCAAAAGTTATGGTCGTTTGAAGTTTTCCTACAAATTTTTCACATTAAATCCTAAACATACATACACTAAACACATAAACACACTACAATCAAGTTTTAAACATACATCCAAATCCAAATATCAATATTTATTATAAAATTAATTAAAAAATTTAAAACCGTAAACCCTAAAAAAACTAACCTTCTACAGTTGTGGGTGCAACCAAGTCCCCAAGGTGTTGCCGCACGGTGTTGCC
Source organism: Phaseolus lunatus (assembly GCA_013389735.1). NCBI lineage: Eukaryota > Viridiplantae > Streptophyta > Magnoliopsida > Fabales > Fabaceae > Phaseolus > Phaseolus lunatus. The sequence goes on along the minus strand of JAAFYQ010000082.1, from coordinate 35,758 downwards.
GGCCAGAAGACTTGGCGGAGGTTTACGGTGGTGGAGATGGAGCGAGAGCTGCGGAAGAGATGGCTCAAGTAAGACGCGGTGGTGAAGGGAAAGGGTAAGTGTGGAGAGAGCACTGATGGGCAAAGGGTGGAGAAGGAGAGGACAAGAAGAAGAAATGGAGCACGGCAGGGGTCTTAGCATTTTTCATTTACAGATGCGGTTGTGTGTATAACCGCATCTGTAAATGAAAAGCTTTTCATTTACAAATGCGGTCATACACATAACCGCATTTGTAAATGAAAAACTTTCATTTACAAATGCGGTTTTAACCAATAACCGCATTTTTAAAACAAACTAATTTCAAAAATGCCACCGTGTTTTTAACAAATGCGTTTTAACGCGAAACCGCACTTGGAAAGGAGTCTTCCTTTCATCATTTTGCACTAGTGCCACTATGGTTGATCCAGTATCCTGACCATACTGAGTGCACTTTCGGCGATCATGTGCACCATAGGCGATTGGTGATCATGTACACTACAGGCGATTGGCGTTCATGTACACTACAGGCGATTGGCGTTCATGTGTAGTGTAGGCGACAGGCGATTATGTACTAACCAGGCGATCTCATAGTCTTCTAAGCTACACTTTCCTTCCTTTTTATTTTAAATAAAAACATACTTAGAATTCATTTAAAAATATATTCCTTTTATTCCAATTTAATTTTACAGGTCCTTACAAAGAACCTAGGGGACAGGTCTTGGGTGAGCTTAAATGGGGTTGCTGTAGAGTCATCTTAGGCCTATACCAGCAATCCTTCAAGAACTGGAAAGGCAGGTTTTACATGATCTCTGCCACCCCTCGAGACCCCACACTGCTCGAAGGATTCCCACTTTACTGGGTCCCAGGGGTAGAGTTCAAGAAGCCCAGGGATTTGGAGGCCCTGACCCCCTATGAACGTGAATTGTGTAGACTTTTGCTAGGGGTAAAATACAATTCTGCTACACTTATCAAACATGAGTTTGATGTAGTATCCCTGAAGAAATACATAGGTAGATCATCCTTCCACTTAACTCTTGCATCACTCCATGCATCTGCATGGCATTCTCATGTGCATTTGCTTTCAACTTACTGATTCAGTCTTGTTATCTGATTTTTCCTCTTAACCTTTGATGCAGATATGACTTCAGGGAAAGATAGGAAGAATGCCTTGCTAGCACTGGCTCAGTCCATGCTTGCTTCTGCACCAATCAGGACCGAGACTGCTCCTGTCTCCACCTCCTCCACCTCCGAGCCACTTGTGGCTCCTCCACTCTCGGTGGCACCTGCAAGAGGTCCTGAGGCTGGAAGGAAAAAGAGGAAGCTAGTTAAGGCATTCCTTACTCGTGTAGCCACTACTGCTGCCGCTGCTGCTGCTCCCTCGACCGAAGAGGAGAGTTCTGATGTTCCCTTCCTTCGCCGCAAGAGGACTAGACAGAAGATTGGGGGGTCTTCAACAGCTGAGGCTGGAGAAACTGAAGTGGTGCAGGTTGAGGAAGAAGAAGAAGATGGAGCCTTAGCTCCTACCTCTCAACCTGCACCATCTCCCCCACAGCTACCTTCTCCCGCACCTCCATCACCAACCCCTCAACAACCTTCTCCAAGCACCCTTCCTTCCCCTTCAGCTCCACCTGCACCACCATTCCCAGGGGGCCAAATGCCAAGCTCACTCAATCTACCTGCTGGGAGTGGACCTGTTCACTCAGGGGGTCCACCAAGGCCTCATGCCTCTCCACCAATGCAAACCACTGCTGCAACCTCTCAAGGTGGTGGGGCCTCTTCTCAACCGAGCATTCCTGGGGCTAACAACGAGAACCTCAGCAACGTAATCTCCTTGGCGAGGCGTTACATTCAAAACCAGGAATTGATCGCGTAATCTCCTTGGATGCACATCTGGCCAAGAGCCTGGTACTCTCCCTGCAATTCTCCACCCAGCAGCACAAACAGGAGCTCTTAGAAAAGAAGATCCAAGAGCTTGAGCACAACAAAGACTCCTTGATGAGTGACTTTGAAGCTTCTCAAGGTATGGTGAACATGCTGAGTGGTATGGTGGAGAAGGCCAAAAAGGACTACTTTCTGCAGGTGCAGGAGACCATCAGGACCGAGCTCCTGATGGGTGAGGCTGTGACTACTTTAGATGGTCAAGCCATGGAGCTGAAGGGGCAGAACATCCGTTTAGAGGCTGAGACTTCTTCCTTACGCCAACTGAATGACAAGCAGGTGGAGGATCTCAAGGCTTCTAGGGAGGAGATTGCTCTGAAGGAGAAGAAGCTCGAAGAGGTCCAGGTCTAACTCCTCGAGGCGCAGAACAACCTGACAAATGCGCACAACGAGTTGACCAAGACACAGGAGGAGCTCAAAGGAGCCAAGGGCAAACTGGAAGAGGCCGAGTCTTCCTTTGCCAAAGATAAGAAGGAGGTTGAAGTCGATGTAACCGAGACCATAGCTGCTGGTGCTGAGGCTTTGATAGATGGGTTCAGGATGGCCTTGGAGTAGGTTCACTGCGTCCTACCAGACTTGGACCTTACCCAATTCAGTCTCCGCCATTCAGTGGTCGATGGCAAGCTCATTCATCCTCCTTGAGGTTCTCCCTTGCAACTTCTTCCTTTGTGTAATTTCTTTTTCTGCTACCTAACTTGTGTATAAACCTTTTAGCTGTAAAGGTTCTCTGTATTGACTTTGATGTGAATGAAATCTATTTGCTTTAGCTGCTTGTCTCTCCCATCTTTAACTCTCTGCATGTGACTAACTGTTAACTAGCTTAGGCTTTAGCGCGATCTCACTGTAACCTTCAAACTTGGTTTCTGACTTGATCACGACAAACTATTACCTTAGCATTGTCTTTAACATTTTTTATGCATAACTTCATGCTGGATGACTGACTTAACGGGGCCTAAATGCTTCGGCTTATCGCTTGCTTGGAAAAGCTTTCTTACTCAAAGCTTTTACCACCGACCACCGACTAGAATGTTAGTTCACCACTCATCAGTCATCGCGCTTCAGGCTTTGCTTTACTTCTCTGTCACTCCAGTGCTAAGTGCATAGAGGGCCTGAACGCTAAAGATGATGCCTTGTTTTAGGGAAGAAGAGTGTTTCTTGTTGACCCCTCTTACTTACCCCAAGGCCATCGACCTTAAGATCTGAACGCCGATCACCGTCGATGACACCTTGTTCTGGGGAGGAAGAGTGTTTCTCGATGACCCCTCTTGCCTGCCTCAAGGTCATCGACCTTAAGATCTGAACGCCGATCATTCTGGGGAGGAAGAGTGTTTCTCGATGACCCCTCTTGCCTGCCTCAAGGTCATCGACCTTAAGATCTAAACTCCGATCACCGTCGATGACACCTTGTTCTGGGGAGGAAGAGTGTTTCCCGATGACCCCTCTTGCCTGCCTCAAGGTCATCGACCTTAAGATCTAAACGCCGATCACCGTCGATGACACCTTGTTCTGGGGAGGAAGAGTGTTTCTCGATGACCCCTCTTGCCTGCCTCAAGGTCATCGACCTCACGCGAATCAGGTTATTCTACCCCTTTCTCACTCCTGGGGTGAGAAGAGCCTTAACTAAGGGCTTTACTGAGCCAATATTGGTATACACCAAGTGGGTAAGGACGTTTCTCGAAATCCTCCCTTTCCCTCTCTTGGTCTTACTAGTACCCCTGGCTTTTCAAACCTTAGCTGCCTGCACTCACGCCTGGGGTGAGGAGGATCTAGGTCGGTTGTCCGTACTCGCGCCTGGGGCGAGTAGGCTCCAACTGATCACCTGCACTTGCACCTGGGGCAAGGAGAATGTTAAACTGGGAAACACTTGCACACTTGATATACTGAAATCTTTTTTATTGGGTGGCCTCGTTAAAAACCCTCCTTAGGGAAAAGAGTGCCCCCTGATCTGCTCAACTGTTTACAGTATATATACTGAGTGTGTGTATGGTGCGAAAACGCATCTACTTTACACCTTAACTAAAGTAGAATTTCAAGTGTGTGGCATTCCACGTCCTGGGGATAGCTGCTCCATCCAGAGTCTCCAGCCGATAAGCTCCATTCTCCAACGCCTCAACTACTCTGTATGGACCTGTCCACTTTGGAGATAACTTGTTCTCCATCTCATTCTGATGTGCTTTCCTCATCACCAGATCGCCCTCCTGGAAGCGCCTGAGCCTCACCTTGGAGTTGTGCCTGCGTTCTACTCTTCTCTTAACAACTTCGGCACTAACTCTGGCTTCTTCTCGCACTTCATCCAAGAGATCAAGATTCACCTTTCGCTTTTGATTGGACTCTTTGGCGATGAAGTTCAGAAATGTAGGGGAGCTCTCCTGTATCTCCATGGGGATCATAGCATCTGTCCCATAGACAAGACTAAAGGGTGTCTCATGGGTGCTAGACTGTGGAGTGGTATGGTAAAACCATACAATTCTAGGAACTTCTTCTGCCCAGTTCCCTTTAGCTTTCTCTAGTCTTCGCTTCAGTCCCCTGAGTAGCACTCGGTTGGCTGACTCCACCTGCCCGTTGGTCTGCGGGTGTTCTACCGAGGCGAACACTTGTTGTATCTTCAACTCTTCGCACATCTTTCTCAACTCATGACTTGTGAACTGAGTGCCATTGTCAGATACCAACCTCTTGGGTACTCCGAAACGACAAACGATGTTCCTCTAGACAAAATGCTCGACCTTCTGAGCGGTGATGTGCGCCACTGGTTCTGCCTCCACCCACTTGGTGAAATACTCGATGGCCACTATGAGGAACTTCATCTGCCTGATCGCCAGAGGAAAAGGTCCCAGGATGTCGATTCCCCACGTGTGAAATGGCCACGGGCTATGGATGGATTTCAACTCTTCGGGGGGTGCCTTATGCCAGTCTGCATGAAGTTGGCACTGTTTGCACCGCTGAGCATACTTCACGCAGTCTTCCTTTAGTGTTGGCCAGTAGTACCCCGCGCGGAGGACCCTACTTGCCAAAGCGCGACCACCGACGTGGCTTCCGCACACCCCCTCGTGCAACTCTGACATGAGTCTGGTGCATTGCTCCCCATGCACGCAGATTTGTACAGGATGGGAAAAGCCAAATCTAAATAGATTCCCATCAATTAGAGTAAACTTACTCGAGCTCTTCTTTATCTTCTTTGCCTCTACCGGGTCCAGTGGAAGCACACCATCTTCTAGGTACAACTGGTACGGTGTTATCCACGTATCGGGCTCCTTGACAGCGCAGACTTCCATCGCATCATCGGTCCTTGCCGTTCGCGCCCTCACCCTCGGTGCTTTTAGCGTTTCCTAAGTCAGGGACCGATGACTGATCGCCAGACGCTCCATCGACTTGGATACTTGAAGCACTTGGTTGTCTGACACGAACGCTCGTGGCACCTTCAGAGTCTCCTGAATGACGGTCCTCTGCCTTCCCCCCTTGCCTGAGCTGGCCAGCTTGGCAAGCAGGTCTGCTCTGGCATTTTGCTCTCGAGGCACATGAACCAATTCAAACTGATCGAAGGACATCTTCAGGAGCTGTACGTACTCCAGGTAGGTTGCCATCTGAGGATCTTTCGCCTGGAACTCTCCTGTAACTTGTCTAGTGACTAGCAACGAGTCGCTCTTAGCCACCAGACTTCTTGCTCCCATTTCTCTTGCCAGCAACATTCCTGCGATCAGGGCTTCGTATTCCACCTGATTGTTGCTGGCCTTGAAGGCAAAGCGAAGGGACTGCTCGATCAGTATCCCGTTCGGGCCTTCCAGAATGACTCCAGCACCGCTCCCCTTCTGATTGGAGGAGTCGTACACCGATAAGACCCATCGAAAATCTACGCTTTCTGCAGGTGTCGTGATCGATGACAGCTCGACCACGAAATCTGCGAACACCTGCCCTTTGATCGGTCCTCGGGGCTCGTACTGGATGTCGAATTCTGAAAGTTCCACAGCCCACTTGACCATCCTTCCTGCTACGTCTGGCTTCTTCAACACCTTCTGGATGGGCAAGTCTGTCATGACCACTACGATAAAGCTGTGGAAGTAGTGTCTGAGCCTTCTAGCTGCAAAAACTACCGCCAGAGCAGCCTTCTCCAGAGGCTGATACCTTGTTTCAGGGCCCTACAGCACCTTACTCACAAAATACACAGGCTTCTGGACCTGATCTTGCTCTTGTACCAAGACTGAGCTGACTGCCCTCTCCGTCACAGCAAAGTACAGACGAAGAGGGGTGCCCACTTGTGGTTTACACAATACTGGTGGGCTCATCAGATACTCCTTCAGCTGTAGGAAGGCCTCTTCGCACTCCTGTGTCCAAAGGAATCTGCTGTTGCGCTTGAGACACTGGAAATATGGATGACCCTTCTCTCCTCCAGCAGACATAAATCGTTACAATGCGGCCAACCGACCGGTGAGCTGCTACACCTCCTTCACCATCGTTGGGCTCCTCATCGCCACGATTGCTATGCATTTCTCTGGATTCGCCTCGATCCCTCGCTCTGTTAGGAGGAAACCCAAGAACTTCCCAACCTCCACCCTGAAGATACACTTTTCAGGGTTGAGCTTTAACCTGTACTTGGCGATGGTGGTGAAAAGTTCCTCCAGATCAGCTACGTGATGCGCCTTCTCTCGCGACGTGACCACCATGTCATCTACGTATCATGCACGTTCCTTCCAAGCATGGGCGAGAGCACCCTATCCATAAGTCTCTAATAGGTATCTCCCACGTTCTTCAGCCCGAACGGCATTACCTTGTAGCAGTAGCAAGATCGTTCCGTCATGAAAGCGGTCTTGCACTCGTCCATGGGGTGCATCCTGATCTGGTTGTAGCCTAAGAACGCGTCCAGAAAGCTGAGGAGCTTCCCCCCAGACGAGCTGTCCACCAATGCGTCTATACTAGGGAGAGGGTAGGAGTCCTTGGGGCAGGCCTTATTGAGGTCAGTGAAGTCCACGCACATCCTCCACTTGCCGTTTGACTTCTGCACCAGCACCATGTTTGCCAACCACTCGGGGTACTGGATTTCTCTGATATGTCCCGCGGCAAGGAGCTTCTGCGTCTCATCGTGGATCACCTTCCTCCTCTCTTCATTGAATTTCCTTCGCCTCTAGCGCATCGGTCGCACCTTGGGATCCATCAACAGGTGGTGGTAAAGGAAATCAGGGTCGATCCCTGGCATGTCAGAAGCTGACCATGCAAAGGCGCCCATGTGCCTTTCGATAACACCGGTGATCCGTGCTCGTTCTTCTGCAGCGAGCGATCCCCCCAACTTAAACTTCTTCCCCCTTATTTCCCCTCCACCCATCCCTCGGCTGGATGGGCATTGGCGATGACCGCCCTGGCGATGCCTGACTCACGAGGAGCAATCATGCCCTCTGCTTCAGCTTCCACCTGATCTGCCTGTGTACCACGAACCACCGATCGCTCCTCGAGCACGCCTGATGGTGGTGTCGTAGTGACATGGCAGATGCTTCTCTTCTGCTTGAGGCTGTTCTCATAACAACGCCTAGCCTCAGCCTGATCAGACTTGAAGGTAATGACAGCCCTTTCCATCAACGGCAGCTTCAACTTCATGTGCCTTGTCGATGGCACTGCACCCAACCTGTTGAGCGTGGGTCTTCCCAGCAAGATATTGTATGCAGATGGGGCATTCACCAGCAAGTACTTTATCTTCTCTGTGCGGGATGCCACTCCATCGGTGAACCTCGTTCTCAGCTCTATGTAGCCCCGCACCTCGACCTGGTCCCCCGTGAAGCCATAAAGACACCCAACATACGGCCTCAGTTGATCGAGGGAAAGCTGCAGCTTGTTGAACGTCGGCTAGAACATGACGTTCGCTGAGCTTCCTTGGTCTACGAGCACTCTGTGCACTCGCCTTCTTGCTGTCACAAGGGAGATTACCACAGGATCGTTGTCGTGGGGTACAACATCCTGCAGATCAGCCCTTGTGAATGTGATATCCACCTCGGGGAAATGGCCTTCATTCACTGAGTCTACAGCCATCACTGAGCGTGCGTACCTACTTCTTTGCGACGTGGAGCACCCTCCGCCAGAGAAGCCCCCCGCAATTGTCCTCACTTCCCCATGCATAGGGATTTCATGTTGCTGATCACCTACCTGGGACCCCGAAGCGCGATCACCTTGCGCCTCCCGCAGGTAATCGGTCAGGAATCCTATCTTCACCAATTCAGCAAGTTGATGCCCCAATGCCAGGTAGGTGTGGTGTGTGTGTCTATAAGCCTGATGGAATTCACACCACTCATCCTTCTTCCTTCCAAGTACCTTGCCAGTTTTCTCTGGTACTCAGAGTCTTGTAGCCACGGCAGGGATGGCGATCAGCTCTACCAACTCTACCATGAAATCATACCTAGGGGGCGCGTTGTTCTCCCTTGCACACCCCCTGGTCTGGTCCTTCCTGGGTGCATAGGGACGAGGCCTTCCCTACGCATTCTTCCCTTCCTTGGCCTCATGCACCCGCGCCTGTTGCTGCTGCTTCCCCTGACCTCTGCGGGGCTTCAACGGTGCAGCACTGCCTCTCTTCTCAAAGACCTCTGTCTCTGCTACTATGTGCGCCACCGCGCGTCGCTGAATCTCAGCGAAGGTGGCAGGGTGGCTCCTGATGAGCGATTCACTGAAAGGACCAGGCAGTACGCCTTTCTTGAATGCATGTTCTCGTCCTTGCTGGGCAATCTCACCACCTGCGCACCAAAACGGTTGAGGTAGTCCTTCAGCGACTCCCCCTGGTACCGGCGCACGTCGAACAGATCATAGGATACCACCGGTGTGGCGCTCTGTTGACGATATACTGCTCCGTGAATAGCTTCCAAAACTTATGGAAGGAGGTGATGTGGCCCTCTGGCAGGCTAACGAACCACTCCATAGCTATTCCACTCAGTGTACTCATAAACATTTTGCAGTACAAAGCGTCTGAGCGTCCAGACAGCATCATCTGAGTGTGGAAGGCTGTCAGATGTGCTTCTGGATCTTCCACCCCCGTGAACGACGCCTTCACTCCCACCAGGTTGGGAGGCACCACCATGTTCATGATCTCGGGGGAGAAAGCCATAGGGAATGCTCTAGGAGGCGATGGCGGTATCGATGTCCTATCTTCGATTGCACGCTCCTTCTGCACCTACAATTCCCTATGCAATTCCTCGTTTATACGGTTCAACTCTTCATTTCTGCTCTGCGATGCACTCAGCTCTGCATGCATCTTCTCCTGCTCAACTCTCGAAGCCGCGACATTATCCTGCAGCACGCGCATCATCTCCATGACCTACGCCATGGTAACAGCTCCTTCAGCAGATGGTGCAGGTGTGGTTTATTTGGTTCTTCTACTCATCTTCTCAGCAAAACCTTCGACGAAAACTCCAAGAAACTTCAAGAACTGCGATGTGGATGGGAACAAGATTCACACGGGCCCCACGGTGGGCGCCAAATCATCCTGCCGCTGACTCGAATGTGGAGGATATGCCTCGTCACTCCTTCGTCTAGCCTTTTGCAATCGCATGTTCTACAAGAACGCTCCAAGAACCTTCTCTGGAACTCCAAACGATGCCTGCAAAACAACGCAGACGACGCCTCTAGTGGCTGTTTGCACTCCGACGCTCAAGTCAGGTAACAGAACCACCAAAAATTCTCTCTGAATCTCTCTGTGAGACTCATGTGTCCTCTCAGATCCATTTTCTCTCTCTCTAACTGAATTCTGTTATCATTGTGCAACATGTGTAAAACGTGCTCACAATGACTCAGAAATGTGTGTAATGAATATTCCTCGTAAAATCCCCAAATCTGTCAATCTGTGTACCTTACATGACGTGGAGTGCTTTTATACCTGGGCTGCGCCTCTCTCTCAAATGGTGACACGTGGAGGCATGCAACTTACATCTAACCGTACGCGTGTCACACCTGAAGGGCCTTTGCGCTTTTCTCTATGCACCTAAGTTATTCCCTTGCGGAGTAACTTAGCGCATTTCTTCCCTCTGAGTGAGTCGCATGCTCCCAGGAGAGCACCAGGGGTGGCTGGTCTAAACACACTCACCAGGTGCTGCGTCCTGCATGCATGATCTCACCGCCCAGTGCCATGCACGTAATGGGTTAAGAGAGTCACTAATCACTGACCAATTTACTAGCTCTCTTATACGATCCTCATGCACGACCTTACTGGCGAGCAGCTCTTCTTCTTCTGGTTTGGAATCATGCGAGGTGCATGCGTAACGCTCTCGCTGGGAGCCTGGGTCCCAGTTTAACTGCGTGTAGCAAGAAACCCTGATGACCATGCACCGATGAGTGATCGGTGCTTCATTACTTCTCGCGCTCTGCTTCCAAGCACTCATCTAGGCACTGATCTGCGGGTGGTGGTCACTTAGTAACTGACCACCGATCACCGTTCTGAGTGATATCCTCCCTGATTCACCTGCTATCTTATTCCACGTGCCACGCTGTGAATGGTCCACGTGGTCATCTACTGCTGATGTCATCAACTACCGATGACCGACCGGATCAGTAAAGAGTCAAGAAATATCAAACTTGGTTTAGCTACAGATGGAATGAATTCATTTGGTAATATGAGTACAAATCACAGTTCATGGCTTGTTTTACTAGTTATTTACAACTTACCTCCTAGATTGTGCATGAAGCAAAAATACATGATGTTGTCTATGATGATATTCGGTTCGAAACAGCTAGGGAATGACATAGATGTTTATCTAAGTCCCCTAATCGAAGATTTGAAGTTAATGTGGGATGAAGGTGTTGAAGTATATGACAGATTTGCTAATGAAACTTTCAAGCTGCATGCCATGTTATTTTGCACCATCAATGACTTTTTGGCATATGGTAACTTATCAGGTTATAGTGTTAAGAGTCATAAAGCATGTCCAATATGCAAAGAAGACACTGTTTCTCAAGAATTGAAACATGGAAGAAAGACAGTATATCTTCGGCATCGGAGTTTTCTTAGAAATCATCATCCTTACCGGAGGTTAAAAAAAGCCTTTAATGGACACCAAGAGACTAGTGGTCCACCAACTCCACTAACTACTGCTGAGGTTTACGAAAAGGTAAATAACATAGACCACACCTTCGGTAAGTAAAAAAAAAAGTCATCTATGACAAACATTTGGAAGAAAAAATCAATTTTCTTTGATCTTCCGTACTGGTCGAGGTTAGAAGTCAGACACTGTATAGATGTACTTCAAGATGAAATTATTGTTATCTTATGCGAATTGGAGATGTTTTTTCCTCCATCTTTTTTTTACATTATGGTTCATCTAGTTGTGCATCTGGTTAGGGAGGTTAGATTATGTGGACCAATGTACTTAAGATGGATGTATCCTGTAGAGTGGTATATGAAAATTTTGAAAGGTTATGTGAAAAATCATTATCGTCCAGAAGCTTCAATGATTGAAAGGTACATAGCTGAAGAAAGTATTGAATTTTGTTCAGAGTACATGTCAAAAGCAAATCCAATAGGTCTTCCAGCTAATTCATGGCACCATAGGTGTTTTACAAGTAAATGTTTACGCGATGTGAATATTGTAAGCAAATCTCGGTCAGAAGTCTTGCAAGCACATTTGTATATATTGAATAACACAAATGAAGTTATACCTTACATAGAAGCGCATAAAGCCATTGTGAAGGCAAATAATCCAAGACAAGAAGAGAAATGGGTCTTGATGGAACATAATAGAGCATTCATGTCTTAGTTTAAAGAGGAGGTGTTAAAGGATTCAACGACATCAGAGACCTTGACCTGGTTGGCTGCTAGATTGAAGTTTCATGTCATTTCTTGTAAAGCGTACGAAGTGAATAATTGTATATTTTACATGAAGTCTATGGATGAAAAGAGTACAGTTTAAAATTCTGGTGTTACTCTTGAAGCCGAGTCAATGCAGTTTTCCACTTCGAAAGATACAAATCCTGTACTTGGGTCAATGGCATACTATGGATTTATAGAGGAGATATGAGAGCTTGACTATACTAAGTTTTCAGTTCCATTTTTCAAGTGCAAATGGGTTGACAATAAAAGTGGGGTTAAAATTAATGAATCAAGATTCACACTAGTGGACTTTCGAAAGATAGGGTATCGAGATGAGCCATTTATAATGGTTCAACAAGCATTTCAAGTTTTCTACATGTTCCTGCCGGTTGACTCTCTCGTCAGTTGACTTCTGCGATCGCTTGCACCTTCTCTTTTTCCCTTGATTAGAATAGTTGAACCTGCAAAGAAAGAAAGATGGGCGCCCTAGCGGCCATTTGCACTCCGACACTCAAGTCAAGATTAAGGCAAGAAACACCAATGTATAGCAAAGACTTCTAGTCTCAAATGCTGCGTACCTTTGTGAATGATTTGCTACCTGTTTTATAGCCTTTCTAGGGTTCCTGCCGCACCTATCCTTGTGTCCCTACGTTCCCTCTTAGCGAATTTAGGGTTACCTTTCTGGGACTCTGTTGAACCAAGTGGTGTTCAATGTTTTGAAGAATCCAAATCCTTTGAAGGATGTTGAAGCCTCTTCTTTGCTTGTTGCTGTTGTGCTGGTTTATAGTTTTGTTCTGGGGTAGTTTTATGTTGTAATCCACCCTTAGATTAAATCTCAAAGCAATTAGCATCTCAATCTTTAACAAAGCAAAAATTTTTCCAAGCTAAGTTGAAACAACCGATTATTCTGTCGAAACAACCGATTGTTTAGAGTTAGGTGTTTTTAGAAAGTTTGAAAACTGTTTTCAAATGGTGAAATCTGTTAAGTAACAAAACAATCGATTGATTCGAGGAAACAATCGATTGTTTGTTTTGGAACCATAACAGAATAACTGTTTTCTTTGACTAAGCTTTAAATGATTTGAAACTGAATACGCTCCAGTCATTAAATGCTTTGACCAATCTTTTTGAAGCAGTTAAGAGTTTGTTAAGATTTGATAACAAACTATATCTTGGTATAAATTCAGAAAAACTATTTTTAAGAAAGAGATCTTTTGAAAAAGTTTTTCTAAGAGAGTTTTTCAAAGTGCTGAGATTGCTTAAGAGTTTTGTGATTGATCAAGGTGCTGGGATACGATTCTACTTGTATTGATTTCAGATATTCATCTGTAACAAGTGTAATCTTTGTAAACTGCTAAAACATTTCGTCTGTGTTTTTGCTGAGATTGGTTGTGTGTTCTTGAGGTGTTCAAGATCAGCAATCTTAGTGTTGGCCAAGGAGAGTGTGTTTCTTGAGGTTTTCAAGGTCATTCTCTTGGTTGTTGTGTAAGTGATCAAGGTGTGATTGCTTAGTGGATTTCCTCAGGGGTTCTGAGAAGACTGGATGTAGCTCTGGGTTGGAGTGAACTAGTATAAACAACTGTGTACAATCTCTCTATCCTTATCTCTTTAAATTCAGTTTGTTTGTTGTTTGCTGGCATAAACAACCAATTATTTCGAAGAAACAACTGATTGTTTTTTCTAGTGTTACAGTTTTGCTTGCTATTTTGGCTAACTGAATTGCTGAATCAATTGGTTTCTTAAATAAATTCATTCTAGCTCTATAAAGTTTGCGAAAACCCCTTTAAATAATTCACCCCCCCTCTAGTTTAAAGCCATCTTTTCTAACAGACTCCATCATACAATTTCCCTGCATGTCTCGTGGCAGCCTTCCATTCTTGGAGTGCAACTCTCGTGGCAACCTTCCTTTTTTGGAGTGATTAAATTAAGCGTGGGCGCTAGGACATACACTGTAACCCTAGTGCTGCACGGCCAAATCTTCTGTCTTAAATTAATACGCACGTGCCTTTTATGTGTTTCTTTCTCATAAGGACAAATCCCCTATGCCAGAGTCTTACGTCACATAGAAATCCTGCCCGCGTGACATATCCACGAACCTGATTTATATTCTTACACGTGTGATTTTGTGGGCCCCTCTATGGGTCCCATCATACTGACCTCTCCTGTGTCGACCTCTCACTCAGTGGCCGATGTTTGAGGTCTGGCCACTACACTACATAAAAGATCCTACGTCAAAACATTGGTATGTCGTTTTACACAGGAAAAAACAAGGGGAGGCCATGGATGATATTGAAAATGGTGATGCCCGTTCATTTACACCAATGATAATTAATAAAGATGACGATGTACTTGATCATGTAAATGCAATCCGTAAAGACCACAATGAAGGAATTTACATATGAAAATTCAACCCATTATGATAATAAATTTAGAAATATTTTTGATAATATGCATTACGAATATTATGTTTTTTTATATGATTTTCTTTCGATGCAGATTAACTAACGTTTGTTAACTAATTTTTTTAATAGAGATATGGGTGACAATCAGAGTCCAAAGAAACCCCAATCCAAACGAGGCAGTAGAGGACCTACTAGAATGAAGCATCTCGTGAAGAAACGTGCCACTGGTGAGAAGACAGTTGTTGACATTGATGTCAACACTGGAATGGCTTCTGGTCGTAATGCAGATGACTTTAATAGCTATCTTGGAGTTCTTTCTTATGAGAGGCTCTCCATTTTGATTAATTTATGGGATGAGGTGACAGAGGTCGATCGAAACATGCTGTGGGAGGATGTTTTGGCAAGCTGTACATTATTATTGTTATCATATAAAGCTTTTTAATATTCATTTATTAATTTTAATTTGGTGATGTTATTTTGCAGGCAAATTTTGAAATTCCTATTGTGGAATCGCTTCAATCAAGGATTATATCCAATATCAGACTTAAGTTTCATGCCTTTAAGTCAAGACTGACGACGAGATATATTTTTGGTGAGCCTAAGAATGAAAGTCCTTGTCAAAGTTAAAATTTTATTGATGAAGAGACATGGCATATTTTTAAAGAAAGTCGTCTAAGTGAAGATTGGATGGTAACTAAAGTTACTTAACTATTTTTATTTATATAAAATTAATAAGTTAATATTATTTTATTCACTTCGTTTATTTCAAGTATGACAGCATCGGCGGAAGAAAGCTCAAGAGATAGCTTTAAAGAATGTTACCCTACACGTAATGTCTCGTTTGGGGTATTGAAAGCTTGAGCAAGCACTGATGGTTGAAAAGGAGCAATCTAGACTGGGGACCGGGTCTGAGAATATGGGTACAGGGGTCACTTCTTGATGGAGATCAAGCTCAAGAGGACATGGAGACCAATCATCAGGAAGAAGAAGAGGTTGAGAACGTTCATGGAGATCAAAGTCAACCTTAAAGGCTCACAAGAAGCATGTTCAAAGCTTTAGGAGCAAGGGGACGTTTATTTTCCCTTTTTGTAATTTCATTGTGTGAGGGTGCTTAGAGGAAAACATGAGAAACCTCTTATGTTAAAGTATCTTTAGGTCTTTAGTTAGGAGCATTAGGAGGGGGGTGCGTTAGTAGATAGGTGTAGGAGTTAAAATAGGAGGTGCCAAAGTAAGAGAAGAAGTCACACCTTCCTCATGACTTGTTTAGGCACCATTTTCATTTGAATTTGGGGGGAGTTTTGAATTCATTTAGCTTGCATTTCAGTACCTTCACACTATAAATTAAGGTGCTGCCCTTGTATTTTTCATATTTGAATTTTGAATTAGAGAAACTTTACTCAATTTTTGAGTGAGCATTGGAGAGCTTTGCATCTTCTTCACTAGTCTTATCTTAAAGGTTCAATGGTTACCACGCTTGCACACTCATCTAGGAGCCTTCATCCTCTTAGTGGCGTGATCATCCAACCATACCTCCATCTTCATGAGCATTCTCTTCTACTTCCTTCCTTCTCTTTTAATTTTCATGTCTTAGCTTGTGTTCTTGTGTGTTGGTTCGGTTGTTTTGTGTTTCCAACAGCTTGTTCTTCATTTATCTTTGTTTTGGTTCGGCGCCTTTAATTTCCAGCACTTATATTCAGTTTCCTTGCCTTTGATTTCATTTTTGTTCGGTTCAATTCTCTTCTATGCCAATTCTATTCGGTGCTATGGTTTTTCCTATCACTTTAATCGGTTCAATTTGACAATAATTGGAACTTCCATATGAGTTTGTTTTTGGGCATTAGTTTTGGTGAGTTCTTGACTTAGAACATTGATCCAATTCTAAGAAAAAGTGCCTCTCTAATGACCAACTCAAGATGTTTCCTAAGAATGTCAAGAACCTTTCATCTTATGTTCTTGAATTCACATCATGTGGTATCTAAAGCTTAGGTGTGTTCTTGTTTAATTTTTGAGTTGTGTTGCACTTTAATTCAAGAGCTCTATATTCTTGTGTTTACATTTCTATTTTTAGGCTTATTTTGAATTTTATTGCTATTTTCTTATTTGTGCCTATCATATGTTTGAGTATTTTCCTTTTTGAATCTATAATAGTTTTGTCATTGTCTTGTTTTTCCATAATATGTCATCACTTCTTGTAGTACTTTTATTGCAATTTTTTGTTTCTTGCTTTGGTTTAGATTCTGTTTTTTGAGTTTATTGCTTGATCCTTTGTGCATTTTATGTCTTTGCTAGTTCATAATTCGGTTTTTCATTCCTCTTAGGTTTCCTCTGTTTCTGAAAACAAGTGCTTACTATTTTTGCTTATTGCAATTGATTTACTCACTGGAAATTTTTGAAATTCTGGATTTGTGCTCTTCAAAGTGTTAGAAAAGAATAGAAAAAAGAAGTACAAAAAAATTCAACGTACACAAAAAATGATAACTAAAATACAAAAAGTGTACATTCCTGCCAAAAAAAATACGGTAATTTGGCAGCGATTTTGAAAAATTTATCTCATTTTATTGGCTTGCTGTTTTTACATAATTCCAATGCCATTTTTGAGTTAACATCTTGAAGTTGTGTGGTTAAAATTTCATAGTCCAGTTCGCTCTATATCATTCCAGATAAATCAGTGAATATCAAGCACAGTTTAAAACAATTTTTTTTTCAGTAGCTCATTTTTTTTGTTTTCTTCATCTACTCTAGTGCTTTTCTTTAAGTATTCTTTTGTGTGCCTACTTTCTCATTGAGTTCCTTATTTTTTTCTTGCTTGTCTAATTGTTCATTACTCTTTGATTTTGTCAACATCTAGTATTCCTTTTGAAATTGCCTTTTCTTGCTTATACCTTTTCTTGTTTGTCTTTTTTGTTTCTTTGGTTTTGTGGTGTTGGCTTTGAGATTGGTGTGCCTTGCTTTGACATATTTCATTTGAGGTTTCCAAGACCTCAAGATCAGATTGGTGCAAGGACTTTATTTCTTTGAGAGTGATATATTTTCTGCCTCAATTCACTTCGGCAGTTTCATTGCCAAGCTCACTGTTTTGCCCATTTTAATTCTTGACTTGTTTGCTGTTTTGTGTCTTTGCTGTTTTTGTTCTTTTGAATTACAAATGGCAGGATTTTCAAGTGATGCCTCCTACAAGCAGAATTCTCCTTCCAAAGCTTCAATCCTTGGTGAATTACATGAAGCACAAAGAACCATTAGACGCTTGGAAGAAAAATTGCAAGAGATGGAGTTGGAACATGCTAGGCCATCTCCCTCTATTCATGATGGAAATCATTCACAAAGACATTCCACAAGAGCTTCCTCAAATGACATAGGCCGTGAAGAGGACCATAGGTGAAGAAGGACTCCACCCCAATTTCATGGCCAAAGACATCACAATCAAGGGGAGAGACCTCACCATGGCAATGGATACTATCAAGATGCAAAGTCAAGGCTTCCTTCGGTCAAGCTTCCTAATTTTAGTGGCTCTAGTGATCTAAATGTATATTTAGATTGGGAAGCCAAGTGTGAACAAATATTTGAGATCCATGAGATCCAAGAAGAGCACAAACTTAAGCTAGCTACCTTAGAATTTAGTGATTATGCAATGAAATGGTGGCATGGAGTTGTAAAGGACATTATATATCACAAGGGTCCTCCCGTGGACTCTTGGAACTCTTTAAGATATCAAATGTGCGCTAGGTTTGTGCCTCCACATTTTAGGAAAGACCTTATGTTGAAACTCCAACGATTTCAACAAGGCATGCTAAATGTGGATGAATATTTCAAGGAGCTTGAAACGCTTGTGCTTAAAATTGACTTAGAAGAAAGTGAGGAAGCCATGATTGCTAGGTTTGTTAGTGGAGTTAGGAAGGATATCCAAGACATTGTGGAATTGCAAGAGTACTCATCATTGGGATCTTTAGTTCACTTAGCAATGAAGGTGGAAGCCCAACTTGCTAAGAAAAATTCTTTTAAAAACTCTTCCAATGATGGCTACTATAACAAGTCTTGGAGAAATAAAAAATCTTTTTTAAAATTTCCTTCCCAAGATTCCTCTTTCAAACCCAAGGAATCTAAGCCATCTACTTCTAGGCCTAAGTCACCAATCAAAACGTCTAGTAAGAAATGCTTTAAGTGTTTGGGTTATGGTCATATTGCTTCAAATTGTCCTTCTAAAAGGAACATGTACATGCATGATGGCATTATTATGAGTGAGCATGATTCGGATACACCTAGGCATTCTTCACATTCAAGTGCATCTAGTGGGAATGAGAGTGAGAGCCCATTAGAAGGAGACTTGTTGGTTGTGAGAAGACTTCTTGGTCAAGTTTCACAACCCTTTGATGACAGTCAAAGGGCAAATATTTTTCATACAAGATGTCTTATTCAAAACAACATATGCTCCTTGATAGTGGATGGGGGTAGTTGTGCAAACGTAGCTAGTACAAGAGTTGTAGATAAGCTTGGTTTGCCTACCATCTCTCATAGCAAACCCTATAAGTTGCAATGGCTTAGTGAAGTAGGGGAAATAGTTGTGAATAGGCAAGTCCTCATCCATTTCTCTATTGGAAAATACAAAGATGAGGTCTTGTGTGATGTTGTGCCCATGGAAGCCACACATGTGCTTTTGGGAAGGCCTTGGCAATTTGATAGAAAAATTTTACATGATGGCTTTTCCAACAAAATTTCTTTTGATTTCCATGGTCACAAGATTACTCTAAAATCTCTCTCTCCTAGAGAAGTCCATGAGGACCAAATCTTAATGAAGAAAAAGAGGGAGAGTGAAAAAGAGGGAAAAGATAAAAAAGATAAAAAGGATAAGAGTTCCAAGCCTACACTCCTTGTGTCTAGGCATGAGCTTCATAGGGAATTAGTGGCACACCATCCTCTTTTCTTAGCCATCCCTAGAACTCTTAAGATAGGCCCACTTGTTGATAGTCCTCATAGTTTAGAAAAGTTGGTAGAAGAGTTTCAAGATGTGTTTCAAGATCCTCCAAAAGGACTTCCACCTTTGCGAGGGATTGAGCACCAAATTGATTTGATACCGGGCTCTTCTTTACCAAATTGTCCAGCCTATAGGACCAATCCAAGTGAAACCATGGAAAGCGGCTACAGTCAAATTCGTATCAAACGGGGTGATGAATGGAAGACGGCTTTTAAGACCAACTTTGGTCTCTATGAGTGGTTGGTTATGCCTTTTGGCTTGACCAATGCACCAAGTACTTTCATGCGCCTCATGCATCATGTGTTGAGACCTTTCATTGGTAAGTTTGTTGTTGTTTATTTTGATGATATTCTCATTTATAGCTTATCTTTGAATGAACATAGGTTGCATGTTAGGAAAGTTTTGGAAACCCTTCGGAAGGAACATTTGGATGCTAACCTTGCTAAATGTATGTTTGCTCTTGATCATATAGAATTCCTAGGGTTTGTTGTGAGTTGTAAGGGGGTCCATGTGGACCAAGCTAAGGTGGTGGCCATTCAAAATTGGCCTACACCTTCAAACATCAATGAAGTCCGAAGTTTCCATGGACTTGCGTCTTTCTATAGACGCTTTGTACCTAACTTTGGTACAATTGTTGCACCACTCAATGACATAGTGAAAAAGGATGTGGTCTTTCATTGGGGAGAAGCACAACAAAAAGCTTTTCAGATTTTAAAAGAAAGATTGACTAATGCTCCCATATTGGCCCTTCCTAATTTCACTAAGACATTTGAGATAGAGTGTGATGCTTCCAATATAGGCATTGGGGCTGTCCTCCTTCAAGAGGGCCACCCCAGAGCCTATTTTAGTGAGAAATTGAAAGGTAGTCATCTCAACTATTCTACCTATGATAAAGAGTTATATGCACTTGTTAGAGCTTTGCATACTTGGCAACATTATCTTTTTCCTAAAGAGTTTGTGATTTATAGTGATCATGAATCTTTTAAATATTTGAAAAGCCAAAACAAGCTCAACAAGAGGCATGCCAAATGGGTAGAATTCCTTGAGCAATTTCCTTATGTGATCAAGCACAAGCAAGGCAAAGTAAACATTGTGGCGGATGCACTTTCTAGAAGATATACTTTGCTAAACATTTTGGGATCTCAATTTCTTGGCTTTGATCACATTAAGGATCTTTATCATGATGACCTTGATTTTTCTCAAATCTTTCAAGAGTGTCTTAAGGGAGGACACAAAGATTTTTTTATACAAAATGTATTTCTTTTTAAAGGAAAACGTCTTTGTGTTCCTCATGGTTCTATTAGATCATCTCTTGTTAGAGAAGCACATGAAGGGGGTTTGATGGGACATTTTGGGGTTGCTAAAACTTTGGATGTGTTGCATGAACATTTCTTTTGGCCTCATATGCATAAACATGTTCATAGTTTGTGTGATAAATGCATAGCTTGCCGCAAAGCTAAATCTAGGTGCATCCCCTTGGATTGTATACTCCCCTTCCTATGCCTTCAATGCCTTGGGTTGATATTTCTATGGATTTCATCTTAGGATTACCTAAGACATCAAAGGGAAAGGACTCCATTTTTGTGGTAGTGGATCATTTTTCAAAGATGGCTCACTTTATTCCTTGCCACAAAGTGGATGATGCATGTCATATAGCAAACCTCTTCTTCCAAGAAGTGGTTCGCTTGCATGGGATACCTAGGACTATTGTGTCCGATAGAGACCCAAAGTTCTTAAGCCAATTTTGGAAGACCTTGTGGGGCAAGCTTGGTACTAAGCTTTTATTTTCTACCACTTGTCACCCACAAACTGATGGTCAAACCAAAGTGGTTAATAGAATATTGGGCCAACTATTGAGATGCTTTATTTCGGGAAACCCTAGAGTGTGGGAGAATTTACTACCTCATGTTGAGTTTGCATATAACCGTTGATCCGGTCGGTCAACGATAGTCAATGACGTCAGCAGCAAGTGACCACGTGGACCAGTCATAGGGTGACACATGGAATGAGATAGCAGGTGAATCAGGGAGGAGATCACTTAGAACGGTGATCGGTGGTCAGTTCCCAAGTGGCCACCACCCCCAGATCAGTGCCTAGATAAGCACCTGAAAGCAGAGCGCGGAAAGTAATGAGGCACCGCACGGTCATCGGGGGAAAGTAATGAGGCACCGCACGGCCATCGGGGGAAAGTAATGAGGCACCGCACGGTCGTCGGGGCATGGTCATCAGGGTTTCTTGCTACACGTGTTAAGCTGGGACCCAGGCTCCCAGCGAGAGCGTTACGCATGCACCTCGCATGATGTCAAACCAGAAAAAGAAGAGCTGCTCGTCGGTAGGGTCATCTTCCAGAGAAAGACATCGGTCGTCCTGTTTAGGGAAGCGTGGCCGTACTATTCAGGGAAGCGTGCACGCAAGCAATTGTGGACAAGTTGGTTTAGATTCAAAAACTCACTTCTGAGAGGAAAAGAAGGTTGCAGTGGTTCAAGAGTGACAGAGTGAGTTTACCTTCATCCTTCTCTTTTCTCTCCTTCGCGCTGCGATTCAGGCATCCTCAAGCACCAGTACGACGAGCAACGACTACCCTTGGATACCTGGGGAGTTCTCTGCGAGTTTTCCGTCAGGACGCTAGAACAGAGTTAAGGCATCTTTAAGCTTCGGTGGGTTTTGGAGCTCTTGGTGTTTTACGCAAGTCCAGGTAAGGGAAGCTAGCATTTTCGTTTATAAAAACGTTAGGCGAGTAGGTTCTGAAGTGAGGGCGACGTGGTCGTCGGTTTTAAATGTTGATTTCGAACTCCCCTGTTTTAGTGTCGTTTGAAACTGTTTGAGATTGAAATGTGATATTCGAAAATATGAACCTTGGAATGATTGTTGCTGTGATTGGAATCGTTCATTTAAGTGTTATATGATGTGTTGAATGTTGTGAATGTGGGATCAAGGCATAGTATTTTCAGGAAAGAAAATACAGTGTAAGATCGTGTAGGATGTGCCTTGATCGGTGATTTCTATATTGAGATATCCTGACTCTCCTGATATAATGGAATCATATAGATGAAGTTATTCAGGCGTTGAGAGTCGATGGAGGTTCATACCTATGGGTAAGTTGTTTGAAAGATAACTACTTGACCTATTGTGTGGATTCACCCTGTCATACTAGGAGAGTGATGAGATTGAGATTGAGATTATGTTGATGCGCATAGCTGTGGGAACTTTACAGCAATGTAGTATGACAGGTGCAGATCTCTGAGTCTAGTCAATGCACGTGTCTTCCGGAAGTAGTGTCAAGTGTCTATGTGTGATGAGTCAGTGGAAGTTTGACGTGAGAAATGAGAAACTTTGAAATTGATAGACACTTGATGGAATTATGTGAATTGAACGACTCTTGAGGAAATTGTGAAATATGTGATTACTTGATGGTCATGTGAAGGGAATGAGAAAGCTGATGATTTTTACGTGGGTGTCTTAAATTTGTTTTATCTTGATTTTAAAGTTTCATATCTAAATTCTCTTTCAAATATCTAGCTTACCCTGCGTTTTTGTTTTGTGGATGTTTTCTTAAACCTGTGATGATCGTGTATAATTTACACAGGAGCAGATGATGTTGCAGGAAGTAGAGCTCCTCAGTGAGTGGTCGCCGGAAGGAGATCGCCTATTTCTGTTTCTGTTAGGCGATCGCCTGTTTTCTGTTTCTGATAGGAGATCGCCTGTTTTCTGTTAGGAGATCGCCTGTTTTTCTATTTTGCTGTATTTTGTTTAAGTTTGGAAAACTGACTGGATATGTATTAAACTCCCTGTGAGGAGAAATTTCATTATACATATATATATATATATATACATATGTTCACTTCGATATTATTGTTTTACCTTTATTTCATTTTATAAATATGAAAAGAATTTGGCGGGATGTTACATTAATGGTATCAGAGCAGTTCGTCCTTAGGATGACCTGAGGAGAGTGGGTTCATTGTGTTTCTTCTGCTAGTGGAGTCTTAATCAAAGCTATAGTGAAAGGTTTTCAAATGTTTTCTGATTGAAATCTTGTTTGTGCTTTAGTAGATATAGGCTCTGAATGAAAAGTTTTGGTATTAAGAGTGAAAGGATCTTGATAAAGTAGTGAGGGTGCACACTCATAACTGAATCGAGATGTTCTCAATCTTAATTCCAAAAGTTTGATGTTGAGCATATATCCACTTCTGGTGTGTTTTATCCCAATTATTAAGTGTGGTGATATTTGATTGGTAGTTTGTACCCATGACTATTAGGTGTTATGCTTTCTATTTTGAGCATTATGATTCTATTGATGAACTCAAATTCTTAATGACATTGAGATGCTGACCTTTGTAAGGTCTAAATGTTACCTCCTGAATGAATTGATTTCTTATCGATCTCATTCTTATAGTTGTAGGGAATATAGAACCCTATAGTTTCAAAATCTGAAACGAAGAAAGATGGCACGTAGACCTCCTACCCCTCCCCAACCTTCTTCGGAAATGAGCCAGATTGCCAAGGCTATTGAGATGATGGCAACTGCCATCCAACAACAGAATGCAGCAATGGCTCAGAATCATCAAGCTGCAATGCACCATTGGGAAACTGCTCGGTCAGCTGAAACAAATTCCCACGTCGGTCAGCCTCAGGAACAGATGGGACTGACCGAGTTCATGAGGCACAACCCACCCAAGTTCAGTGGGAATGCTACCCCTGATCAAGCAGATCAGTGGGTCAGGGAGTTGGAGAAAATCTTTAGGGCGACCTCCTGCCCTGAAGAGAAGAAATTGGTGTTCGCCACCTATTTGCTATCTGGAGAAGCCGAGTTCTGGTGGATGGGAGCTCAGCAGATGATGGAAGCCAGAGCTGATGTTTTAGACTGGGAGAGCTTCAGGGTGAGGTTTCTGGAAAAATACTTCCCAGATAGTGCAAAGTTTGCGAAGGAAGCAGAATTCCTCAGATTGAAGCAGGGGGAGATGTCAGTGAATGCTTATGCTGCTCGGTTTGAGTACCTCGCCCGATTCTATACCCAGGCGACCTCTGAGGATTGGAGGTGTAGGAAGTTTGAAGAGGGACTGAAGCATGGGCTGAAGAGGACCATAGCCCCTATGTGCATCAGGGAATTTCACGCCTTAGTAGAGAAGGCGAAGATGGTGGAGACTCTGGAAAAGGGTGATTCTCGGGTGATCAGGTCACACCCAGGGGGTTCTTCCAGTGGGAAGGCCAAGGTGCAGCACCCACAAAGCAAGCCCTATGCGAGACCTCCACCACATCGGGCAGGAGCAGCGTCATCCCAGTTTCAGCAACAACAACCTTGGAAACCCAAATGTTTCCATTGTGGTGGACCACACACGCCCAATGTGTGCCCCAAGAAGGCTTCGGAGAGAAGGTGTTTTGCATGTCAAAAGATGGGACACATTGCTAGAGATTGTCCTACCCAGAATAGGATGACTCAACCCGTTGGTCCTCAGCAGTTGAGGAATGGAGGCAGTAGACCTCAAGCAGCAAGGAGGGTGTTTGCCATGACAGGAGCAGAGGCGTCTCAGTCAGGTAACCTAGTGCAAGGTGTTTGTTTTATAGCTGGTAGAGGTGTAAAAGCCTTGTTTGATTCTGGAGCGACACACTCCTTTGTGTCAAGCCTGTGTGTAGCCGAGTTGGGCCTTCTAGTGAAGGAGTTACCGTTTGAACTGTTGGTCTCTACACCTGCGTCAGGACAGGTGTTGACCTCTACAGTTTGCCCTGAATGTCCAGTGATAGTAGAGGGACGCAGGTTCAAAGTAAACTTGATCTGCCTACCTCTTCAGGACCTGGATGTTATCCTGGGAATGGATTGGCTATCTGCCAATCACGTTCTCATAGACTGCGGTAGTCAGAAAATAGCGTTTCCAGACCTCCAAGAGTCAGATGTGATATCTGCTCAGCATGGGTGGTCGGAGTTGGAAAAAGGGACGAGGTGCTTCGTGATCCTAGCTCGGTTGGAAGTGAAGAATGAAGAGGACGTAAGCAGGATACATGTGGTGAAAGATTTCATGGATGTATTTCCAGAAGAAATACCTGGATTACCTCCTAAGAGAGAAGTGGAATTCTCTATTGATTTGGTACCTGGAGCTGGACTAGTGTCAATGGCACCTTACAGGATGGCTCCAGCCGAGTTGGTAGAATTAAAGAAGCAAGTGGAAGAGTTGTTGGAGAAACAATTCATCAGACCCAGTGTATCTCCATGGGGGGCTCCAGTGCTCCTAGTTAAGAAAAAGGATGGAGGGTCTCGGCTGTGTATAGATTACAGGCAGTTGAACAAGTTGACCATCAAGAACAAGTACCCCCTACCTAGAATTGATGATTTGATGGATCAATTACATGGGGCCTCGGTGTTCTCAAAGATTGATCTGAGATCGGGGTACCACCAAATTTTGGTAAAAGATGAAGATGTTCAAAAGACAGCATTTAAGTCTCGTTATGGGCACTATGAGTATGTGGTGATGCCGTTTGGAGTAACAAACGCTCCAACTCTGTTCATGGATTTCATGAATAGAATTTTTCGCCCTTTCTTGGATAAGTTTGTGGTAGTCTTCATAGACGACATACTCATTTATTCAAGGACCGAGGAAGAACATGAAGAACATCTGAAGACAGTATTGGAGATCCTGAGGGAGAAGCAATTATATGCCAAATTCTCTAAGTCGGAGTTCTGGTTGAAGGAAGTCAACTTCTTAGGACATGTAATATTTGCCCAGGGGATCTCGGTGGATCCAGCCAAAGTGGAGGCAGTGCTTCAGTGGGAACGTCCTAAGACAGTTACTGAGATAAGGAGTTTTGTGGGTTTAGCAAGCTATTATCGGAGGTTCATTGAGGACTTTTCCAAGGTAGTGGCTCCTTTAACACAGTTGACCCGCAAGGATCAACCTTTTGCTTGGACCGACCGATGTGAGCAGAGCTTCATGGAACTAAAGGAAAGGTTGACCAGTGCTCCAGTGCTGGTGATCCCAGATGTAGGAAGACCTTTTGATGTCTACTGTGATGCTTCACATTAGGGTTTGGGATGTGTTTTGATGCAAGAGAAAAGAGTGGTTGCATATGCTTCAAGGCAACTCAAGGTTCATGAGAGGAACTATCCTACTCATGATTTGGAGTTGGCGGCTGTGGTGTTTGCCTTGAAGATTTGGAGGCACTATTTGTATGGAGCTCGGTTTCAGGTGTTTAGTGACCACAAAAGCCTGAAATATCTGTTTGATCAGAAGGAGTTAAATATGAGACAAAGAAGATGGATGGAGTTCCTAAAAGATTATGACTTCCAACTGATATATCATCCAGGGAAGGCCAATGTAGTGGCAGATGCCTTGAGTAGGAAATCAATACAAGTATCAACCATGATGATTGAAGAGCAGAAATTGATTGAGCAGTTTAGAAATTTAAACTTTGGAGTGGAATTTCATGTAAATCACATTAGTTGTAGTAAGCTGGCTATAACTAATGACTTCCTTGGAGTGATAAAGGATAAGCAGTTGGAGGACCCTAGTCTGAAGCATACTGTGGAGTCACTAGGGACTGACCAGGCTAGAGACTTTGTGATGGGCGATGATGGGATCTTGAGATTTAATGGCAGAATTTGCATACCTGCAAATGAAGAGTTGAAGAAGATGATCCTAGAGGAAGGTCACCGGAGTCGCCTTAGCCTACATCCAGGCATGAACAAGATGTACCATGACTTGAAGGAGTCATTTTGGTGGTCGGGCATGAAGAGGGACATCGCCCAGTGTGTGACTACCTGCTTGACGTGTCAGAAGGCAAAGGTAGAGCATCAAAGACCTGGCGGTTTGTTACAGCAATTGGATATCCCTGAATGGAAATGGGACAGCATCGCCATGGATTTTGTTACCCATTTACCCAGATCGGTAAAGGGTCATGATGCAATCTGGGTCATCATTGATTGGCTGACGAAGAGTGCTCACTTTCTCCCGGTGAATATGAGGATGCCTATGGCCAAATTGGCACAGCTGTACATCAGAGAAATTGTGAGGTTGCATGGAGTGCCTTCCAGCATTGTTTCGGATAGAGATCCCAGGTTCACTTCACGGTTTTGGCAGACCTTACAAGATTGCTTGGGAACCAAGTTGAGAATGAGCTCGGCATATCATCCTCAAACAGATGGACAGTCAGAGAGAACGATCCAGTCCTTGGAAGATCTGCTGAGGACGTGTGTCTTGGATCAATTGGGAAGTTGGGATGAGGTGTTGCCGCTGGTGGAGTTTACTTATAATAACAGTTACCACGCCAGTATTGGGATGGCACCATATGAAGCCCTGTATGGGAGGAAATGCAGAACTCCCTTATGTTGGTACCAGGAGGGCGAAGCAGTCTTGGTTGGGCCAGAGTTGATTCAGCAGACAACCGAGAAGGTGAAACAGATACAAGACAGAATGAAAGCTTCTCAAAGCCGGCAGAAATCCTATGCAGATCAGAGGAGAAAACCTTTGGAGTTTGCTGCTGGAGATCATGTGTTTATGAGAGTGACGCCAACCAAGGGTGTAGGACGGGCGATCAGATCAAAGAAGTTGTCCCCTAAGTTCGTGGGACCATATCAGATCTTAAGGAGGATTGGTCCAGTGGCTTATGAGATCGCCCTACCTCCCCATTTAGCGAATCTGCATAATGTCTTTCACGTATCACAGCTGAGGAAGTACATGGCAGACCCTAGTCATGTGCTGGAAGTGGACGATGTGCAGATCAGGGATGACTTGTCCTTTGAAGCAAAACTAGTTAGGATTGACGATCGGCAAAGTAAACAACTCAGAGGCAAGACCATCAACATGGTGAAAGTTGTAACATCCCGCCAAAATGCTATACAAATGTAGATAATGAAAATAAAGGTAACAAATAGATTGAAGTGAACAAAATATTATATATATGAAATGTAGTTTCTCCTCACAGGGAGTTTAATACAAATTCGGTCAAATTTTTCCAGAAACATAAACAAAATACAGTAAAAAAAAAAACGAAGCAGGCGATCTCCTATCGGAAGAGACCGATCTCCCATCGGACGAGGCCGATCGCCCATCGGGGGACCCAAAAACAGCCGATCTGCTTCCGGCGACCACTCACTAAGGAGCTCTACTTCCTGGAAGATCATCTGCTCCCGTGTAAGTTATACACGATCATCACAGTTTTAAGAGAACAGCCACAGAACCAAAACACGCAGGGTAAGCTAGATATTTTAAAGAGAGTTTAAATAAGGATAATTAAAATAAAATCAAGGTAAACAATTTCAAGATATTCACGTAAAGTTATCAAGTTTCTCATACTCTTCACCTGATCGCCCAGAAATCACACATGTTGCAATACTTTCCAGAGTCATTCTATTTCACAACTGTATCAAGTGTCTATCAATTTCAAGTTCCTCATTTCACATGTCAGACCACCACTGACCCAGCACACAAGACACTTGACACTACTTCCGGAAGACTCATGCATTGATTAGACTCAGAGATCTGCACCCGTCATACCATACCACTGTGAAATCCACACAGGGTCGCTGTGAATCCACACAGCATGCGCATATATAATCTCAATGTCAATAGTTCTCCCGGTATGACAGGGTTAATCCATAGAACAGGCGGAGCTCGTTCTTTTTCACACGAGACGCCCATTCATATGAACCTCCTTCGACTCTCACCAACTGAGTAACTTCCTCTATGTGATTCCATTATCTCAGCAGAGTCAGGATATCCCCTTAGGAATCACCGATCAATGCACATCCTACACGATCTTACACGGTATTTTCTTTCCTGAAAATACTATGCCTCGATCCATATTCGCAACGTTCAACACATCATACCACCCTTAAATAAATGATTCAAGTCACAGCAACGATCGTTCCAAAGATTCAGATTTTCGAAGATCACATTTAAGCTTCAACAGTTCAAAGTAACACCAAAAACAGAGAGTTTCGCAAACAACGCCAAAACCGGCGACCTGGTTCAAAAACAGGGTATTTCGAAGTCTGTATATAAAACCGGCGACCACGTCGCCCAAACACATAGCACAGAGCATTTTACAACGATGAAAACGAAAACCGGCGACCACGTCGCCCTCACTTCAGAAATAGCTAAACTATGGCTTGTATTGAAAATGAAGTCTAGCTTCCCTTACCTGGACTTGCGTAAAATACCGCGAGCTCAAAACCCACCGAGCCTGAAGGATGCCTTAGCTCTGTTTTCAGCACCTGGTCTGTAGAACTTGCAGAGAACCTCTTAGGTGCTCTAAGGACAACGTCGCTTGTCGTACTGATGCTGGAGGTTGCCTGAGTCTCAACGCAAGGAAGGGAAGAAGGGAGGGAGGAAGTTTGCACTCACTCTAACACTCTTGAGTCTGTAACGTTCTTTGCCTTCCCGCAGTGGCTTTTGAATCCCAACTTACCTGTCCACGCATGCTGCTGCTGCCACCCCTTCTGCAGGAAAGTCTGAGAACCACTGCCCTGAACAGTACGACCACTGTTGTCTCTGGTGCATGCCAACCACTGCTCTGAACAGTACTACCACTGTTGTCGCTTGTGCATGCCAACCACTGCTCTGAACAGTACGACCGCGAGTGCCTCCTGCGCATGCCAACATTCTGATGTCACCACTCTAAACCACCCTTTTTGTCTACGTGGCGTGTGTGCAGGACGTTTCATGCTGGGAGTCTGGGTCCCACTTTACTCTGTGTGAAACTCGACGTCGCGCGATAACTTTCCACTGCTGACTCATCCTGGCGAACGACCGATGTCTCCTTCTCCCTGGAAGACGACCGATGTCTTCCTCTGGGAGACGACCGATGTCTTCCCTGGCGACGCCCTCATAACTCTCGCGCCCTGGCCACGTCCACATGCATCGCGCCCCTGGCAAAGCCCGCATGCCTCTCGCGCCTTGGCCACGTCCACATGCCTCGCGCCCTGGCAAAGCCCGCATGCCTCTCGCGCCTTGGCCACGTCCACATGCCTCGCGCTCTGGCAATGCCCGCATGCCTCGCGCCCGCGCGATGCCCGCATGCCTCTCGCGCCTTGGCCACGTCCACATGCCTCGCGCTCTGGCAATGCCCGCATGCCTCGCGCCCCGCGCGATGCCCGCATGCCTCTCGCGCCCGCGCGATGCCTGCATGCCCCTCGCGCCCGCGCGATGCCTGCATGCCTCTCGCGCCCGCGCGATGCCTGCATGCCTCGCGCCCTGGCGACGTCCACCTGGCGCTCATGTGTAGCAGGCGACCGGCGATCTCATAGCCTTCTAAACTTAACTTTTCCTCCCTTTTTATTTTAAATAAAACATACATAGAATTCTTTTAAAATATAACCCTTTTTATTCCAATTCAATTTTACAGGTCCTTACAAAAGTGGTGTGGGATGAGAGATCGGGTGATTCAACTTGGGAGTTAGAAGAACCCATGAGAGAAGCCTATCCATACCTCTTTTCCTTGTAATTCAATTTTCGAGGACGAAAATTTTTCTTGTTGGGGAGAATGTAAGGACCTGTAAAATTAAATTGGAATAAAAGGAATATATTTTAAATGAATTCTAAGTATGTTTTTATTTAAAATAAAAAGGAAGGAAAGTGTAGCTTAGAAGACTATGAGATCGCCTGGTTAGTACATAATCGCCTGTCGCCTAGACTACACATGAACGCCAATCGCCTGTAGTGTACATGATCGCCAATCACCTATGGTGCACATGATCGCCGAAAGTGCACTCAGTATGTGGTCAAGATGCTGGATTAACCATAGTGGGTTCCAAAAACCACACGTATCAAGGTGTGGGTTAAGCCTTAGATACGCTGTGCATGCGAAGCTCTATGCTTGAGCATAAGAAATCGTTCTTCGTGTTGCATGCATGGGCGCACGAGGAGTAGTGCTGATCTACTCTTGGAAATGTGAAGCTACCGACGTCACCAAGTCATGTGGAGATGATACCTTGGACGTAACATAGTGGGATGAAGAACCTTCAGCAAGGCGTGGCGATGTGTCGTCGGGCATCGCCAGGGCGCGAGGCATGCGGGCATCGCCAGGGCGCGAGACATGCAGGCATCGCCAGGGCGCAAGACATCCGGGCATCGCCAGGGCGTGAGGCATGCGGGCATCGCCAGGGAGCGAGGCATGTGGGCATCGCCAGGGCGCGAGGCATGCGGGCATCGCCAGGGCGCGAGACATGCGGACATCGCCAGGGCGCGAGGCATGCGGGCATCGCCAGGGCGTGACATCGGTCGTCTTCCAGAGAAAGACATCGGTCGTCTTCCAGAGAAAGACATCGATCGTCTTCCAGAGAAAGACATCGGTCGTCTTCCAGAGAAAGACATCGGTCGTCTGCCAGAATGAGTCATCGGTGGAAGATTATCGCGCGATGTCGAGTTTCACACAGATAAGGTGGGACCCAGGCTCCCAGCATGAGACGTCCTGCACACGCGACACGTAGACAAAAAGGGTGGTTCAGAATAGTGACATCAGAGAGTTGGCATGCGCAGAGACACACGTGGCCGTACTGTTCAGGGAAGCGTGCACGCAAGCTTTCCTGCAGAGTGGGTGGTGGCAGCGGCAATTGTGGACAAGTTGGTTTAGATTCAAAAACTCACTTCTGAGAGGAAAAGAAGGTTGCAGTGGTTCAAGAGTGACAGAGTGAGTTTACATTCATCCTTCTCTTTTCTCTCCCTCGCGCTGCGATTCAGGCATCCTCAAGCACCAGTACGACGAGCGACGACTGCCCTTGGATACCTGGGGAGTTCTCTGCGAGTTTTCCGTCAGGACGCTAGAACAGAGTTAAGGCATCTTTAAGCTTCGGTGGGTTTTGGAGCTCTTGGTGTTTTGCGCAAGTCCAGGTAAGGGAAGCTAGCATTTTCGTTTATAAAAACGTTAGGCGAGTAGGTTCTGAAGTGAGGGCGACGTGGTCGCCGGTTTTAAATGTTGATTTCGAACTCCCCTGTTTTAGTGTCGTTTGAAACTGTTTGAGATTGAAATGTGATATTCGAAAATATGAACCTTGGAATGATTGTTGCTGTGATTGGAATCGTTCATTTAAGTGTTATATGATGTGTTGAATGTTGTGAATGTGGGATCAAGGCATAGTATTTTCAGGAAAGAAAATACCGTGTAAGATCGTGTAGGATGTGCCTTGATCGGTGATTTCTATATTGAGATATCCTGACTCTCCTGATATAATGGAATCATATAGATGAAGTTATTCAGGCGTTGAGAGTCGATGGAGGTTCATACCTATGGGTAAGTTGTTTGAAAGATAACTACTTGACCTGTTGTGTGGATTCACCCTGTCATACTAGGAGAGTGATGAGATTGAGATTGAGATTATGTTGATGCGCATAGCTGTGGGAACTTTACAGCAATGTAGTATGACAGGTGCAGATCTCTGAGTCTAGTCAATGCACGTGTCTTCCGGAAGTAGTGTCAAGTGTCTATGTGTGATGAGTCAGTGGAAGTCTGACGTGAGAAATGAGAAACTTTGAAATTGATAGACACTTGATGGAATTATGTGAATTGAACAACTCTTGAGGAAATTGTGAAATATGTGATTACTTGATGGTCATGTGAAGGGAATGAGAAAGCTGATGGTTTTTACGTAGGTGTCTTAAATTTGTTTTATCTTGATTTTAAAGTTTCATATCTAAATTCTCTTTCAAATATCTAGCTTACCCTGCGTTTTTGTTTTGTGGATGTTTTCTTAAACCTGTGATGATCGTGTATAATTTACACGGGAGCAGATGATGTTGCAGGAAGTAGAGCTCCTCAGTGAGTGGTCGCCAGAAGGAGATCGCCTGTTTCTGTTTCTGTTAGGCGATCGCCTGTTTTCTGTTTCTAATAGGAGATCGCCTATTTTCTGTTAGGAGATCGCCTGTTTTTCTATTTTGCTGTATTTTGTTTAAGTTTGGAAAACGGACTGGATATGTATTAAAGTCCCTGTGAGGAGAAATTTCATTATACATATATATATACATATGTTCACTTCGATATTATTGTTTTACCTTTATTTCATTTTATAAATATGAAAAGAATTTGGCGGGATGTTACAAGACCAGCCCCACCTGGTGCTCTCCTGGGAGCATGCACTCACACAGAGGACATGCGGTGAGACCATGCAAGCAGGATGCGCCTGGTGAGTGTGCTTAGACCAACCACACCTAGTGCTCTCCTGGGAGCATGCGACTCACTCAGAGAGAAGAAACGCGCTAAGTTACTCCGCAAGAGGATAACTTAGCCGCACAGAGAAAAGCGCAGAAGCCCTCCAGGTGTGACACGTGTACGGTTAGATGCCAGTTGCATGCCTCCACGTGTCACCATCTGAGAGAGAGGCGCGGCCCAAGTATAAAAATACTCCACGATATGTCAGGTACACACAAGTTTTTCAGATTACAAGTTTACACAGATTCCACACACATTTCTGAGTCATTGTGGGAACGTTTGTACACGTTGCACAGTGATAACAGAATTGAGCTACAGAGAGAGAAAGTGGATCAGAGCACACACGAGTCTCACAGAGAGATTCAGTAAGAGTTTTTTGTGGTCTTGTTATCTGACTTGAGCGTCAGAGCTACAACGGCCGCTAGCGGCGCCGTCTGTGTGTTTTGCAGGCATCGTTTGGAGTTCTAGTGAAGGTTCTTGCAGCGTTCTTGCAAAGCGTGCAGTTGCAGAAGGCTAGACGAAGGAGTGACGAGGCACATACTCCACGTTCAAGTCCGCGGCAGGATCAACCATGTAGTACATTCTGCCACCTCTCATTCTCCTTTTGAGGTTGCCTATGGGTTTAATCCCTTAACACCTCTTGATCTTCTTCCTATTCCCCTTCTTGAGGATGTCTTGTTCAAAGATGGTGATGAAAAGGCTTCTTTTGTGAAAACTTTGCATAAAGACATCAAGAAGAGAATTGAGAAGAAGGTTGGCAAGTATGCATAACTTGCCAACAAAAGGAGAAAAACATTGGTCTTTGATGAGGGTGATTGGGTTTGGCTTCATTTGAGGAAGGACCGTTTTCCTACTCAAAGGAAGTCCAAACTTATGCCTCGAGGAGATGGACCTTTCCAAATCCTCAAGAGGATTAATGACAATGCTTATGAGTTAGATATGCCTGATACATTCTTAGGTAGTCATAATCCAAAACGAGGCAGTAGAGGACCTACTAGAATGAAGCATCTCGCGAAGAAACATGCCGCTGGTGAGAAGACAGTTGTTGACATTGATGTCAACACTGGAATGGCTTCTGGTCGTAATGCAGATGACTTTAATAGCTATCTTGGAGTTCTTTCTTATGAGAGGCTCTCCATTTTGATTAATTCATGGGATGAGGTGACAGAGGTCGATCGAAACATGCTGTGGGAGGATGTTTTGGCAAGCTTTACATTATTATTGTTATCTGTACCGACCAGTCCTCAGACACCGAGGACAGGTAGTAAAGGGTGAACCACGTCGGCTGGGTCCCACAGCATGGGCCAAAGCCACGTGGAATGGACCCCGCAGGTGGTATTGATTAGAGGGTGATTAGTCATCAGCATGCTCCCACAGAGAAGGGTGATTAGTGATCAGCAGCGCTTCACATAGAGAAGGGTGATTAGTCATCAGCATGTTCCCACAGAGAAGGGTGATTAGTCATCAGCGTGACGATCACCAGAAAGGACTGATGTGTCCTCGTCATTCCGCAGGGTGATCAGTCCTCGGCAACAGAGGGTGACGAGGTGACATCGGTCTTAGGTGATTTGAACAGCGTAACCAGAACAGCTAAGATTGGTTCCCAGAGTGGGCCAATGACCAGTTAAATACCCAGAGGTAGGGTGAGGCCTGAATCACAAAGAGCCTATGCGGGTAGCAGGGAGAGCACAGTTAGGTGCAGAGTCCTGAGGGGTCGAGTACTCATCAGAACTAGGGTTTCCCAGTGAAGCTACATGCATGGCACGTGAACAGTGAAGGCACTCCCAGAACAGGTGGCCCCAGAGACTAGGTGCACAAGGAGGCACCCAGGTGGTCACCCTGTTAGAGTTTGCACTCCAGAGAAGGAAACCTTATGTGCTAGATTACCCTAAGGTTGGGTGATAGCGGCGCAAGGGTATTCCAGTAAACCCTGAATATGGCTAGCAGCATAGTGAACCCTAATTAGGGCTAGCGGTGCAGTAAACCCTAGACTATATAAGGGATAGTAAAATACTTCAGAAAGGTACGCAGTTTCTAGACCTAAACACAGAGAGACTCAATACACTTGGTGTTTTTTGCCCCATCTTGACTAGAGCGTCGGAGTGCAAACAGCCTCTAGGGCGCCCATTTCTCTCTTGCAGGTGCAGATTGTTTCGCAAGAATCATGCACATATCAACGTGAGGAAGGAGGCGTGTGAGTATCGTGGAGTCAACTAACAAGCGAGTCAACCGGCAAGAACATTTGGCGCCCACCGTGAGGCCGAAATAAAACAAGGTCCCATACACGAGAGTGAGAGCAGAAGACTACGGAGATGAGGGATACAAGACAAGGGTCCGTTCCACCAAATGTAGGCGAAAATGTTACCATGCAACAACTCATGGAAACGATGCGCGCCCTCCAGGAGACGGTGGCGGAGTTCAGAGCGCATCAGGCGCGTATGCAGGAGGACCTGGCTGCCTCACAGGCCAGGAATGAGTTGCACAGAGCGAACGAGGAGCTGCGCTTGAATCTGCAACACATGCAACAAG